>CAXAMN010017780.1:1015880-1038157 GCA_963970005.1 Durusdinium trenchii
CCCTGGTCCTTCTCAAACCTATCCAACTCCATCCCTTTCATCCACTCTCACCCCATCCCATCCCTGGTCCTTCTCTCACCCCATCCCATCCCTTTCCATCCCTTCCCACTTCAAGCCAAGGTGCCTCATCCTCATCAGCCAATGCCCAGAAGGCATTGTGCAGAAGCATGGTGGCTTATGAGACTACCTCACCTGCTCACCAGCTGATACCCATTCTGAGCCCAAATGTTACCAGCCAATTCCTCTCATCCCTTGCTTCCTATGACCATGAGCTCATTGCTTCCTATATGGACTCTGGTATCATCCTTCATGGTCCTATGGTCTCATAGCACATTATTCAGGGGAGGTGGACCTCATGAGTGGTATCTCATACCTTCTTGACCTTGTTGACCTACCATGTGGGGGGGGGGGGTTATTAATCAGAGGTTGACATTATACCTTGAGTCTCCAATGACCCTTTTAAATTTGCCTTTCCAAGAAAAAGAGGTTTTTGAAAGAAAGCACTCTTTTTTGCATATGTCACGAAATGTTCCTTTTTTGTTTGTGCCCTGGCAGATCCTCCTTAGACAGTGCCCTGAGACCTTTTTTCGGCGTCCAAAACGCGTCTTTTTGCGTCCAAAAGGCATCTTTAAGCGTCCGTGCCGGACGCGTCCGGATGAAGATTCACTCTGCACCTTTTTTTGAGTCCTCATCTCTAAAAACGCGTTTTTCGAGCAAAAACGCAAAAATATTAGACCAAAAACAAAAACGCAGAAAAAAAAGGTCTTTGGAGACTCAAGGTATATATATCCATATATTATCAATATTTATCCATTATTCCGATATGTGTGTGTGTGTCTTTTCAAACGGACCAACGACGAGCACTTCGCCAGCAAGGCCTCGCTGGCGCGTGGCCTTTGGCCCTGCGGGCGTGGACCCAGCGATGCGCACGTCTCAGCTCTCCGTGGAGAATCTGCTGGCGCTGAGTGACGTGCTGGATGAGCTGAGTGGAAGAGCCAAAACGGAAGTGGCCGCCAGTTCGGGGAACGTGGACGACTCACCGATGGGTGTGATTTGCAGGTGTATACAGTGGTTGACCTGCAGATCTCATGCAAGAACATGGTTTTTGTAGGTGTATATCCTGTATTGAAATAGATCCAGAGGTTGATATCAAGATGTTTCGACTTTTTTGCCTCCATGTGAACTATACAAAATGAACTCGTTGTTGTTGCCCTACCTTATAGGCTTATATTATAGGATATTATAGGCGTATAACATACATAGCAATTTCATGTCATTTCATGTCACCACGATCTCGTGAATCTGCAGTGGTCGTCTTCTTCAATGGATCTGCGGGAAAGGGACCGTCAGACCTTTGGAGGTCTCCTCCTACATCACACCGCCTCACCAGCTGCGCGTGAAGATGCGCCCCGGCAAGAGCCACGACGCCCTCTTCGCGGAGGAGGAGCGGTGGCCGGGTTATGGCGTCCGAGTCGAAGGGAGCGGCGCCAGTCGCCCGTGTGGAGCAGTTGGGACAAATATAAGCAAAGACATAGGAACAAGGATGCATGGTCGAAAGGACACATAGATTTTAATATGATTCAATGGGTGAGAGTATAGATGCAGCTGAAATGCATACATTTACACAGTGGACCTTTGAGTGTCCTCGAGACTTTCCCTTTTCATCAAAACCTCTTCACCTGCAGGGCACTAAAGCACGGCGCCGGGCACGGGGGTCCGGGACCTCAGATGAAGCAGCATAAATTTGGCTATATAGGTCGATGTGGGGTTTTCTTTCACAAAATTGAGATTTGTTTTTGTCCCAAGTAGAGTCAATTAGAGATTCTTGGGAGTCTCGCACCCATGGCAGGTGATGCAAAGTCCATGCAAAGTCTATCTTGTGAATCAGTCTAGTACATCCTCCAGTCAAAGATGTACTGTTTCAGGTCCAGGATCATGAGTGCCTTGCAGTCGGGAGGCTGAGAGATCCATGGATCCATCAGACCGGCAGGTCATCGGCACGTTGAAGGATAGATTCCCGAGCGAAAAGCTGTGAAATAAGATGTACAAGAAACCCAAAGGGGTCGCACCATAAATCTGAAGACGGTTCTTTTTTTTGCAGAATGCCAGAATGGATTTGAGGAGAGGGGGAATGGTCTCGTGTGCAAAAGATGTTTGGAAGGTGCAGATCATCGTTTGCAGATGGACTGATTTAGTACTTCCCAGACGCTCCAAACAGCCCTTATAGTCCCTCAAAACCTAGGGATTTGAGACGCCACACCCCTCCATATGAGGGTCCGACCCCTCCATATTCCAGAGTTGGTCCATCGAAACCGGGATTTGAGACACCAGACCCTCAGTCCCCTATTGAGGGTCCAGGGTCGCATTTGGGTTATTGCTATTTTAAAGCTCGGCCTCCTGCAATTGCCCATCATCATCCACTGCCATCCGAGGGTCCAGGATACCACTCCCAGGACTTAAAGACGCGATCAAAGGGATTTCGATCAGTCCAGGAACAGATCCTCCGCTTCCAGCCTTTTCGAAGGATGTGTTTTATGGATGTTGCAGTGGATCACTATGGATAGCTTAAGTTCCCTACAAAATATCCACTGAACCGGATGGAGCCAAAACGGCCGTCCCATCCTCCGATTTGTTTGGAGAGGCGAATGATTGGGGTTTAATGCGGGTGGCACAGCCCGGTCGGGCCCAGGTCATTGCTTGGAAGCTCTCAGGCTCATGGGTTTCCACTTTTCTTATTGCAGAGGTAGGAGCCAAATGAAGAGGTGCAATGACTTCCTCTCAGTTTTTTGGACCAGCCGGGCAGTTGACGCCGGACTGGGGGATCAGAGACTTTCCTGGAAGGGCGAGCGACCGGAGGGTGCCACAACTTCGTGCCCCTATCAACATATCAACAAGAGAAACATAGAGAAAGTGAACGTGTTTTCGAAATCCGCTCAAGAGCAAAAGAGCAACCTAAGAGATAACAAGATGTTTCTTCAGAATGCTCAACTGTTCAGCCCCTTCGCGGTCAAGACCGGAAAGAACGGTCGTCGGTCGCCAGACTCGCACAGACTTCGGCCGACGGCACCACGGGTCCACGACGGTTTCAGGCGGATCAAGCTTCGGTGGTGAAGAAGGCGCTGTGAAGTGGGGACAGTCAGACGCTGGAGCGGCTCCGAAGCGACCTGGCTGACTGCCAGTACTGTATTGGCTTCAGGAGAGCTGAAAAGGGGTTCAAATGTTTGACCAGGATGAAAGGAAGAGTTGTCCAGGATGTTTTAAGAACTTTGCAGGTTTGTTTTCTATAGCAAATTTATGGCTGGAACAGTGCATCAAGACTTGTTGCAGAGTCACCGTCTCATTTTTGCCGAGGCATTTTGTTCTTCCAAAGTAAGTGTGTGTATTATACAAACATATATGTGTATATATATATAACCTCTATAGCATATTCAGGTATTTACTCGATGGGGATAACGACAGCCTTTTGTGCAAAAAACAGTTCAACCAGTTGACTGAGCGGCAAGACAAGTTTATTTGAAATATATGAATCTCACAGGGGCTTAGTTCAAAACTTAAAGAAGTGCGCTGCCTGACATCTCCCCTACCCCAACCCATCAGTGAAACTGTGGCAGCTGC
Source organism: Durusdinium trenchii (assembly GCA_963970005.1). Lineage (NCBI taxonomy): Eukaryota > Dinophyceae > Suessiales > Symbiodiniaceae > Durusdinium > Durusdinium trenchii. The sequence goes on from CAXAMN010017780.1 coordinate 1,019,496, forward strand.
ACTGGGAGGCTGCCGATGGAGAGCTTCTCGGGCTTAGTGATGCGATGGAGAATTTGTATTTTGCAGCTGTGCTGTTGAGTCTTGCTACTTGCATAGTTTGCGATGCCTGCAGCTGTTGAAGCAAGGAGTTTTGTGTGTTCTGTTTGTTCTGGGTTGGTTATTTCGTGAGGGATTCAGCCAGCTCTATCGGGCTGCAAGCCCCACCGAAGGCACGGAAGACTATGCGACTATTACTATGCATGAACAAAAACACCTCCAAAGGAAGGTTCAAACACAATAACAGAGTTATTTCATGTATATAGATAGATCTATCTTCCAGCAGTCACAAGACGGGGTGCCGAACTTGGAGGATAGGGGTTCCCAGAACATCCACTCACTGGATGGGACTAAAACCCACCCCGTCTTGTGACTCCTGGTTGAAGCGATTCCTGTCCAAATAGAGGGTGGTGTGTTCAGGAAGGTCTTTCTGCGGCAAACCGTGCGAGTCAATGGACCATTGGTTGGGGCGTTGGGCTGGTTTGCCACTTGGGGTGGCGTTCAAGTCGGTAAAACTCATTGATACCCTGACTCACTCACATAGAAGTGGAACATGGACCAACATGGACCCTTGGATGACTATATGTTCCTTTATGAATAGACGAGTGGTTTCCACTTCCGTGTGATGTGTTTGTCGGAGTGTATGTGATAGGTATGTCTAAGTTATTTTTTCATTTGAGGCTCCCAGAGCTTGTTGTAGCTGCGAAGACCGTTTTTGAGCGTATCCGATGGCCCATCGTGATGAGGTTTGCATCATCAGTTTTGTTTCACTTGTTGTTCCATTGGATATATGGGCTCAAGACTTCAACACTCTGTTTAGCCTCTTAGCCTTACAAACCCGACTCGCCTTTTTCAATAGATCTGGATGAGGAATGACCTTGAGGACTCGGCCTACTGACCCACCCACGAACCTATAGTTTGTTAAGGTGATGGTTTCGGGCGGTTTTCGTTTAGTGGTTCATAACGGGTGACAGGAAATTGTTTCTCAAGTTACTCACATTTGTTTAAAGATGCTTCAACCGTGCAATCACTTGGGACAAAATAACACAAACTCCCCCGTGGTGTAAACCAAAACATCCTCTTTTGGCCATCTTTGGGTTTCTCGACTCTGTATGGTCAAACCCAAAAATAATTCTCTTGGGTGACTGGAGGTGTGCGCAATTGAATAGATTTGATGTGTAAGATCCACATCTCTTCCTCTTGAGGTGTGCGCATTCCCAGATGTTCGCAATCTCTTGTAAGGGGAATGGGGTTCACCCCCCTGGGAACGCTGAACCGCTGGACCCGCCGCAGCTCCCAGCTGAGGGAGACCGTCCACATTTTCAGTGCTGGGCGTCTCAGTGGTGCGTCCAACTGCCCACCAGACGATGGTCCGTTGGGATGGCCAGTGGCCTTCTTTGGACTTTGCGGTGAGTGCATAAGAAAGTGGAAGTATATAGATCGTACCTTCCAGTTACAGTGGATAGTACTTAGTACTGGTGCTTTATATGGACTCCAGATCTCAAGGTCATCTTGGGGGGCCCCGTGCCATCGAACCTCTGAAATCATTGTATCTCCAACAGGTCACCGGCTGGCATTTTTTGAAGCGGACCTGTAGGATCCTGCGGGGATTGTGTAATCACCAACAAGAAATAACAAAGCTAATTGGAAGGTTCAAGCAAAGGAAACCATGAGTTGTTTTGTTGTTTGTTTCGCGAATGCCATCTTATTATCTAAGAAGCAACGGGTTGTGCTGCTGCAGTACTACCTGTCAACTGCTTGGTTCATTCAAGAAGACTTTAGAGATCATTCGAAGCCTTTGTGGCCACTTAATAGCTTTCAGGTAGTCTCAGAATCACGCGGTAGCTTACGTTATATGTCATATATAAGTTATATATATATATATAACAAGAAGCGAACCGTTCGTCATCAAAACCAAAGCAAGCAGTAAGTAGTCAACTCATCCAGATCGGTCCCCAGATCTCCGTCGAAGAACAACGGTCGTCCCCGTCAAGCCGTCGACGCCTCTGTCTTCGCCGTCGACGCCTCGTTCCGGACTCCAGGTGGCCTCGGGGCATCTCTACGAGAAACTCTTGGGCATCATGATCCTCTCAGTGTGGCTGCTGAGTGATCGAAACCGCCTTTCAAGGAGGAAGACATCGGAAGGGAGTCACTGGAGGGGAAGGCGTTCTTTGGTTTGGTGGTGTGGGGGGGGTCGGTTTCTACATGCCTACAAGCAGAGAGAAAAAGCTATGGCACCAAGGTAAATGAACAACACAATTATATTCTGTTGTTTGGGACTGCTTTGTGTGTGTGTTTGTTTCTTTAAGAGCTCTCCCCTCCCCTACACCAAAATCATATTGGTTTGGGGCTGCTCCCTTTAGACATGCTCCATATGACCCCAGATTCAAGTGTTTATATGTAGGCCTTGGCTCACTTGAAGCACTGGCTGAGCAGGGATCCCTCCTACAGCAAGATCCAAGAGCGTGCTGTGACATGAGGCGCAGGTTTGCTTGCTCCAACATCCTTCCAGGTCTCCTTCAGAACTCCCTGAACATCAAATGGTTTGTTTAGACGTGTTTCGTCTTCATCCAAGAACAAGCTTGGACTCGTCCGACATGTCCCGCGGTGGCTGAGGTGAGGAACAATACTCAGAATCCTCTTCACTTTTGGTTCATCGACAACTTCCTCTCGCCCAAGTTCAAGGCAATGAGAGGAGACAGGTTTTTCAGCGGAGTTGAAAGCTGCAGGTCACGTCTAGATTTTTGTTACTCGGGCGATTGTAAAATACTGAAGTTAGGACCTGTTCATTCATGTGGGATCCAGAAGCAGGGGCTTTGGATTGAATGTACAGAAATGTGTCAGAGGGCCATCAAAGCAACGGATATGTCGTCGCCGACAACAAAGATTCCTCTTCCAGGTACGTAAGTGTAGCTCTAGGCTCTAGCCGCTTTTGTGCGATGTTCAATTTGATTTCAAGTTGTCAAGCGGTGTATAGAATTTCGAGGTTGGGTGGATTCTATATAAAGCAGTATCCATGTTCTTCAAGTCCCAATCTCCTCAAAACCATGTTTCGAGATGTTGTTTTTTGTGCTTGCTCCACGCAGCTGTGCTGCCTTTTTGATCTTTTTGCCTCTCAGCTGCAACCGTTTCATCCGTGAGGCCTTTATTCCCTGGCTGGCCGCAAGGCAGAGTCAGTCAAGGGCAAAGCTATTGAGTTTGACACAGTTGGGCTATGGGGCTATTGACATGGTTTACCCTTGGGCCAAGAAGAAGAGGGCTTCCGAAGAACAAAAATTTTGCTGGGCTGTATCTTCAGAAGCTGATGTGGATGCTGATGTGGATGCTCAAAGGGCAAAACTTCCAGAGTCGCAGGTACGACTTCAAGTACGACTTCGTGACCTACAAATGGCCATCATGGCTAAACCCACAAAGTCTGGAGCGAAGTGGGCGGATCGGCTTCCAATCCACGGAAGGGAGTCTTCGCACCGTTTCACACCTGTTGTTTTGCTGGGTTAGGGCTGGCCCGATTGATACGAAATCTGTTATACGGAGACCCACAATCATAACGCCAGCAACCTAGCTACAATACAACTTCCCTTAGTGGCACTACTTGCTCAGGCTTTGGAAGTTATGTTCCTCCATGTGGGGAATAGGTGGAGACTCTCTCAGTATTTGGCTGCAAGTATTTGGTTGGCCAAACCATCAGCGTCCGAATGGCGAGATGCTTCGCAACCCGTGGCCCCATGGGGTGCGCCAGCTTTGGCCGCCTCAGGCGAAAAGCAGCGCTTGATTTGGGCATACAAGATCCTTTTCTTAGATGCGCTGTGCTCGGTGGTCGCAAAGTGAGTCTCTCCTGAGTCTCTTTTGAACTCCTTAAAATTGAGAATTGCAACATACCAGGACCTCCCAGTGGTACGTCAGTGTTGCAGGTGGTGACCTGTGGAAGATAAAACATTTATTGTAGATCGAGTGTCCTCCAGCAACTCAGGTAGTAACTCTGGTTTCTCAAGAGCTTGAGGCTGTCAGAAGACAAAGGCATGCATGGCAGAGAGACTTATTGCAACACATTTGCCAAGTCTAATAGCCTATCGGCCATGCTCGACTACAAATTATAGGATTCTTGTGCAAGTCAATTGGTTGGACATGGTTGGAAGACCCAAACTTGTCATGCCAGAGGCAGAACGCAGATGGCACGGCATGATTTGTTTTCAACCTGACTTGTTTCCACTCATACCTTGGAACCAATCCCATGATTTGCCACGAGCCATCCCTTCAGTGAGTTGAGTGGCCGAGACTTGAGGTGCTTTTTCCGCAGGATGTGCCGAAGATCATTTTCATAGATGCTGATCAGGCGGGCAATATGTGACTGTTCTCTTTTCTCTGAAAACACTAGAGCCCTTCAGTGAGCCCCTCCAGGGAGTATCCAGGGAGCCCTGCAGGGATCTCCAGGGAGTATTCAGGGAGCCCTCCCGGGTGTGATTTCAGGCAGCATCGATTCCGGGGGGGATCCTCCGTCATAGAAGAACATAGGCTCCTACTCACTTGATCCTGAGTCAAGTAGATGACATATACTGATATGACAATAAGCATTGAATGACATACATGACATGTATGTCAGTGCCCTTGAAGCTTTTGGGATGGGACTAGACATATCAACTGAAGCTTTGATCATTTTACTGTATAGCTTTGAACTGGTTCTCATCCATCCAACCACCGCACGTGTCTCGAAGCGTTCGGGCGCCTTCTTCCTGCCATGTGCGGGACTCATCCTGGAGGTCGTCCGGGCAGATGTGAAAGAGCTCTGGGAACTGGATCTCAAGGCGGCGTTCTGTTAACTTGCTTGCTGTAGCAATTGTATTGGCTAGGGCTGAGGCGCGTGATGTCCATTGAACTCTCATGTAATTACGTGATTTCCATCATTTGTGTTTCTTTTGGTCTTTCCAGAGAACGTCGACTCGTTTCGGTGTCGCTCCGACCGGGCGGGCCGCTTGTTCGCACGTTTTCCCCCGGACCAGCTCCATGGTCGGGTCCAGATGTCAGGTTGTTGTTGCTTGGATGCCCAATGATGCCCATGTTGCTTGGAATTCATCTGTTCTCTTGGAATTCATGGGTTCTTAGTATGATTCTTGAGGGCGATATCTATGAACAGTTGATTGTGGCCCAAACACTGATCCGGGAGTGACGAGCATACATGAACATACATTGATAGCTTGAAACATGACAACGCCAGAAAAGAAAAATATAGGACAAATATAACATATACTGTAAACAAACAAGCAACACGCATTTTACTTCAACATCACCAGGCTGGCTTGCCGAACCTCAGCAGGAGCAATCATGCAAAAAAGAAGAACCACATGCTCCATGTAGGTTCAATTCCTATTTGCACCAAAACCATCCAGATGTATGCCAGCGTTCCATGTCAAGGAGTGTTTGGCATTTGGACCAGCGCTGTTGGCCTGCTGAGCACAGAGCACACAGCACCCGCCCTTCTTCAGAAGAGTCAAACGTTTTCCGGTCAATGGTATGAAGCTTATATAGATATTTCACAACTTTTCGGAGTTGCTTCTTTTTGACGACTTGAAGCCACACACTGAAATCTCTGCCTTGCCCCCGCTCCACACGTCTGTGTTTTGTGGCTGAGACGCCAAGCTGATTGTCTGATTGTCTGGCTGTTCCGCCAACTCCCCGCAAACCCCCTTCTCTAAAACCGGCAACCACCCCGCTTTCACCACCCTCGCTTTCGGATGTCCCGGCCGCCGAAGACGAACGTCGCTCCTTCCGCCGCAAGACGCGGAAGCGCGCTTCCGCGGACGCGCGGAAGCCCGTCGCTGCTTCGCTGCGCGCTGCCGCTCAGCTCCCAGCACCTCAGGGGAAGGTCTATGGCTTTGTCCCCATGGGCGATTCCAACCCCGACACCGAGGTGCTTCGACGGATTCGACGGACGGGCTCCGCATCCGGGAAGGAGGTGTCGGCACCTGGATTGGTGAGCAAGGTATATGTGGGTGAGATATTTCAAAGGACAGGGTCGTCAAGTGATCGATGTCGAGCTCAGAAAGGGCTCTTCCAGTGTCTTTGAATGATTTATTGTGGGCTGCAAAAGGACAAGGACTAGGACCCAAATCTGTGGTCTCTTATGTTTTACTTTTTGTTGCCCAGATCCAGCATCAACGTATCATCCTCCCCATTATCATTATCTAAAGCTGATGCAGCCTGGTTGCAACATGTAGCTGAACATGTCGTTCACAATATTTGAGGAACTTGCCAGTTGGCTGGTACGAGGAGTTTCTTGGGCTCCTGTTTTGAGGTGCACCCAGATGCTGGAAGCGGATGTTTTGCACTCCATCTCATCCTCGTTTTTGGATCAAGGCCCCTGAACCCATATTATGGGTCTCCCCTCATTGAAAATGTGTCACCGCTCGCCAGGGCTTCCGGTTTTGGAAGCAAGGCTATTGGAAGAGCCACTTGCAGGGCCTTCCGCCAGGGAAGCCCAGTATTTGGAGACAACCCAGCTTGGTAGCTTGAGGGTCCATTTCAGCCAAGGAATGGGGTTCAGAACCCTTCTGCCGGATGTAATTGAATCTCCAAAACATTCCAAAACCAATTCTTTAGACTTTAGACTCTATAGAACTCTAGAAATGTGTTTGTACAACTTCCGAACGGCATCCTCATCATGACATGAGTTTGTTTTGTAAGCTCCAAGCTGCATCCGAATGACCCATCCTCGCACCCATCCAAGCTCCGGCGTGGCAATTGAGAGAGAGAGAGAGACCCAAGGTATCACATCTCGGCGCTTTTTGTCGTGGACCTGTTGGAGGCGATGTGACTCCTTCAGAGGAAGAGGAGAAGACCAGGAGTCACATCTGTTCGGGCCTGGGTGGTTTGCCTCGTCCCATGCTCATCCGTTTGGCTCGCCCGTGGGATGCGATGTGACGACGGGGCACCGGCTGGCACCGGCACCCCGTCTTGTGTGACTCCTGATATGAAGGTTTTTAGAATAACTGTCCAGGGCTTTGTGGAATTTTGTTTCACGAATCAATTTTATGATCTTTAGGTAGGAAAATAGACACTGGAGTTGAAGCAATATGCTTTTCAAGGATGCATCCTGGCCTTCAGGGCCTTCATTGTCACAAAATTCAAAAGGGAATGCCCAAAAAGAATGCTTCGACATTGGACGCCCAGAGGTTGATTTGGTAGGTGTTCTGTAAGGGTGAATTGGCCGCCATTCACATCACTCGTTCTACAAGTAGCAATCCCTACAGCTTCATACAGCTTCACTGGGCGCTTCGCGATGCTTCTCGGCTCGGGTCTCCTTCCACGCGGCGCGCGACCGTCCACGTCCGGTGTGCGACCGGTGTGCAGTTCCGGCGGACTTCAACGGGAGAGACCTTGAGGGGCGTCTACAACCAGGTGCGACATGCGATGCTGGTGTGTGCGCGTGGGGAGCGGGAGCGGTGGGAGGTTCACTGGAAGTGTTTTCGGAGTGGAACGTGCTTCCTCCCTTAAAGGATCCAAAAGGGGTGGGACAAAAGAAAAACAAAAGCCAGCCCCAAGAAGAAGGTTAAGCAGAGGTCAAGTGTAAAGTGGCAACTAACAGAGAACATATAAATACCCTACAGGTCAATGATCTCATTTTACTTGACTTGGTCATACAAAAAACACTACTTAAGGAGCTAAAAGAGCAGGTTTTACTGGGTCAGACTGGACTTCTATAGGGCCGCCCTATAGGGGATACACTTTGTCCGGCTCTTGAGACTGGGTCTGGATGTTTGCAAGTACTTGTTCAGAGGGTAACCTGAATTTGATTTGGCTCTTGAGATCTCGCCACTTGTTCCACATCCAATGGTCTAGCTGTCGAGATCTCTGACTCGCTCGAGCGGAGCCATTGACTGGGCTGCTATGTTCCCTGATCTCGGCGCCAGTTGAGCAGAGACCCCAACTCCTTGGCGAACTTGGACCAGGAGAAGTCGATGGTCGGGGTGAGTTGTTGGCAGGGTTCATCGGATGGGTGGATGACTCATCGGAGATGAGGGCAGATGGGTGCCAAAGTCCTCTCGACCTGTTGAAGGGTTGAATCAAAGCGACGCACAGCAGCGCTCAACGCTAGCTGCTCAAAAAGATGTCTCAAACTGACATTGGCCTCCAAGGTCCTCCATTCACAGGATAATCAATAGATCAGTTCCATTGGAGGCATATGGAGGCCGGAGGCAGCCTCCAATATCACTTCACGTTCCTTTGTCTACGGATATTCTGAACTCCCGATCCGATCGCTCAACCGGCTCCGAGCTCGTTCCGACCAGCACGACCGTGTCGTTGTCCCGCCCTGGCCAGCAGCTGGGAGCTTTCACCACATGGAACGGACAGGACCTGCCCAACTTTGCACAGCACCAGGTGCCGATCTTCACCCTGTGAGGGGCGCCCAGAGGTGCTGGAGGAGTTTGCACAGAGCACTTTTTTTGAGGCTACGTCGTCGATCAAATTCTGGAATGGGAGCTTCAATCAACACGATCAACAGTAAAGGCAGAGGGCACTAACCACGGTCTTTTCGGGTTGCATGTGCCTGTGCGGCGATCTCTTTTTATTTCAGCGACCTTGAGTTGAGCCGAGTGAATGTTCTGCCAGGTGTCGCTGAGGGGAATTCCTTGAAATTCATCGATCGGAGCAGATTGGGAAACATCCCTTCCAACATGTCGAGCAGGGTTGCAAGTTGGGGGTGGAATTCAAGCACCTAGTCCCAGTCCCTAGAAGGTTTGGAAGGTCTTCTGGTCGCCCAGGCCCACCGAATGGCTGTGGTGCGAAACCTGGTGCTCTCAGGACCTGCTAGGGCCGAGTTTGGTGCCGGCGAAACCTGCCTGTCGGAGGCTGAAGAGAAAGCTGTATGATGGAATGTTTGCTCAAATCCCCCTAAGGAAACGTGTTGTGCTACACTCCCTGCAACAAGCACGGAAATGGACACTCTCCCTTTGTTTGTAGAGGACAATTGTCTTTTCAGGGGCCTTGGTCCACTTCCATGATTGTTGCAGGGAGGGTAGTTGTTGAAAACCATCATCCAACGGCTGGCCGTTGAAGTGACAAGAGATAAGATATCGATGAATTAAAACGGGCAGCATTGCATATCCAGTTGATGTACAGATGTGCCATGTCCCATGTCCCAAAAGACAATGATGCCAATATATGCCGATATATGACATATAAAACCTGCATCTCTCACTTTTGTAAACCAACACACGTCTTTGGTGGGTGAGTTCTTGCAGGATGGTAATGGTGATGTACATGTGGTTGTTTTCGTCCTTTTTTCGGCCAAAAAACATGAGTGGAGAGGTTGAATCTGTCATCCATTCCATCCACCCCACCCCTTTGGGTTGTTCTCCTTGTTCTTTCAACTCACGGGTCCTGTCATAGATGTGTCTACCTCCCTGATCTCCTTCCTCGCACGTGTCGCGCGTCAACACGCAATCATCGGATGAAACCCAGTTCAACCATGTGAAGAACAGTGAAGACATCCGCCGAGGAGAGCAAGAAGTTAGCAAAGACCATTGATCTTTGTCAAAATCCTTTGACCAAGGACGGGTGTGTTTGGGCATCGGTTTTATGCGCCGGATGGCACTGGTCAGCTGGCACTGGTCAGCAGGTGGTGTCGCAGGTGTGAAGAGTTCCCTTTTCTCGATTCCAAAATGCAATACAATACATGTAATTCTTGAAGAAGCCGAGTTTCTTCTTATTATATAGAGTTCCTTCAGAAGGTCCTTCTTCCTTTTCTTCTTCTCCTCCTTCTTCTTCTTCTCTTGAGGTGACATCGCTTTCAACTATTCCTAGATATAGAAGTGATGCATAGTGATGCTGAGTGTAACAGTGATAACTAACTCAGTCTGGGAGATGATCCGTGATATGTGGTTTGCTGCCCGCAACCCGTGCGCCACAGCCCAGGAGCCGAAAATCGTCATGGCCAAGCGCATCATCTCGGAGTGGCAGACGTGCGGCCCCGAGTAGTCGCCGAGTAGTCACCGGTGGGTACCAAACGACGTGACCGGGGCATCCGGCCTTTTGAAACGATCAAGATGGAGAGGTCAGGCAGGTCATAGGCAGTACCCGCACCAAAGCCCACAACCAATGGGTTCCCGGATGGATGGATCATGATGGATCAGCGGTGTCCACCTCGAGCTGTACGTGTTTTGTTTGCTGCGGGAGCTGGCTGACACCAGTCGAGCACACGCATGCGCATGCGCAGCTCCTTTGCGGTTTTGCAGGTATCACAATGAGGTGCAAAGCCTGCAGGAGGAGCGCGAATCGCATGGAGCAGTACACCGACAGGACCTTAAGACCTTAGTGGACTATGGCCCCCCTGCTTGTAGAGGACAAGGATCTTTCCAGGGGCCATGCCGTCCACATAGCCATGATTGTTGCAGGGCAACACCCGTGTATATACATCCACATACATCTACCCTCTCAATCACAAGGATACTTGCAATATTGTTGCAAAATATAGTACATAATATGTTGCAACATTGGGTTCCCAGGGAAGTTGACCAGATTTCTAAAGCTACTCCACCCTCCCTGGCCCCTTGCATTTTTTTGAGAATCTTCAAGAAGGATGATTTTGGGCTTTCTTTTCAATGACTTCGACCCAGACGATGATAGACATTCAAATGATTTCAAATGTAGAGCGTGCCCAGGGTACATGGCGAACCGAACCAGCTCATCTTGAGGAGCATGACGATGCATCCACCAGCATGCCGCCTGGAAAGGCAGGAGTGGAGTAGTCGAGTTGCATTTCCATGTTCATTTGACTGCGTAGGATGATAGGGAGACCCTGAGACCACTGCATTTTGGTGCCGTTTTCCCTCCCACTAAAAGGTTGAGGGTCTCCTATTTTAAGAGATGCCGAGATTTATCTATTTTTGCTGGCTGTCCAGCAAGGCTTGCACTACTTGCAGAAGACAAGCAAGTGTACTACCAAGTTGTTTCATTCATGTTCATATATGTTCATTTTTTTTCGTTCGCTGTCTTCAAAACACACTCACCCAAAAGCTTGTTTCCTTGTGAAGTCGCACACTCACCCCAAGTGCGTGCGGCCCCACGCGCTCGACTCGCCACTCGCGAGTTCGGCCCAGAAGTTCGGCCCGCAGCGCAGGTGGAGCTGTAGACGCTGCGATGGAGATCCAAACTTCCTTCGTTGGGCCGCCCAACGAATGTGGCAGCAGTGGCGGAGGGACGCTGCAGTGGCGCCAGGGCGCCAGTGCGCTGCCCTGACTAGCATGGAACAACTTGAAGTAAAGATGCAAGGATGTGAAAGTTCTTCTGCTTGTTTTGTTTTCCGCAGGACCGGCTTTCAGTCGTAGGCTCGCAGGCTCGTAGTTGTAGGCCAAAAGGACAGACTGACAACCCAAGTTGTTGTCCAAACAAAAATGCCCTTTTCGTCCATCCAGGCATGAACACACGGCATGAGACCTGTGATCATCTGAGAAAAACCATGATCCGCTTGAAGCGAATCACACTTGACCAAGCATGGACACCCATTACTGAGGACAACCATTACGTTAATCTACATGCAGAATAGTTGCCAGGATCGGCCAAAGGTAGGAGAAACGAAGCACACACACATATCATACATGATATGGAACTCATCCCATCTCATCCCTCAATTCCACCAGAATCTACAGCCAATGTCCTGGATTCCGTAGTCCAATGCCTGAAACCCTTGCTGTGTGCTTTGTGTACATTGTAGCGCATGTAGTCTTCCTGCTACGTCAAAAACGCGATCCTGGTTCGCCTTCTGATTTTGGCGAACCAGAGGAATTCTCTTTTTCGATATCTCGAGAATGTATGAGAGAGAAAGTATTCTTTTTCCATGGGAACAGACATACATTCTCAAGAGGACCTTTGATGTCGTCCAATGGGAACCTCATCCCCGATGGGCTGGGCTCCGCCATGGTCGCTCGCCCACGAGGAGACTCCGTGGAGTCCTTCCTCACCGCATGAGATCTGACTGGAGCGGTATGGAGAGACGAGACGAGTCGAAGATGTGAAAATGGTGGTATTTTGGAGGGGCAGGGTCAGTCCAAATGGTTGAAGATCCAAAATGCGTGCAGCTCCAGGGCCCAGAAGATGACCACCATCAAAAGGAGAATCCCTACATGTCTTGGGATGTATTTGCAACAGAAAAATGGGAGACTAGCCTGGTTCGGCAAGACGTTGCGTAGACCATGAGAAGCCCGCATCCCCCTTGGTTGTCGTATGTAGATGGCCGCAAGGGAGCCTAATTATGGAGGGTGGGTGCGCAGAAATGAAGCACTGAGATTCCTCACATGTTTGGCTGGCACAGCTGCTTCAAGCAACATTTAAAATTTGAACGCGAGGTGGTTCTGGTACCCATGGAGATCATTCGCGCAGATAGATGGAGAAAGAGAGACCGAGAAACCTCGCAGAAAACGGAGACTTGTGGGCTGGGTAGGAATGGGCGGAAAACGGAGATCCTGAAGGTTTTTTTGTTCATATTATTTCCTCGATGGTTCCAGCGCTCGAGATGGAGGACAAACACATCACTCGTTAAATATACTGACCTATACTGACCATAAAAAACAATCAGTATGAGGCCTGGGACAAAGACCATTCCACTCATGACCAAAGAGTGTGAGGATTGGGACAGACCAACTTAAAATGGTGTTTGTGGATATTCAACCGGTCAGGGTTGATTACGGAACGTCGCGGCTTGCCGATCATGGGGTCAAGACCCTTGATGATTCAAGAAACAGATTCTGAGACGTGGATGGTTCGTGGAAACACGCCGCCGTTCGTCTCAGAGACATTAAAAAAACATGAAATCCAAGCTGAGCTTATGACGACTTGTGTTCTTATTGATGAAGAACTTGGGACTTTATACATGATTCTGGTTTTATAAGGTGGACATGTAGCGGAATGGGCTCTCCATGACACTCCAAGACATGAATGAATCCGGCAGCGGACACAAATTTCCCCGACAAGCTGACAAGCGACTTGATACTGTACTTGGTTCTGGAACTCTTAGTGGCCTAGACTGCCTAGACTAAGCAAACAAAGTATGACTGCAGAGGATGCTACGCTTTGCAGGGTTTTCCTTGGCTATAGAAGTCATCAATATTCCCAACTGCAAGGTTGGCAGTGAAACCAGCCCTAGACATGTTTGTTTGCACCAGAATAGGACGACATTGGCGACAGAAACACATTGCACACAAATCGCCAGCTGTGATGCTTTTGTCATGTCCTTGCCATCAGGCAGGTGTATGTACACTTTAGATGTGATACGGGGCATCAGTCAGGATGTGGTGCTTGGTATAGCTTTTAGGTCCAGGCCGAAGCTCCTTGTTCTGAGTTTTTAGGGCTTTTAGCCTACAGCAAAGAGCCTTATTCCCTCCAGAGTGGCTGGTTCGGCCTCAGACCCTTGGCATCCAAAGTCCAGTTTGTTTAAGTCATCGAAGTGGTTCTGCGATATCCTGCCCACTAACAGTCGATACACGATGTTGAGAATGGGATGGAAGGTCATCGTCCCCCAACAAGGATTGGAGGGAGAGAAGAGTACTCGCACAATTCCAGAACTGTTTGTTGAATCTACCAGTCGTCCTGTTTACGTTGACTACATTAAGAGCACTGAACTCCTGACTACCCTGACTACATGTGTCATCCGCATGCAGCCATTATTCGATGACATGGCATGATTGAATGCAACCATACCTCTTTTGTATTCTTCGATGCGCCGTTTGCAGCTAGTTTCAGGCATTTCTGGCCGGGCTTTCGGCCCGAAGAGGCACAGGTCTTTTCATTGCAGTAGATCTTTCCAACCAGCCTTTTGGTGTTTATCTTGGGACATTTGGCTCGAACTGTGCCCTCTGGAGTGGTGAAAGCACCGTCAATCACTTGCACGGCTGCCGTGATTGTCAGCAGCATCATGTTGGATCTTTTGGCTGCATGCCTATTGCGGCGTATCCATGCAGCAATTCATCCGACTTGGTTCTTTGCACACAGACTCCACGAAAAAGACAAAACTCAACCAGTGGTTTGTCGGAAAGTTGTTTTTACACCGACCCTTCCAGCCAAGGCTGCAGCCTGAGACCATTGGTTGAAACCTCCACAGCAGATGTGAATGCAGGGTGCTCAATTCTTGAACCTCCATGATTCCTCATGCATTGTTGCAATTCATGCAGATGTCGATACCAATAGGTGCGCTCACTTGTGGCTAAGGATCGCAATGCTACATGGCTCCTTGAAGCTCCTTGGACTTGACTTCCTCATAATTGGCTGCTGGTTCCATTCTTCAGGCTGTGTTTGATGTAGCACTACTTTGCATTGCCAAGGACACGACAGCAAGAGCGTTTCCAGTTAGCCGATGGGGTTGCTTTTTGGACATCCAAGCTCAGCCAATGATCCTTGGATGCACCTGGATCCTGGGAGTTTTCGACTTTTTTCAGCCACCGTTTTCGAGCTGTAACAGTGTGTGAGTTTGCCGAGTTGTTGGGGTCAAATAGATTACAAGTACTAATATAGTATATATTTAAATAAACAAAGTATATATTCCATGCCTTCAAGAGTTATTATTGGGGGCCATTAAAATTGACTTACTATACTGTAATAATTGTTTGGACAAACATATTTCATCAATTTTCATCATATTTTGATATGTTAACATGATCTCTGTTCGACCCTCAACGTGTTGCGGTACTGCCGGTGGTTTTTATCGGTTCCATTCAAAAGCATCGCAACACACCACTTTACCATGATTGGTGTTTGTCTCCAATCAATTAACGTATAGCAGGGACACCCCAGCATGAACCCTTTCTATTCTGTATCACACTGTTGCTAATTCCGTTGTGTGCTCAGCAGAACTTTGACGCTAAACGAATCATCCAAGGCCGCAAGCAACTGCAGCTGCAACGATGTGATGAACCACACGCGCACGTCAGCCCAGTCAGCCAATCCAGTTCGCACTGCTAAGCTTCATGAAGCTGCGACGTTTTTGACATTCTCCCAGCTACGATGAACACCTGAAGTTGATCCTGCAGGGATCGCGCGCCTGAGTGTGAATTATAATGTGGAACACGTTACGATATGTCTTTTTGTGCGCGCTTTATGTGAGCTGCTTTCGGTAAAGCTTTTGCGGCTGTAATCTTGGCAAGATATATGTTGTACATGCTTGGTTCATGTGGTTGCATTGCTTGTTGGAACGACATTGTTCCCGAATGCGTAGCGAAGGGTTCTCGTTCAACTCTGGGGGTCATGGGGGTAGACTGTTCGCGACTTTGTCGCAGCGACCGCAACTGTCTGCAACCGTCCCCATGTGATTGCAACCGTTCGCAGTAGGGCGCTATGGCGCTGACATTGGGCGAAGCTTTTGGAGAGGGTTTTGGTTGGAAGCATGACGTGTCAGATTCGTGTGAAATAGCGAGGAAGCGTGTGGAAACGTAATATGTCGAAGTGTGGAGAATGAGTTCACTGCGCAGGTGCAGCGTTTTGTGTCAGTATTCTTTCGCAGTCAGATTGGGATTGGCCTTTAGACGGCTGTGCTTCTGGGGTGTTGGATGTAGCTGTGACGTTGGGACTTGCGTTTCAGACTGTTGCTTCGAAGCTGTGCTTTCGTGACAGGTCTCACCCAAAAGGGCGAGCTTGGTGGATGGGAGTGTGCCAAGAACGTGTCGAATTCATTCCAACCGTGTGGTCGTGCAAGCTACGTCGTCACTGTTCGTGGCAGGCACGCTACTTTGTGCGCACTGGAAGTTGAATTTTCGTGGCAGGCGCAAGGAAGCGTGAGGTTGCGATGTTTGGTGGAGGTCAGTGTCGCTGTGACATTGGGATTCGCGTGTCAGCGGCTGTGGGGCTGGGATTGCGAAACTGCTTGGCAGGGCTGCAGAATGTGTTGTCTCTGACGTCGCTCGGCTTGGAGACTTTGACGCTGACTTTTGGAGGAAGTCTCTTATATGAAACGCTCGTTTTGCACACTTGGCGGAGTCTTGGAGGACGTCGTTGTGAGTTAAGTCTCGAACAAGAGGCTCATTTTGCGGACTTGCCCTGACTTGTTGGGGGAACCTCTAAGATGAGGTTACGCAGAACCCTGACTACTATAATATCTTGTTTCCAGACTATTAAACAAAAGACTATTTAGTTAAAGTATTTGGGAATTTGATTATTTGATATCTTATTTTTCCTATTTCATTGAACAGCCTAAAGAGCTCTTTGGACCAGTTCCCAGAACATGTTGTTTTCTAATGCGTTTTGGTTGCGTGGTTTTGCTGCATCGTTGCTTGACAAGGTAACACTTGAGTCACACATGTAGGAAAGCTATCTTACACGTGACTAGGTTGGGTAGCACTTGGGGGTGAAATTTGGCGTGGTGGACTGGGACTGGATCAAGCCAAGCTTTAGCAGAAACACACACACACTGAAGTAAGGACATTTTAATTGAAAGAGAAACGCTGGAGAATAGGCACGTCGAAGCAGCTATGTCAGGTAAGTATGAGAATTTGGGAGAGCAGCTATGGCAGCTAACCTTGAAGAGCTCTAGGGCAAGGGAAACAGCAAGAAAGGAAGAAGCAAAGGAGATTGGAGGGATGTGGCCAAATTTCGTGTGTGATGTCGCTGTGCCATGCGGCTTTGCGCGGCCTCAGTGGACAGCGCGTTTGCGTGAGTCCATGCCATTGGGAAGGAAAATGTGCTGGCATAAATTTGGCGTGTCGCCGGGAAGCGGGATGGTTGATGGTGTCCACGACGCTTGGTGTTACATGGTTGTGTGTGGCACACGGTGTGGCGACGTGACGTGACTTGTGCGGTTGCGCGCGGCCTCGGAGGAAAGTGCGTCTGCGTGAGTCCGTGCCATCGGGGGAAGGAAAATTAGAATGAGCTGGTGTAAACTCGGCGTGTGGGGAGCAGGATGATTGGTGGTGTCCACGAACGAGGCTTGGTGTTACATGGTTGTATCTAGTACCTATTAGTACCGTGTGGATCCGTGTAGCAAAATTACGTGTGCGCTGTCGCTGTGCCATTCGGTTTTGCGCGGCCTCAGTGGAAAGTACGTTTGCGTGTGCCATTGGGGAAGGAAAAGGTTCTGGTGTAACTTCGGCGTGTCGCTGGGGGGCGGTATGATTTACGGTGTCCACGAAGTTTGGTGTTACATTGTTGCTTCCAGTCTGTGGCATGCAAGGCCAGAGTGTCGCACGTGAGAAGCCCACAAGAGCTTTCCACAAGAGTGAGTGTCCCGCAAGAGTGTCCCACAATAGTGTCGCACCAGAGTTTTCCACAAGAGCATCCCACAAGAGTGTCTCACGATAGTGTCCCAAAAGAGTGTCCCGCAAGAGTGTTCCATGACAAGAGTGTCGCGCGAGAGTGCCCAGAACAGTTATCCAACAAGAGTGTCTTACAAGAGTGTCCCACAAGAGTGTCCTACAAGAGTGTCCCACAAGAGTGTCGCACTAGAGTGTCGCACAACAGTCTTATACCAGAGTGTCCCACAAGAGCATTGCATACAAGAGTGTCCCACAAGAGTGTCAAACAATGTTTGGCCCCTTGTTTTCGAGTGTGTGTTTGCATTCGGGTTCGTGGGTTCCATATTGATTTTTCGTTTGTTTAAGCGATTGTGGAGCTAAGTTCTAGGTCTTGAATGTTGAAATCAAGAGCTGCACGTGAAGCTGGGTTTCATGCGACGAGTTGCATTCATTTAGTAGTTGTTTCTTACAACACCAATTCATGTGGTTGATTGTTTTTTTTCCATCATGTTGGCTTGTCTGTCGCTTGAGTCATGACCAACCAATGCAAATCGAAACAACTTGGTTCAGTCAAAAAAATGCAACATTTGTTTGGTTCAGCTGCTGCACCGCCCACTTCACGAGATCATATGTAGCATCAGTGCTGTCGATGTTTGCGTTTCTTGTCGCAACCATTTGATGTAGTTCAAAAAACACCGGTTTCAGAGGTTTCGGTCATGTTTCCATTTACCAGCTGCTTTTCAGGTTTGACCCATGGCCCACAACCATTTGTTGTCACATTTGACCCTTTTGCTCTTGTTTTCCCAAGGGTGCGTGTGCGTGTCATGTGACCCGCACATCCAAGGTGGTTGACGTTGAAATCCATTGCCGTGCATTATTGGGAACACCAGTTTTGGTTGGATAAAAGGACACTGGGCGGGATAAATGTGTAGAGTCTTGAAAGATGGTTTTCCACTTAAAAGGAACTCTTTATTATGGTTTATTGCTGTTCGGTTTGTTTTGTTCCATCATAATCAATAGTTAGTATATTGCTGGAATCAGGAAGAGCAGTGGTGAATCAACGTAACATGGCTCGATTATCAGATCTCTGTATATTATATATATATATGCGCAAACTATTGCATTATTGTTTGCATGTTTACTTTTGTTTGTACTACGCGCATCAGAGAACCACCTGTTGGCTGAACACTTGGATGACGTTTGGAAGGTGACTGGACTGCAATGAATTTGTGCAGGCTTTATGCGGAGATTTTGCCAAGCCCGTCGAACCCCTTGAAAGGTTTTTCTTCACGAAACCCGACAACAAATTGAGTATGTTGCAATGAGAACCACCATTCCTCCAGGATTGGTTGCTATCGTCCTTCACAAAGGATTATACGGCCTGTGTGGCTGCTGCTCTTGAGAGCTTGTCAGCTGAAA
>CAXAMN010017780.1:1045009-1088160 GCA_963970005.1 Durusdinium trenchii
CCTTGAACTATGTTTGCACGAGCATTTGGTTGCCAGCGCATGCCAGGGCGGTATCTGTGGGCTGGCACAAACATTTGGCACGATAGCCAGCTTGTGTTTACTGTAGTAATTCGTTCAAACGGCCCAAGCCTGTTGCACGGATTCGCGGTGGAATGTTTTGATCAAAAGGCTTTACACTGTAACCACTGAAGGATTTGCCAAAGTCCGGTGACTGTCCTGTGACATCAGCTGCTTCCAAACTTGGAGCGGCGAGGAGTTAGTGGCGGTCTTTGTGGGAGAGCTTGATGGCTGTTTGACCGAGGCCATAAGTGAATTGAAGGACATTGGCTACATCGATTTTGCCAAGCCAACTGACCACACTACACCGCAACTTCATTTGAGTCACCCTGAAAACGGATGTTCTTCTGCTTGGCGAGGGGCTGACGCTGAGGGGTGGCAGATTCAGGGAGGAGTTGGAAAGAAGGTTGGCTCCATGTAGCTTCAAAGCACACGATAGGGTATCAATGTGATGTAGAATGATAGAGGATGTGCCAAGTTCATGGTGTTTCCTTTGCTGGCTGGGGTTCTAAGTCGCTTATCCATCCGGCGCACTGACACCATGATTATTGCCTGGTCTGTGAGCTGCATTCCATGCGTTTGTCGACCCAACTCGAGACTGGACGGTCGACTGGGCCGCTGCCAGCACGATGTGCGGTCCACCTGACAGTGACGGCATTGTCAGCAGCCAAGCATGTCTATGTTGCTGTGGTCGAAAAACTGCATTGCATTCACTTTTACACATTCACGTTTACATTTACACTATAGCTACAAAGTGCATACTTTGTCTTCTTCAATAATAAAAGCCTCTACTACTAAGCCCTTATAGCGAGATCTATCTAGCCTCTGAGCACTTTTGAGAAATACGTCGCGGAAGCGCCGCGGAAGAGGATGTCAACCAAACATGGCCCGCAGTTTCGCCCAAACGCAGGTATTGGCGGAAGCCCAGCGTCGCGCAAGCATTGGCAGAAGCGTCGGTCATGAGTATAACAGATCGTAGACCGCTTTTTGACAACCGCTCTTATGGGCTGGAACAAAGCTCAGCCTTGATCGCATACGATCGAGTGCCACGCAGAAGATCAGCCTGCAATCGATGAACATGTCAAAGTCCTTGCACCCATTGATCCTCTTTCCAGGACTTCTGATTTGATTGCCAGAAATCCATTACCCGTTTGCCGCCACTTCATTCCATCCATTTGTCGACCCGACTCGAGACTGCGCGGTCGTCCAGGGCTGCTGCCAGTTCTCGCGAAGATTTCATCCAAATTATTCAGATCCCGAATCCTTTGCTCTAAGACAAAGGAAGGTTCATGCTACGTTGAACAGTATGTGAAAGAGTAGGGGACACAGTATGTAGTTTACACAATGAGGCCTGTTTGATCGCAGGTTGCTTTGCAGGCTCAGGTTCCAAACACTTGTTGAAGAAGCGCAAGCTTGACAATGGCTTTGGACTTCCTCTCAAGCGCATCTTTGTCGTTGCTATCGAGCCAAAATACTTTTCTTTCTGGCTAGGTATGCGGAGGATTTTTGGCAAGCTGGCTCATGCCCTGCAAACACACTTTGTTGGTGTTTTTTTGAGCTGCATTATTCCAACCAGGAATGCCTTGTTTTTTAGACAGCCCTGCTTTCCAGCTCCGCTTTTCGGGGATTAGTGTAGTTCTTGGGAGGATTGCATCCAATTTAGATGGTTCCATGAATTCCATGTATTCAGATCCTGAATCCTTGACATTGTTGCAGTGGATGGTTCATGCCACGTTGAAAAGTATGTGAAGAGTAGGGGACACAGTATGTAGTTTACACAATGAGGCCTGTTTGATCGGAGGTTGCGCTCCGAACACTTGTTGAAGAAGTGCAAGCTTGACAATGGCTTTGGACTTCCTAGCAAGCGCATCTTTGTCGTTGCTATCGAGCCAAAATACCTGAGCAGTGGCCAAAACTTCACAAGTGACAATTTGAAGAGAGGTTAATATATGATGCCTTCGCGAAAGCAAAAAATGCAGTCGCGAAGGATCCGCAAAAGATTGTGCGAACTTTTCATTGGCGAAAGCTTGCAAAAGCTCCGGAAAGTTGGCAAAAGCTTGCGAAATCAGTTCCGTCCGCGAAAGCTTGCGGAAGTGTTTTTGCACACAACGCAGCGCGCGAAGGCCAAAACACAAGCCGCGAAAGTGTTGCGGAAGGAACTTGCGAAAGAAGAGCCCATTAGAACAAATTCTCGATAGGTTTTGAGCAATGCTCACCTTTCTTCTGGCATCTTCTGGCTAGGTATGCGGAGGACTTTTGGCAAGCTGGCTCATGCCCTGCAAACATGCTTTGTTGGTGCATGAGCTGCTATTCCAACCAGGAATGCCTTGTTTCGTTTGCTAGACAGCCATGCTTTCCTGACAGCTCAGCTTTTCGGGGCTTAGTTCTTGGGAAGATTTCATCCGATTGACCATAGGAACTTGTCCAGGCTAGAGTTCCAGCCCGAATCCATTCAGGCAGTATTTCTGCCCGAACATGGTTTTCACGCCCGACCCTGGAATTCTCGCCCGAATGTGTTTTTGCTCATTATCGATTTATTCTGCGAGTGATGAATAGATGAGTCTACAAAATCCATCCGATCACACGAATTCACGCCCGAATCACGCCGATTCTCGACCGAATTGAAGTGTCGGACATTGCTTTAAAACTGCAGATTTGCTGGTTAGGTGCTTTGCAAGTAATTTGCAACATTTGCCGTTTGCCTGAATAACGATTTCTGCCCGCAGGCAGTTTTTAAGGACAAACCTTGGTTCAGGCAGATTTTCTTGAACAGGCAGAAATTTGAGCCTGAATGAGGGTCCAGGGATGCTTCCATGAGCCATGTATTCAGATCCTGAATCCTTGGCATTGTTGCAGTGGATGGTTCACGCCACGTTGAACTGCATGTCGTGCATCCAAGTAAGGAACACAGCATTATGTAGTTCATGCGATTTAAGACCTGTTTGATCGCAGGTTGCTTTGCAGCTTCGGTGCGAAAAGGCCTCCGTTGATCAGTTCCCGACCAGACCCACAGGACGGACGGTGGAGAGCCTCGCTGTCAGCCGCTGTCAGCCGCTGAAAACAGCATCGTTTGGAGCTCTCAGCGGTCGGCAGGCCGCAAAGCGTGGAGATCGGCAGCTGATGTCAACAACCTCCGTTCATCATCCAGGTTGCCACGTTTATAGTACTTGCCAGCACCGTATGCCGGCACGGTTCAGAGGTGCGCAGAAGTTCAACTCCTCAGATGACATGTTTGCCGACAAGAGTTGGATTGCCACATATCCATTCTGGTGGTGGTTGTGTCTTTGTTCCACCACTTCTGTGGCCAACCATGCGGACAGTGCCCCATCCCAGCTTGTGTTTAGTATTTCTTGCAAACGGCCCAAGCCTCTTGCTCGGATTCCAGGTAGAATGCTGAGGTTGTTGTCAGTGCCCGCGCCTGGTGTGAGTGACTGGCCTACACGTGTATGTCCTTATCTGAGGTGCCTTCAAAATTTGCGATGATTACAGTTGCATAAGAGGGTCGCATTCATTTGCGGGCATGCTCCAAACCCTGGCAAGCGATAGGGGACTCACAAAGATACGCTACGGTTCCAAAGCATTGGAAAATGATGAAAACGACAGGGGACTCACAAATCTGACGATGCAACAGTACATAATAGAATTTGACCGTACCTCATATGAGCAACTGCCCAAACCTCTGATGAAGGCAGCATCACTTCAGAGGCAAACGGAAGAGTAGTGCACAGAAAGAGTTTTGCAAACACCTATTCTACTAACATCGTGGAAGGCGCGGGACATTCGTGGAACCCGGGGCTATTCAAGGATTTTTCGTGGAATGGTGGGCCAGTAGGAAAACTGACTGCAACAAAATCCCAGAAACCTTCGCAGAACTTCGTGGAAGGTATTTTTGATGCACTAACTTCGTATAAGCGCTTTTTGCTGACCCCCTTTCTCCACACACCCTCCATTTAGCCTTCATCACTACAGTGAAGACTAATTTAAGTGAGTAAAGTGAAGGAAACCTTCGGGAACGATAAGGTTAAAAGAAAAGAATCGATAAGGTTTTAGTTATACATGTTCTTAGGTGTGTCCAAACCCTCAGGAACGACAAGGTTCACAGAAAAAACAATAACGTTGGGAAGAGTGCGCACTACAACACATAAGAGGTGTTGCACGTTGCTCATATGTGCCTATTGCAAATTCCGTGAATTTGTAAGTTACGCTTCACTGAGCAGATCGGACAGGGGGAGAACAGGCGTTTGTGTAAAGCAAGGGCTGCTGGGTTCAGTTTAGTTTACCACTCCCTTGTAAATGTGAAGGGTCTTGGTTGACCAGCAACGCATGGAAAAAAGGCTCCTCGAGATCTAGAGAAGCAATGCTTTATCGAGAGAGATCGAAAGCATGTGCCATAACATCACACCTTTTGACCGCCGCTCAGCGCCGCTTAGGGAGGGAAGGCTTTGCTCGTGCATGGTCAAGCCATGGCTGCATGGCTGATTGGTAAAGTTGGTCATCTCCATTTTGTGTATTCTATTCTGTGCCAGGACGTTTGATTTGATGGCAATAAATATACATACTGTTCATTACCTGTTTACCGCAACTAAGAGTATTTATGTGCAAGGAGTCTTTGGTGCAGGTTGTTCACACAACAAATCAGGGTCCAGTACCGGGGAACATTGGAGAGAATATCTTGCTCAAAAACCATTGCCATGTCTGGCACATACAAACAGCCCACACCGACATGGCATCCCAGACGAAAACAATTGGTGAAGGCTATATGTTCAATGAACGGCAGCAAAAAAAACCCGCAAGACCATTTCGCGAAGCCACTTGGAATGTGCAAAGCACGAGGCCATCTCATCCACAAATTGTTGCCCTACAAAGCCTTCCAGCGTAGGCACTCCAGCAGTGTACATGGGCACTGGACTGTTAAAAAAGCACTCCCCCAGATACACAGAAGGGTCTGAGCAAAGCAGACCTAGGAAATTCCTAGGCATAAAGCCGTAATGCCACCAGGTTAGTTGGAAATCACATAGCTGGCAAAGGCAAGGGACGCGAACTGCCTGCGTTTAACTTGTTCGGCATAAGCGCAAAGCTCCAGCCACTCTTCTTCATTGAAGCTCCAGCCACAAGACAGAAACTTAGCGTAAGCATGGGCGTTGTTGCAACATGTGGCAACTAGGATTGCAACGGTGTTGGCCCGACCATGGACAGGCCTTTGTCAACGCTCAGATGGAAAGAGTGTCCAGCCCTCCGGCAGCTGCAACGTTTGCGACAGGGTCGGATATTGAATCGACGAAGCATATCACGAGTCGTGCGCATTGTGCGCTGCGCTTTCCAAAAATTGGTCGTGATAATTTTGTGTCAGAAGTCCGGAGTTCATCAAAGGTCTTCAGTTCACTGACTTCAATCCATACCTGCAAGACTGCGAGCAGGTGTCACCAGGCATGGGCAAGCTGTCGCTGTAGAAAGTGTCCCACAAATCTCCCACAGCTGAAACGGCTGTTGTTGAAAGTGAAGTTTGCAAGGCCATGAGGCTATGACATGAGGAAGGCCACATTAGATTCTTCCAACATCTCCCATTAAATATTAATGAGATACATGCTCCTTTTGAAATTTGACCTGTCTCCTGCCGCAGAATTTAGATGTCCACTCTTGGTGCGAGACTAACAAGAGTTGTGTTGTAAGAGCTTTGAATAAGCAAAGCACTGTGTTGTGCAAGGTTGTGTAAGAGCAGTTGCGAAAGAGTTCCTTGGTGTAAGTCCACACTTTGGTCGCGTACTTTCATCGCGGAAGCTAATGCACATGTTTGTTTTTTGGTGTTGGCCTTTGCTCAAGTGTTTTTGCTATAGAAAGCCACGACTAATCTCCCTATGCAGAAAACCACATTGAATTAGATTTTTCCTGCCACAGAGTTTAGATGTCGACGCTTTGCGCAAGAAAAACACACATGTGTCACATGTAGCTGACTTGATGAACCAGCGGTGGAGATTGTCATGACTGTTTCTTTTGAACGTTGGTCGTGACATGTCATGACGAGTTTTCATCAAAGGTCTTCAGTTCACCGACTTCAATCCATACCTGCAAGACTGTGCAGTTGTCACCAGGCATGGGCAAGCTGTCGCTATAGAAACCCACTAATCTCCCACATCTGAAACCGATGCCGTTCAAGGTGAAGCCTGGAAGGCGATGAGGCTATGAGGAAGGCCACGTGAGATTCTCCCAATCAACATTTAGAAGGTTTGCTCCTTTTCAGTTTTTGAGAGATTACCCGCGTTACCTGTCTCCTGCCACGCGTATAGATGTCCGCTATTGGTTCCTGACTAATAGGAGTTGCGTCGTAAGAGCTTTGCATCTTTGCATAAGCAACGCACTTTGTTGTGCAAGGTTGTGTAAGAGCACGTGCAAGAAAGTTAAATTCATTGGCTTAAGTCCACACTTGGGTCGCATACTTTCATCACGGAAGCTCATGCACATGCATATCTTTAGGACATAGACCAAGTATCATAGGTTTTAGCCGCTGCTCAGGTGCTTTCGCTGTAAAAAGTGCCAGACAGATTTCCCACAGCTGTTGTTTAATTTGAAGCCTGGAAGGCCATGAGGCTAAAGCCGCATTGATTAGGTTCTTCCAACCAAAATTGAGAAGGTTTGTTCATTTCAGGTTTTTGAGAGATTACCTGTCTTCTGCCAAGCAATCCAATGCCGACACTTTTGTGTAAGAAAAGAATCACAAGAAGCTGTCGCAATGAAGCTGTCGACATGTTTTCCCTACAAAGTACAAAGTGCAAAGTGAAAGGCTATTGGAAGCTGGGACGTGTTGCTGGTGCCCATTGGCACAGGCGGGTGCACAGCGGGTGCCCATTGCAAGGTCAATAAGTCCATGATCACGTTGAGGAGCTCAAAAGGGTAAGACAGGTCGAACAGGGTCAGAAAGGATGGTTGTGGTTCTACAGCGGCCTCCCTTTAGGCATCAAGAGTCTTGGTTGCCCAGCCCAAAGACACATCCGCTGGCCCCCCTGGGATCTACAGGTCATCAGAAGGCTATTGGCAGTTAGGATGTTTTGCTGGTGCTCATTGGCACAGGCAGTGCACTCGCGCGCGGCTGTTGACTATTGCAAGGCGAAGGATGAGTCCATGAGTTTGTAAGAATTACAGTCCATGTTGAGAAGCTTCACAGGGCAAGACAGATCGGACAGGGGCATGTTTGTGGTTCTACAGCAGCCTCCTTTTAGGCATGGAGAGTCTTGGTTGCCCAGCCCAAACACGCATCTGGCCCCCTCTAATCTAGAGGACGTGTCGTAACATCACATGTTTGAATCGTTTTGACCATCGCTCAGCTGAAGAAAGTTTGCTCGTGCATCAAGACGTGGCTTGTTGGCGATGTCCCTCTCGCGTATGAAACTTTGCCACCCACCCATAGCCTCAACCAAGACGAAGGGTTTACACAATGACATCGTTTGCGCCAGGGTCCGAGATTAAATTGACGAAGCATATCGTGAGTCGTGCGCATTGGGCGCCGTTCGTTCTAAAAGTTGGTCATAACTTTGTTTTTGTCAGAGGACCTCAACGCATACAGTAATTTCCTTTGAGAAGCGCAGGTGTCACCAGGAACGGGCAAGCTGTCGCTACAGAAACTGCCACCCAAATCTCGAGCTGAAACGGCCGGATGCAGTAAAGCCTGGAAGGCGATGAGACTCAAGGAAAGCCACATGAGATTCTTCCAATCCAAAATTAGAGAGTTTGTTCAGTTTTGTTCATTTGGGTAAATTTGGGTCGCGTACTTTCATCGCGTAAATTCATTCGTAAGCATACCCTTTCAAATCACATAGGCCAAATATCAGACTTTTCATTTGCCAGGTGTCATCGCTATAGAAAGGCCAGACATCTCCCTCTCTGCCGAAAACCGCATCATTAAATTAGATGTTATCCTGCCACAGAGATTATATAGATCAGAGGCAAATGGAAGGGTAGTGCACAGAAAGGCTTTTGCAAAAAGCCTATTACTAACGTTGTGGAAGGCCCGGGATATTCGTGGAACCCGGGGCTATTCGTGGATGGTATGGTGGTATGGTGGACCAGTAGGAGAACAAAGCCGTAACAAAACACAAAAACCTTCGCAGAACTTGGTAGAAGGTATTTTTAATGTACTAACGTTGTGTAACCAATTTTTGTGAACCCCTTTCCACTCATACCCTCCATTTAGCCTTCATTAGATGTCGACACTTCGTGTGACATGTGGCCGACTTGAAGAACGTGAGGTGGAGCATGTCATGTCGACAGCTCCATGTCGGGGTCCGAAACCGAAGTCCTTCATGGGTGTCACATTCCCCAGAAGCTGTACCCGTTCGCCACATTTTGACATGATGTTCAAGCAGCAGCTCCGAATTTTAGCAAGTGACATCAAGCATTGAATGACACTGCCTAGTTGCCACAGCTTGTTTGCACACTGCAGGGCCAACTTCCGCCAGGACCCAGCTGAGACCCTGATCGGGACTGTTGCATCAGTGAGACTGTGCTTCCTACGTTGCCGGCAACTTGCCGGGTGATCCTTGCCATGGCTTTACAGTGTCGTGCAAGCCGCAAGTCCTTGAATGTGTTCAACATGTTTGGAGCTTGAGACTGCAGCATTTGCAGTCAGGTTCAGAGGATGATTCCTTATTGCAGAGATCGGCCTTCCGGGTGGCAAAAGAAACAAAAACGCAACTGTAGTAATGCGAGACTGGGAGACTTTCTCGACAGAAGCACTTCGTTTTCTGATTCCCCGCCCTACAGGTGGGAAGGCATGTTCAAAAACAACATAAGTTTGGGAAATAATCATGGAAGCATCAAATGCATGCCTCGACTGACGCTGGTATGGCTGTGCAATGCTGCATCATGCTGCATCACATGCAAAGAAACCATCAGGCCCTGTTTAGCCCCCCCAATCGTGAAGTAGTTTGAAGGTTTGGTCAAAGAAACTTCTTTGGGCCCGGTATGGCCCGGTAAAGAATGTGCAACATGTCAGGATCATGTTCGTTTTGAGGTCCTTCAAGCAAGCAAGCCTGTCCCAGGGCGCATGATTTCAGAGCACATCCGCCTGGACACGCAGCTCCTTAATATGCATGCACCTAGACCTACACTTAGACTTAGTGCCGGTGTTAAGCTCCAAGTGAAGCATTTCCATTCATCCGCCAGTGGCAGATGAGCTTCAAGAGCAGGGTTACGCGCGAAATCTGCATCAGGGTGCCACTTCCAAAGCTGCGCTTCTCGCTGTGCAAGGTGCTGTCGGACAGCCCGCTTCTTGGTTTTTGAAAACGTCTCTTTAACATCTCAGAGCACCTGGTTGCTTGCGGAACAAAATAGCTGCTCGTTAGCTCTTGTTCCCCACCCTGCAGGGAACTTGGGATATGTGTGATGTGTTGCAGACTATGGGTATGCTAGTCGTGGATGTTTGCATTGTTCAAAGAGTTGTTGTGGGTCTCAATGTTTGCCCTCTATTATGCCAGGCATGGCCCACGAGTTCATGTGAGTGGCGCTCAGTCCACTGTGTCCACTTCTGTACTTTCAGAGAAGGATGAACTTGGGGGTTCAGTGAATCACGAAACCTCTGCAAGAGAACTGCCTACAAGTCGTTTGGTAGTATTTCACTTCCACGCTGGTTTTGTCTCAAGTGATATATTTGCCTCAATCCACAACAATAGGGCCCAGAGCTATCAGGGCATCAACTGCTGATTTTGGTAGCAGTGGATTGGTGATCTTCAGTTGTCAGAACATCATCTCCGCTCAGAGGCGGAATCCATCGGTATTTGGGCTGCGCTCTGTTGAGGTTTGTCCCATCCCATCCACTCTGAACCTTATATCGAACTCAGGGGCTTGAGGTTCGAACTCTCGATTGAAACCTGTCAGTACTTCTGAACTCACCCAACAAATAGGATGTTTGCCCCATGTGAATCTCCACCAAGAGTGGATATGTTTAGAATATTTCAATCTCCACCTACACAAACCCCAAGAGCTCGTTTTAGGGAATCCTCTTCGAATGCCAGGGCACCTGCTGCCACCTCAGCTGGGAGCACCTGGCAGCGGCCGCGTGGGCTTCCCACCGCCCCCGCCGCGGGAGGCCTCGCCTCGACGGGGCCCGGGGACCTGTGCTTTTGAATATGCAAGTCATGCACAATAATTACGTCCGCCACCAACCAACCGACCGACCAACCCACCCACCCACCAACCAACCAACCAACCTCAATTGCTTTATACATATTGTATAATATTGGCTAGTATTGAATTTTGCAAGCGCACATGCAAGCTTCAAGCATCTTCCAGCGAAGATCAAACACTGCCCAGGTCATGCCTTGCCACCCCAGCTGAGCTCCGCTGGCATTGGCTGGCCCGGTCGGAGCCCACCGGTCCCCCCTGGGCGGCCCTGCTCACCGCCGAGGAGGGAGAGCTCGTTTTCTTCCCGTGTTTCCTTTTTGTTCATTTAATTGATGACATCATATTCTATCAACTAGCCACATACCGCCTACAGTATTCAAAGCATGGTAATGTTAACGTTCATCGACATTATATCTCATTCACATATAGGGCAAAGGTGGACAGGAGGTGCAGATAGTGGAGAAGCAGAAGGATGTTGAGCAGAAGACTCTTTGAGCTTGTGGAACTCAAAGCATTGTTTTCCTGCAAATCTATGGATCCGGTACCACTTTGGCCACCCACGCATCCCTTGTCTAGTTGGTGTGGTGTAAATGGGAGCGGGTTGTGTAGATGAAGCAACACTGATTGAAAAAAGGAGCAACCAACAGCACGGGAGGACTCCACTGAGCTCCCACCTGCAGTCAAACTCAAAGTATATTGTACATAAATGAGACTTGGTTTTCACTTCTTTTCATGCTCCCTTCCACTTAGCAGCTGAGCAGCTAGTTAGGGAAAGTATACCCCAGGAACCCTCCACCCATTCCCTGCCAGCCCGGAGGCTCCCCTCCCCCGGTGGCTCGCCCACCCGGCGGCCCTCGCCCCCACCGCCGCCGCTGCCGCCGCGCGACCCGTCGCCCCGGCGGGGGCTTCGGTCGCCGGGGCGGCCGAGGGGGTGGCCGGAGGCACCGCGGAATGGGCGCGGGCGCGGAGTGTGAAAAACGGAGTGGTAACGACTGAAAGAAGGAAGGGAAGCCGTATAGAGTCAGAGTCACTCACAGTAGGGTTGAGGAGAGTTAGATGTTATAGATGTTATAGGGGACTTCAGTGATCGCAAGAGATTGATTGCCATTGGTTCAGTTTCATCAACGTTCTTTGTGCATGTTTTTTGCGCCTATACAAGTTCTTGAGACTCGTCATGTGAATTGTAGACTCGTTGTATCTCGTTGGATCAAATTCCTGCTATTATTGGTGGTTCAAGGCAAACCCTTTTCTGACCCTTCACTCGAAGTAAGCCCGGAAGGCCTCTTAAAGGAACACCCCAAAAGCTTCAACCTTGCAGGTGGATCCCTTTGACAAGCGCCCGATTGCGCCAGAGGTGGGGTGGGATCAGATGGAACGCGTTCCGCGCATCGCAAATAAAGAGTGTGTCCGAAAGGACAATGTGGAAGTGGAAAAAGGGTTGTTGGATGTTGTTCAGAAGTCAACTCACCAGCGGAGCACGGAGGAACACAGAAACCAAACTAAATACCAAACGATACGCGGAATCTGACATCCAACTTGTCACACCTTGACAGTCCTGCAACCAAACTGCGATGGGCGAAACCTTTACGCTGCACCGTATCCGGAATGTTTGAACGATCACTTGAACAGTTTCAGCAGGTCACGTATTGTTCATCCTTCCTCCCACCCAGCCCGGCCCCGCCCCTTCGGACGGTGCAGAAGGTCCTCGCGCTCGAGCCGCCCATGGCTGCGGAGCTGCGGCCGCCAAACCGCGAGCTGGGCCCGGCAAGCACGCTGGAGCTGCTGCGGCGGATGCGGAAGGAAGAGACGCTTGGTTCCAGGTCTTTGTGCCGGGGGTGGTGGAAGGGATGGAGACAGGGCGAGCTGGTGAGTGAAGGGGGAGTTCGGGGGTAGAGTTCTTTTTTACCATTTTTCTTTTTGATGGTGACTAATTGTTTTTTTGATGGTGACTAAGTGGTGGAAAGTATATAGGGGTGCGGTGGTGGATGGAGGGTCGACGAAGGGAGGGTCAGCGAATTTGCTTTGTTGGTAAAGTAGCTGTAGCTTCAGCTCTTCATGAGAGCTCTTTGTTCCGTGCCTTTGCAAACCTGTAGTTTCATGTCTTGTCCACCAAAGTCTCGCAGAGAGTTTTGAATGAACATGGGAGTCCAAACAGGATCCAGTACAAACAGACCCTGCCAGTCGACTATAAAGGGTTTCCTCATGTTTCCTCAACAAACCTAAGTGTTCCATTTTGGGGAAGCTTCATTTCGAGTCTAGCATTTCCAAAAAGCACGTATTGAACGACCGCTTGACCGTTTGTTTCTCATCGTTTCGTCATGGCGATTTCTGGAAGCTCCAGTGCGAGCTCGGTTGGTTTTCGACCACCGCCGGCACTCGGTGCGAAGACCGAGGGTCTCGACCAGCATCAGATGGCCTTTCTTGCATTGGATGAATAGAGGGTCCCGGGGAGCTCGTACCGTCGTACCATGCGGAACGGTCGATTCACCGATGGACAGATACCGCGGTATTTACATCTCGTAGCGTTCCTTCTTCCAAGCTCAGGTGCCTCTTCCTGGAGCTCAGTCCCAGCGAGCTTGAGGCGCCGGTCATCATCCCAAACGCTCATCACGCGGAAGAAGATCTCACGGCAGAAGAGACACCGAAAAGGATGGACTGTCGCAGTGAAGATCCAGAGGATTTTTTGGAATTTCAGATGAACCAGGATAGATAGATGTCGATGGGAAAAGAACATGTTTTTTTGAGTTGTTGTGATGTCTCAAGCAAAGCAAGAGAAAAAACACAGATAAAGGCCCTGGACCTGGACATTCAATACCTAGAAAGCAGTTGATGGTGATCTCCAAAGATCCCGGTTCTGCAGGTGCCTTGTCCCTGTGAAAGGGAATGTCCGAAACCAACCAGTATTTTGGGAATCATAGTTCATTCCACAGCCTCCAAGGGTTCTACATTGGCTATGTCTCAGACTAGTGGCAGTCCCGTACTACGGCTTGGTGGTTTACAGTTTACATATACGAATCCTCAATGAGAAGCAGAGGCCTTAGGGGTTTCATCACTTCAGACATCGCGGCGGCACAGGAACTGGCAGAAGTTTCCTCACCGCTCTCCTTCAAGCGGGGGGAGGCGAAGATGAAGCTTTCCCGGTGCCGTGTTTCCGGCGTCAAAAAGAACCTGGCCTGGGACCCATGGGTTGGGAGTCAGTCATATAGCAACTGTCATGTTTTCCCATTGACCCCCTCAAGTCCTCAAAGGGTTCTTGAGAGCTGAGCGAAACAAAACTATTGCAGCTGGATTCTGCTTGGAATGCCTAAGTTTAATTGACTAGAACATACTAGAACCCCCTTGCATGATTTCCCAGAAACTCCTCGGATTCCTTCGTTTCTCCCCGCAGCCAAGCTGTCTGGACCCTAAACGACAGACAGCATGCCTCGCGTGGAAAATCCTTGCAGGTCTTGTTTTCCCGTGGTGAGCCTTGCACTTGGCTCGGCCTCCTTCTTGCTGGCCGTTGCGATGCCTTGTTGCCCACTGCGGGTGGCACTGGTGGTGGTGGGAAAGGAGAGCAGCGGATGGGAGAGCATCGGCCAGGAGAAGCTTGGTGAGTTGGTTCATGTTTTGTGGTGAATCTGATGATTTTTATATACAAACATTTACACCACAGCAGGGTGTTGGAAGAAGATGTTCCGTTTGTGCAGCGTGCGCACATGATGTTGTTTGGGGGTGTTACGTTGGTGTTGAACGTTTTCAGGACACCTTTGGTGATCTTCGGTGACCGAAGGTGACCGAAGACCGAAGGTGTCGTACAGGCCTGTTCCTTTGTCGGAAAAGAAAACCGCAAAACAACAACAGGCTCTCACTTGATGAAGGAGGAGCAAAGAAGCACTCCCTGATAAGAAATTCTGAATTAGCAGTTCAGAAGTCAATGCACTGGTTGTAGACTTGTCATATCTCAGGCATTTTGTGTGTGTGTGTGAATGGTCGGGCCTTATTGCCATCCAATTGGCCAATTATTCTATAATTGTTTGAGTTGCTTCATCGCAAAGCCAAGCCATCGTCGGATGTCAACAAAGCTGACCTGCAGGTCCTTCCTGGTTGTATTCATGGTTGGAAATAGATGGACATAGAACGTTTCTTGGGATGTGTTGAAGGATTTGAAGGTGATTCTTCCATAATCACAAAAAGCTCGAAGACTTGATGGATGATATTTTATCATTGACCCCCTTTCAACCACCCCAACTGGTTGATACATGTTGATACATACTCCACAAAAGATTATCTGCCAAGGGCTGACTGGGGAAGAATCTATTCCAAGTGATCCAAATCCTAATATACTAATTAGTTGGCTGGCCAACATTCCGATCCGACTTGGAAACAATTCACACATCGATGTGAGCTTCGTTCTGCGATGTTCTCGCAGATGGATGGACCAAGGAAATGTTGGGCCTGGCTCGAGTGGCCTTGTGGGAGAAGAGCCATGCAAGGGCGCCACTGGGATCAGCAATGTGGGATATGAAGGAGGGGTGGGCAACACTCGCGAGGTAGGCCGAGATAGGTACTCAAAGAGCTGGTGTTCGTAGTGAATTGCATGAACCACCTCGTATTGGAATCCACTTTTATTTCCAAAAATAATCAAAACTGAGAAGAAACCATCTTTGGGCTTCGACCCACATTGTCACCCCTTTCAACCTTGCCCTTTAGTTTGTCAAGTCGGCTGGACGCCCGCTATACGTCGTGCTGGGTTGTTCAGGTACACCTTGCGCGCGGTGGATGATGGCTGCATTGCAGTGCTCAGCTGCCCGTTATGAGTTTTGGCATGTTTTCGCTGGTGGTTGAGACGTTAATGGACGAACGGGCTGGGAAGGACGTGTAGTTGTTCGGTGTTTTGAGAGCATCCCACAGATCTAGCTGCCAACCTCGTAGGCCCTGGACTATCAAAAGGGTCAAACATGGTCAAGCGGTGGGCTTTTCAGGCTACGACCAGCTGGAAGGCTTGCGACGTGCCCGTCCCGCCTTCCACCATTCGCTGCTGAAGGCGCTGAAAAATATATTGGAACTGCAACCAGATCTGCAGCACCATGTTTGAGAAAGCTGAGGTCCAAAACAGTTGAGTTCCCGTGGTGCTGTGGTTCAGTCACAGTGACTCAGCCAATCTCGAGCCACGGATCGTGCTCATCCGAAGACGTCGACACCACCGATCGAGCCTCCACGGAGAACTGGTCGACGGTACGCCCGAGCCTCCGCGGAGAACCGTGAGGGTGAGACAATACACACATGCGCGCTGCGAGAGTCATCCTTTCAGACTTTCAGAATCTTTCAGATTGATGAGGGTTTGCAACATCGAAAAGCAACTGAAACGAAAACCCCGTGGCTTCGCAACCTCCAAGGGCTTCGAAGTTGGCCGGGATCGGTGTCACCCTCTTCATCGGCCGGGATCGGAAGAACACCTGAAAAACGCTCTCACAGCAGGCCTTGCTCTTACAGCTGGCCGACGCCTGTGGCTGCTTCTTCCGCGGCTGTCCGGTCAGGGGTCCTAACTGTCAGGGTGAAGGTGGGAGGAGGTAGGGACACCAGGTCTTGGGATGTCTTGGGCACAAAGACACCCATGTCCATCGTGTATTTGGGAAGCGCATGACTTGGAATCCGTTGTGCTGGACAAGGGTTTGAATATGTTTGACTGTTGGAGTTAGAGTTACAGTTCCATTTCCCCCCTTTGCCCAGCTAAATGCGCCGCCCGGTCTCCCTTTTCCCATCCTCGTCAGGTCTCCAACCGGCCACAGTTCAGCTTGGCGCCGATGAACGAGCCACAGATCCTGGATTTTCTTTTGCGGCTGCGGGAAGAAGGGACGTTGCTGCCCAATGCTGACTACAATTGCCACTGGGTGATAACATGAGAGAAGACACGAGGGAAGGGAGGCAGGGAGTGGGCAACAAAAGGGGGCTGGATAGTTCAATCACCCATTGAAAACATGGACCACGCCCATGTTGCAATAGGAATAAGGCCCAGCAGTGCATTGGGACCTCGCAAAAATTGATCGGGTCGCCATGCTTACAGATTTGAAGCCCTTCTCTCAGACAGGTCAACACATGCACATCATGGGCTCGAGCCCAACGGATGTTGACGGATTGTTGGACTCTCCCAAGTACAAGCTGCGATAACAACATGAACTTTCGATCATAACAGCATGCAACAGTATGAACAGTATGCAGTCTGCAACACAGTTGCCAGCCCGCCCATGCCACATGCTTCATGTGCCACCGCCAGACCGCCAGACCTCGCACTTCCTCGTCCTTTCCAGGCCTCTTGAGCTTGGCGTGTCGGCTGCGTATCGCCCAGTGGCCGGCCAGAAGCTCCGTCCTCTCCAAGGGAGAGCCCCTCAGCCGCTCGACGACGTCGAAAAGAGAGCAGAGGACGACGGACGTGTCCAATCAGGTGCGACGGCGCCAGCGGTCGCCCAGTTTGGGCGAAGCTTGCCCTCGATCTTCACCCATGGCCCATGACCCTGGAATCTTCAAGTTTGGTCTCAGGCCCCATGGCTCTGTGGGAAACAATGCCAAACTTCCCAACCTCAAAGCCGCGTTCTACAGCCCTGCTTGGTGAAACCTTCCACTTCTTGAACCAAAAAAACGGCAGAGGGATGACTCAAACGTTCGATCGTTGAAGGGGTTGAGCCCCTCCTCCCACCCACCTCCACCCACTCCCCGGGCGGTACTTGAGACCCGCCGCCGCCGCCGCCGTCCGCTTCGGACGGAGAGCGAGCTTTCGCCGTCGAAGAGGTGGCGCCTTGATCCTCTTGGACGGGAAGATGACGGGCTTCCGGGAGGCCGCAGGTGCACCCAGCGTCTTCTTCGCGCCCGGTGATTGCGTCGGCTTGGAGTGGCCTGGCGTGGGAGGAGGGTGAGTAGGAGGGTGGTGGAAGGAGTGAGCATCACTTTTTCAGTGGAGTTCACACTGCCAACGCTTCTGAAGTCTGGAAAGCCTTTAAGGCATGGGCCCATAGAATTATATTACAGACAGAATATACAGAACCCTCAAAGATCATGTTCCACAATTCATCCCAGCCTCGTAACCGTCGCATATCACATATTATCATATCGTATCATATCATATTCATCACATCCAAACCTGCCAAAAACAAGCATGCCTTGGCTTTGCACCCTTCAGCCTTCTTGACCTTCTCGAGGTTCCTCTTGGGTGGCGTTCAAGCATGCCCTTTGGACGTCTTTGCCGCGCGCGCCTGTCTGGCGGCGGTGCTGCGGCGTGACGACCTGGAGGTCGTTGGAACTCGGAGCTAGTTTGGGTTGTTGGGATACTATAAAGACGAGGTGAAGAAGAACCCATGCCTCGTTGGGTTTTGATCTAAGCAGGGAAATCCATAGATGGTTGAAAAATAAACATGTCTCACATCCGTTCTTCTCCAGACATAAGCCTAAGCTTTGAGCTTTGGTTTAGATCGGGTGCCACAAACATGGAGGCTGTCACCGATCGATGTCAGTGACCAAGAACCACATGGGTTCCAGGCAATCTAGGTGGATGGAGGGCCTGTGTAACAGCCCCATGGGCTAGATTACGGCGACATGATGCGGCAAGACGGCGATTTCAGTACATGTTGTGATACTTCAGAGTGTACGTGTGTCCAGGACCATGCGCAGGACCCCCCGTTCGAACATTCTTTGGAAGTACAAACTCACCTCCAAGGCCATCCTTAGGAGGTACCTGGACCATACCTGTACGGAGTTTAAATCGTACAACATCAAAGATCGACAAGGTATGCCTTCTTGTGTGCTTTGAGATGTGTTTTGCTATTGTTATTGTTTTTTTTTTCCATGTTTCAAGTCAGAATGATTATATATAGTTAGCTTGGTGGCATATGCCAGGGCGTTCTGTTTGCGGAATCATGCTAATTGGTCAAACAGACTCTCTCATGCACTGAGACTTGAATGGGGAGCCGCTTTCACTTCATACCATCTCCTTCACGATATGGACATACGCTGGATTCAAGATGAGTGTACATTGAATTTGACCACGTCACATGTGCTGCACGTGGGCTGTGCCGACGCCAGGACCTTCGCAGGGAGAACCCTTCGATGGCCACACAGATCCTCCAGGCGTTTCACGCGAAGCTCTTCGGCGAGCTGTGTGGGCAGCAGCCGCCAGCGCTGCTGGTGATGGCCGAGGCGGGATAAGCGGGGATTGGTCGGATGGTGAACACTGGGTTTTGTGTGTGTGTGGGGTGGGGGGCGTTGAAGTTGAAACAGATGTTAAACGTGTTTTTGTTGGGGAGAGGTGGCGAGGTGGGGGTGGGAGTTGAATGTTGTGACATGCGTGTACTGGATGTTGGATATAATTAGTACCTAGTGGTGTTTGCTGGTTTGGGGCAAGTGTTTTTCATGGCCTCTTCATGCGTCATCCTTTTCTCGCACAGGGTTTGCTACTGGCTCGGGGATTCATGCCGAGGTATTCCACTACCATATACCACGGGCCACAAAAAACCACACAGACATGAACCCTTCCCATTCACTGCTGCGCAGTCTTCAACCCCCACGGCCGCCATAACCCCTCCTTTTTCTTCCTATCATATCTCCATCTGCACTCACCCATCATACCCACCCCACCCCATGGACTCTTCATCTTATACCCCCCTTCTTCCCTTCAAATCCAATGGCACTCCCCACCATCCTCCACCGCCCTCGGCCCACCCACCCCGCCCAGGCCACGGAGAGGCTGCGCTTCGCCAGCACGCAGCGCCCGGCCTTTCCGGCGCCGCTGCGCTTCCCGGGGCATCTGCCGCCGGACGAGGCGAAGCACGCCTTGACGCCCGGCGAGTGCGAGGGAGGGGCGGCGTTGAAGGGGGGGGCTTGCTGTCGAAGAAGGAAAAGTAGGGGGAAAGAGATTGCGAGATTTGGTTGGTTGGTTGGTTCGTTGGTTGCTTGCTTGCTTCCTTGGTTGCTTGGTTGGTTGCTTGCTTGCTTGCTTGCTTGGTTGGTTGGTTGGTTGGTTGGTTGTTTATACTTCTGTAGTCCAGTATTTGGTCCTTTGTTTTGTGGGGGCGTGGACCTTGAGCAGGGTTGAATTGCGAGCGGTTTTCGTGAATCCTTGGATTTGATAGATGCAGCGGGAAGAAGCACCTTGGGATGCCGGTTTTTGGGCAAACGGCTGTAGTGTTATAGAGCAATCATCCACCAGAATTGGACATAAACTGCCGCAACACTTTGAGCCACGGTTTTCAATGATGACTTTGTGCCAGAATATCGCCAGGAGGGATCGACGCTGACACGGCCGTTTGAAAGACGCCATGGTTCACCTCAGAATCTCCAAGAATGCTTTTCACCATCACCACCCACCTCCAAAGAAAACCATTTTTTGAAGAGGACTCCCCCCCGTCTTTAACGAAGGGATCATTGACCACCGACCCTGAGACCAGCCGATCCCGTGCGCCCCTGACGGGCCCTGACGACTGCCGGACCCAAGGGCTCTGGCCGAGCACACAGCCCCAATTCCGCCACTCGGCTTTGCAGAGCGGCTTTGGACACGTCGGGACGGGCGGTGATGGTGATGGAGGGTGAGGGGCGTGGCGCATGACGCGCGAGAATCCAACATGAATCTAGCAGAATCTAGCAATGGTCCCAGGTTCATTCACCTTCTATTTGTTTCCCTATACTTGACCAGTTGCAGTAGACCAATGGTCATAGCGACTGGTCCTTGAGCCGCTCTAGCCTTTGCATCTAGAGAAGTTTCCCTGAAATCTTCGTAGCATTTCATCATGATCCACGTGCCCCTGACCGGGACCGCAAAATGGTGCCTTGCTAAAGTGCTGCACCGGCTCCGGTGGGTGTTTGGATGTGGACTTGTGAGTCCACTCTAGCAAAATGGCGATCAGAGCGTCTTAAGAATCATTTGAGCAAAGGCAAACATGATTGCAATCAGACAGAATAGGTTGATTCTGTGACCTACCCTGACTTGCATTGGGTTATTAGCAGGTAATCGTCACTCGTTTGTACCTGTCAAACCTGCCCCAACACCTCGCAGCTCTGGAACGCCCGCGAAGCCTGAGGCGTTGGGTGGATCCAGAACATAGCCACAAGGTGGGCTCAGGGGTGTCGTGAACCAAATGGGCTCGGGGGGCCGGGGGGGGCTGAGGGAGTCCACGGAACTGCCGACCTTCGCGGATTGCTGTTTTGTCAGATTGATGGCTAATGACAAATGGCCAATAGCCGCCTATTATAATGTAACATATATGTAACATAATAGTTAGTGCCATAATCATATTGTGTTGATTCCTGCAAAGTCCAGATTCCAGGTGCCTAAAGGGCAACACCAGTTCAAATGCATTCCCTGGTGTGTTTGGGACCTTTAAGATGATTGTCCAATAAACAGCATGACTATGCAAAGGACAACAGCCCCTGGAAAAAAAGGTCGCATATTGGTGGCATTTGCTCGGGCTTTGAAGCGCTTTTTTAGGACAGATGAGGACAGGTCGCTGGTCCTTGAATGATAATTGCATACCTGGACCTTCCAATAGGGATGTCCAATGTCGATCCATAACTAGTGTAGGGGCTTCCATTGGTGACCCTTTGGAAGGTGCTGGTAATGATTTCTATGAGCCCAGCTTCTGAAACAAGTGACCGAACCTGAGGGAGAGAAGAGAACCCGTGACCAGAGAGACTGGCCTGAGATCCCGAACCCACCGGGATCTCAGTCCGGGTCACTTTTGAAGAGCCAGGGACTTAAGATCTATATTAGCTTCTATGGCAGGGTTCATGTTGGCTTCCGCTTCCTGGAC
The DNA here is from genome assembly GCA_963970005.1 of Durusdinium trenchii. Lineage (NCBI taxonomy): Eukaryota > Dinophyceae > Suessiales > Symbiodiniaceae > Durusdinium > Durusdinium trenchii. The sequence goes on from CAXAMN010017780.1 coordinate 1,065,955, forward strand.
ATGAGCATCGCGAGGACAACTAAAAACGGGGTGACGACATGGAGATTCCTCTCCCAGCTCCCCATCCCCATCCATCCCCCAACGCGGTGCATGGTCAGGCTTTTATTCCTTTAGTAGACACATGACATGCCGTCTACACCAGGGTGTCCCTCGGTGTCCTGAGAAATTTCGCTGTTGCCCTGGAATGCTTTTGGAATTCTTTTGATGCGCCATAGCAGCAACAGACCAGACCAAACGAGCCTAGAAGGCTGGTGAACATGGAGCTTCTCACCCGACAGGAAGTCTTGGCACCTGCGGCCAGGTCTTGGAGGGACAAGCGGCCAGAGATGAAGCTGCGATGCGGCGCCATGCCTTGATTTGGGGAATTTTCAGTGGATGTCATCCATCCATCCATCCATCCATCTATCCATCCATCCATCCATCCATCCATCGGAACTGGTTCCGCACCCGGTAAAGCGCCGGTTCCGCTTCATTTCTCATCGATTCATCGGACGGACGGACTCCGGGACTCCGTGTGGGACCGTGGACGGACGGTGTGCCCGTTCGCTGTGTGAATCCTCGGCCGAGCTGGATGAAGGGTACCGGGGATGTGCGACAGATGTGCAGAGTCGGACCGACCGGTTTTCGGAGCCAGGAGTGGTTTTGGGACACAGTCTCAGCATGTCTCAGCAGGGTGTGAAACGTTCGCTGGTCAGTCATCAGTCCATCAGCATCAAAAAGAGTTTAGTCCCAAAATGTGAAGAATAAGTCTGGCTAAGTTTGTGCCTACCAAAGACAGGACATGGTATTGTGCAAAAGAACACTGAAGCTTGGTCATCCCTAAGTATCAAAGTCAAGTTGAATTGACTGTCAGACTCATTTGCATAGGGTTTAGCAATGTTTATCAGTTTATCATATGCAAACCTGGGTCAGACCCCCTGTGGTCGACGATTCGATCGTTGGGAGTGCGCATCCATGATGTCATTGTTGCTGAACTCATCCATCCTATCCATCCTCAGGCGCTTCCTCTCAGACCCCCATGGATTGACGGCTTCATGGGCAGATCAGGATCAGCAGATCGTGCTTTTGGAGGGATTTTCGGGGAGTGGTGACTCGCCAAACGCCCAAGCGGTTTATTTTCTCGCACACGCCAGATAACGGAGTGTTTATTCAAACGCCACATGACAGAGACCGCATTTTTGCTCTTGACCAAGGTGGTTTAGATGCTTGAGTACCACGGTATCATTCAAACTTCTAGGCGGTAGTTGTTGATGCCCCAAAGAAGGATTTTTGTTTGGAGAGTCAAAGCTGGAGATGCTTCTTGAGTTTCATGGTAAGACGCCCAAAAACACTCAACCGATTCCAGAGGTTAAGGTTGTGTTTTCTGTGTGCATCAGCTGCGATCTGTTTGTGGTTGTTTGATGTCTCGCTAGAACTGATTTTCAGGAAAGAAACTGCATGTTGCAAACAGTTCTCTCAACACGCAGGCCTAAACTGACTTTTTGTGACAATCGATCAATCACTGCTACCGAAGCAGAGCAGAAATTGTACGTCAACATTTGGGGCATATGCTCGAGCTTCGGAGCTTCAGTTCCAAACATGCATACATTGTGGGATGTCTTCATGTCTTCCATGAAAATGCTTCGGTTCGGATTCCGAACGCCAACGCCCCGGTCTCAAACAGTCGTTCAGCGCGCCCGAACCGCAGGAACCCGGCAAGGCGGAATGGCTTTTGGGCTCCTTCTTAACGAAGAAGCTGGTGGCCGGGGACGCCACGGGCACTGGGACCATGGAGTCGGTTCAGCACGGTGAAGTCAAGAGCAGTCCGATTCCTCCCAGGCACGTTCGACGGGGTGGTTTTGGTTGTCCGTTTAGGTGAGTGGATGTGACAGGAGCAGCCCCGACTACCTCGGATCGCACCCCGTCGAACGTGACTGGGCTTTGGATCTAAGGATCCCAGCGGTGAGATCGAAACACTTCAGCTGGAGCTGTCATTGGTGTTCGGATCTTTGCTAGACAGGCTCGCCAGCCAACACGAAACTACTTACAGCCACATGTTTCTATATAACCTCATGTTGTATCGGTACTCCAGTATGTTCTTAGCAATCACGTGGAGGTTCTGGAGGTCCTGGAAGCTAAATCATTGGGCAAGACCTGGACTGGGCAGTAGATAGCCGCTATTCCCTGGCCTTGCAAGACGGCTGAAGGAAAGGTTGACGGGTCTGGTGATTTCATGTGATTCATATGTCCAGCATCATCAATCAATGGTGCTTGCAATCCAGAGGGGTAAACTAATCCAAAAAAAACACGTCAATTATCAAAGCTAGCACTTGTGATCTAGGATATATGCACTGATATCCGCTGATCAAAAAAGAGAAACTGCTGTATTTCATGTTGCTGTTCCAAACTTGACATCGCCATACTATCTCTGGGCATGCCCTCCATGTACCTCCGGTGTTGCCTTCCGCAGTTTCACTGCACAGGATGGCCAACTCAGAGGCCCTCAAGGCCGTGCCGCTGCTCGGGAGGCGAGGCGAGTCACCCCCGAGTCGAGCCACTGACTGGGTGACGCGGGGAGGGAAGACATTGGTTGAGCACTTTGAGATGTCATGGGTTTGAGTTTGAGATGTCTCTTTAAGTTTTTTGTTTTTTTCTTCCACCTTTTTTTGTTTGCAAGTGAATGTTGTCTCTCGCAGTTTTTTTGATAAATCCCTTCGGCAGGGCTACGAGTCGTATGATTCCTTCCATGTATTTGGGAGCTGGACCTGTTATCATACTGAGGAAACGCTGAGTCTAGGGCGGTGTTTTGCCCCATTTGCTCCCAGATTGCTGAGTTCATGGTGGACCGTCTCTAGTGGGTAGGTGAACAAAAATTGATCAAAAGCTCATGGAAAGGATTCAAACACGGGGATCACGGTCATCCTGTGGACCAACGCGTTGAAACAACATTTGGACCATGCTCATGGAAACACCTGCTGTGCTGCAAATCTGCTTGGTGCTTCAGGTGTATAGGGGTGTCTTAGCATGTTGAACCCCCCCAGCCAGACCCCTGCCAACATTCATTGACCAAGCAACCAACTGAAAATGGACCAGCGCGATCTCCTTCTTCCAATCCGACATGCAGATGGGTCTTCCATCCCTTCCGTCCCTCCAATCCCAATTTACAAATCAGTTGAGCCTTCGCACGTTCTGCGGTCCGAAGCCAGGCTGCAGCTGGTGCCGTGGCATTTGACCAGGCCGCGTGGGATGCACTGCAATTTGGGCAATGGATGGCGATGGGAAGGATGGAAGGACATGAGAGGACCCAGGCGATTGGAGGCTTTTCGGATGTTTATGTTCAGCCAAAGGTGGGAACGGAACAGGGGAACTCTTTGGATGTCTTGCTCTTGCAGACTTGGTGTGGCTGTGGGTGAAAACCTGGTTCAATAATCCTTGGTCTGGTAGTCTATCCTTTTCATTTTTGATGGTCAACCTAGGTGCCCCTGGTTTCTACCGGTTCCGGTCCTGGATCTTTGTATATGAGAGCTGCAAGAGGCCGCACACATCACTGTTTTTGGTCGGGTTTCAATTTGGAAGGTTAAGCCTGTTGACTCTGAAGGGGAAGTGTCCATTTCAAGAATCAAGAGTTGATTCACAGACAGACTGATAGACTGTAGCAAGTATTGTACCAATAATGCATCGAAGTCTATATATGCAACTGATTTATGCTGTTGCTTTGCAATTTCGCCGGCTGGCAAAACGGCACGCCAAGGCCCATAACAACACCACAGTCCTGTACCAGTCCCATGGAGAGGAACCATTTCGATCCATTTGGTGTGACGAGGGGTGCCGGGTTGTCCAAATCCGCCATCTACTCAGAATTTACGAGAGATCCATTCGTGTGGGCGGGTCCCTTCAAAGGCCGAATGTCTTAGGGCTGGCACCTCATCCCAAAAGAAACGGAACGGGTCGTCGCGCAGGCTGAACCCAGCTGTGGTTGTCTACTACGGCTTTACAGTGTCATTCTCTTGGGGCCTTTTTTTGAGGTAAATCGCAGTGGTTAGACATGTCAGATGAGTGCCTCTTTTGTGCGAACAAATCTGGGCTCCACAAAGTTCATCGAACAGGTTTGAGGCGATTGACCACAGGTGTTCCGCGTCCGTTTGCAAAAAACAGCCAATCCTTGAAATCCTAAACTAACGAAGACAATTTTTAACGAAGTGAGGATCAACCAGGATTGTTTAGGCTTTGCTGTGGTATGCCAGGCGCAGAGAGAAAGCATGAGGCAGAGTGGGTGACCTGGCAGGGTTGTTGATGGTCCGATCATGTCCGATCAAGCTTTAACTGAGTTTCTACTAATGGCCAAATGCGCATGAGAGGATCAGATTGCCTTTGGTTATCAGCTATCAGCAAAGTTATGGGTTTTCTACCCAATTTTACCTCCCCGACTTGCCTATTTGATCCTTTTCGATCTTTCTTCAGAGTCCGAAGAAGCTTCCAGTGGACCACTCTTCTTGCACGATAGAAACTAAGGATCTTCTTCTTTGTACAGGTGCTCAAACTTCAGCACTGGTTTCCCTTAATTAATATACCTTACCTGCCTTTTTGTGCGTGTAACCGTCCACACAGGCTCTCCCTGCCGCCACCCCCTCCTTTGCTGCAGGTTGCGAAGCCCGCGCTCTCCGACAGCCGCTGAGATGAGGCCACCGAGGAATGTGCAAGGAAGATGATCCTTCGTTGAGGTGGGTTCCAGATAAACCCTTAGGCAAGATCAGGAAAGTAGATTTAACATGATTTCACTACGCCGTACCCATTATTGGTTTGGGTTCCACACTGAATTTGGCTTCCAGATGGTTCCAGAACTTTCCGAATGTAGGGTTCGAGATCGTTTATCAGTTAGCTTCGTGGATTGGAAGCTGGAGGTATGCTAAATCAATGATGCATCGTATCTGTATTTCCTGCGGAACTTCACATGAGGTGCACCATGGTGCATCTATATATGGACATGAGACATTTGGAAAGTACTGTACGATTGAATAGCGATTTTCGTCGCGTGGCTTCCGAAGCCCAGACGGGCGACTTCTTCGCGGGTGGGGTGTGAGGCGTTCTCGGGAGGCCACGGCGCCGGGGAGCTCGGGGCGAGGCAAAAGGGTTTGTTTGTTGAAAGAAAAAGAAGACGTTTTCTGAAGTGTTAGAGATGATTTTCGTATTTGTTGTATATGTTTGATTTTGCGTGATTATTCTCAAAAACATATCAGCAAATTGATTGTTTGTTTGCGAGTCGACATTGTCATTGTCCTGCAGATGTTTTGGAGATCATGTTCGTCAAATATGCTTTTTTTTTTCAATGGACCAGACACCCATTCGCAGGAAAGACGCAGTGTTACATGTTTTGATGAGGTATGTGTCCCTTGGTCAAAACAACTGGGGTGAATTGAGTGTCTCTGGGGCTCAGTTTGAAACAATCTTTTATACCATTTTGTACCAACCTTGGCGGAGTCCTTGTACCCCATGGCACTATTGGCCAGACATTAACTAATCAATCCAGATTCCCTTCCGCTTCTGCAATACAAGGAGAAACACTGTTCTTGTCCTTCCTTTGATTCTTGCTGCTGTGTCGTTTTCTTTTTGTTATGTTTGTTATCGTTACTTCTTCTTGCGATTCTGGTCATTCTTCTTATTTGTTCATCATTTTCATCATCATCATCATCATCATCATCATCATCTTATTCTTCTTCTCGCCTTTCTTGTACATTCCTTCTGTTGTTGTTCTGATTTGTTTGACTGTTGTTCAGCTCGTCTTCTGATTTCGTTTGTCAATTCTTGGTCTCCAAACCCATCCGGACGCCCGTCTTGAGGTCACCTCCTCGCTCACCGCGCGCCCATTGGAAGGTGTCGGGATCGGCTTGGTCGACGAAGCGTTCGGAAGAGCTGGGAGGTGCTTGGGGAGGTCGATATGGTCGATTCACGCTCAAACATGGAGAAACCATGGTTTTTTCCCAGGGTTTGTCTCGTCAAAGCTTGGGAGCTCGGAATACTTTTTGGATTGCAGCATCAAGACCACATGGACGGTGCAGGGCAGGGCTGGGTTTCGTGGTTCAATGGACCCAGAAAATGGAAGTATCTATGCCATGCCAGTTTGATGCCTTTCACTGTCCTTTTCAATCAGCAAGCATCTAATAAGAAACTAGCATCACTTGTCGTCACCTCTTGCGGTGCAAGGAACAATTTGTGCAAACGGCCAATGGCACCAGTCCATAAGATTGATCTTGATTCGGGTGTGTAGTGGGCGAATGGGCGAATCATCCGCCTGACCCAAGGGGTGATCGTTGAAATGTGTTCTTCCAAGACGGTCCAAATGGGAGCGTGAGCCTATTTCAATACCTATCTTCATCTATCTTCCCTCTCTTCTTGAAAAACTGGTGGCAGACAAGTCTTCTGAGCCTTGCAGGAGGCAGGTTTGGCTGCCACCCGCGCGCGGCCGGGCTTGACGCCGCCCGTCGGGAGAATCTGGCTGGGCTGCGGCTGTGTTCTGAAAGGCTGAACACGAAACGATTGCACATTCTAAAGAATGGCCGGGATATTTAGCCAACGGCGGAGGATGTGACTCTCGGGTGGAGGGTGGGCCATACCTATTGCCTTGCTTGTTGCATCCCTCACCCAACTACATAATAAGCAATTAATAACAAATAGATTGTCTCTATATTGTTTTGTGTTTTTTGATATATATATGCTAATCATATCATATATTATGCAATATGATGTGCATAATCACATGTGTGATTCCGTACACTCACCTCTAGTTCCATGCTTTCCTTCCCACGCGTTCACCACCGAGGCGTTCCCGCTCAGCGCCGCCGTTGCGGGCCTCTGCAGCGCAGTGGCCCAAGAAGATGCCAGGCCCGCGACTCGGTCGGCCGATCGGACCATGGGGACCCGCGAGCCCGGACTGGGTGGTGTGAGAGACTGGATGCTTGGTAAGTCGAAAAGATGGACATGACCCAGGATACCTTAGGATACCTCAGGATCACTTTCGAAACATAAGCACTCGATCAATCAGCTTTTTTTGGGGGGTGCAGGGGATGAGTTTCTTTTGGGGAAGCTTGCAGAAGGTCTTTAGATGTCTTTTGTGGTTGGGGAGAGTCGTAAGCAAAGGGGGGATGTGCAGAATGGTGATGTTGTTTTTTTCTGTGCAACTGAACACAATACCTGAAAAACTCCAATTGATCATTGCAGGGTGTGCGTATATTTATGTATTTGCAGCGCCCACGAAGTGGTTAGTTAGTGGATGTTAGTGGACACCCCTTAACCACTGTTTGGCGCAACTACTGTAATGGAATACTCATAGACACCCCAAACAGTGTCCCTATAGTATAGGTTGACTTTTGGGGGTAGGTCATGTGAATTTGTTCGAGTATGCGAACTGAGAGGTCCAGGCACTGTTTTCCACTGCTTATTGCATTGGCTTTCCGCTTGGTCTCAGCTCTCCGAGCAACCCTTTTTCTTCCAGGTGCAGAGCAAGGTATCATGGAGTTGCTGAGTGTGGTGCCTAAGGTTGCTGAGTGGTGGAGGGCATCGAAGGGAGGCATCTATACTGTAATACTGTAGTGGTGTTCAAAGATCTTGATATCCTGGGGTGCCTCACTATCGACATTTTCTTTGGTTGATCATTCCATCGTTTTGTTTCTGATGTGCTTCCATGAAGTTACAAAAGACTGATGATTGGAGAGTTCACGTAGCCTGTATTGATGTTCAGGAAGCTCTTCAAACGATCATCACTATATATACTATACAGCATACTGTGTCGAACAGTTTTGTTAAAACAAATTGAGAATTTGCTCATATGTTTTTGTGTTGAACCACAGCAACAGATTAAAATTCAGCGTCATTTGGAATTCGTTGGTTACAATCACGAATTTGCGGCCGCCAAAGCTCAAGACTGAACCGCCACAGCTTCGATTTCGACGTTTGGCCATGCGATGAAAAGGACTTGGATCGCTCCTTGTTTGCTTGAGATGGAAGCGGGTTTAAGGTTAGATGGCACAGAAATATATAAAAGTTTGAGGATCATGTAGATCAACCTCATTATAAACCAGCTCTTGGATTTTTGCGCCTCCCACAAAGCTTTGCAACTAGTGCTGAGTTTGGACCACCCTGCCTGTAACCAGGTGACTGTTGGAGAGGGTTTTTGGGTCCGGACCCCGGAGGCTCCAAGAATGGGGCCGAACGGCCGGGTTCATCGTTGGTGCCAATGAACCCCTAACGGCCCTAATGGGTTCAACTCCATGAATAGACCTTTCTTGAGAGACGGAACATACGAACACCTTATTGGGTTTTGGTGGGTGCCAACGACTCTGAGTTACATGATTAGACAGGCACAGGACTTAATTTGGTGGGTTTCAGATGGTTTGATGCTCAGGGGACTCTGGAGATCCATGATCTTTCTGAAGCTTTCTAAATGTGGGATGGATCACATGCAAGGGGTAGGTGCCTAGGCGCACCCAATGAGGCCTGCTGCCTGCTCTTGGCTGCGACTGACGCAACTGGCGAATGCAGCACTGATGGAAGCTGCGTTGGTGCCCTGCTTTGTGACACAGGAGTGACGGTCCTGTGAGCCTGTAATTGCACAGAAGCAATCAATCCAAATGCCCCAACATAGGAATGCATTTGACAGAGGAGCTCGATCTATATGTACTATATGTCATATAAGACATCCATGTTTATTTTTAATTTTTTTGTTAATGTCCTTTCTACAAGTTTTGCCTATTCCAACTACTGTATATATTGTTATATTTATGTAGCAGAAACAAGTCGTGGGAGCTTCAACACACCGGCGCTGTCGGTCGTTTCGGCCAGTTTCGGCACAGACATGTGCCAAATACCGGAGTCGGAGTAACAACTGTGTATAGTCATCATGCAGCCTGTAGACTGTATAGACTTGTTTTTGTGTTTCCTGGCGAAACACTGTAGGAATGCGTGTGACTGCATGTTCGTTTGGTAGTTGGTTTTTGCAGTCCGCATGCCAGTCAAGCATCCAGTCATTTGGACCATTTCCCGTTTAGTAGGCCACCCGATTTTTGGTACTTTGGTGTCAGTCTCCAAATAATGCGGACTTTGGACAGTGCAGCAAAGCAACCATGTTGTGGTCAAGGACATGCTGGCCCTCCATATCCTTTCATCTATCGAATCTATCGCCCATTGCTCAACTGCTGGATATTGATCCGTTTTCCTGATTGTGATGGCGATATATAGTCCAACCAGAACACATAATGCTTCCTAGTCAGACTTGCTTTCTTTTGCGGTAAACAGATTTGTGTTCGCATGTCAAATACCACGTGTTTCCAGACTATACATTTGCAAGTCTTGCCGACTGGTCTATACTCATCAAAGCGTATTAATGCATCTCAAGATGCAATCAAAGTGACCTAGCCAGGCTAGTCAATTTGCATGTTATTGCTTGAACCTGATCCTGTCATGATGGGGTCATGCATGTGTTTACTTTACGACGCAGGCACAACCCCATGTCTCACCAGCGGACCTAAGGCAATTCCAGTGACGAGGTACCATCCGACTGTTTTGGGGTGTGACGAGTGGCGAGGTGTCACGAGCGGTTGTGCACTGCTTGCTGGATGACTCATGTTCCACCTGTGTGACATATCCTCTGTAATGTCATCTCATAGCGAAGCATGTCATCCCAGCTTTGCAATGCTGCTTGTTGATTGGCATAACAAGACGGCAGACATCGCAAGACACCGGCAGATTCTACTGTCACCTAGCAGTTCGTCCATGATATAATCACAGATACGGTACTCAAATGTACTCAATGTCCGACCAATTTGCCCATCGAAGTCTCCAATTGCACCATTGTTTGACCGGGACTCTCAGGGCGGCTTTGTACTCGTAGCTTGTGTCAGATGTGGGGATAGAACTGAACCCAGTAGCTTGGTGCGCTGAAGCGTTGATCCTTTCCGAAAGAGATCCCTTTTTGTTTGAAAGGTAGTTGAGAGCTTTTCAACGTCTGCCCAGACGCGACCCTGGGCCCTCATATGGAGGGGTCGGACCCGAATCCTCTGCAGGGGTCTGGGGTCTCAAAAGGTGGTGTTTGAGGGACCAGTCGGGCGTCGTTCACGGAGCGTGGGAGCGTGGGACGACGGGTCTGGGAGTCCATCGTGCTTTGGAGTCCTCCCCCGCTGAGTCGAAGCAACTGGCAGGCAGGACTCATCCAGTTCCTTCCGGGCCAGTCCGAATTCCTGAAGGCGCCGCGCACCACACGGCCGCTCGATGCGGCAGACGGTGGCAGACGATGCGGTGAGCGGCATGCGGGGAAGGGCAAGCAGCTGTGGTGTAATACGTTGGATGGCACCCCCTGCGGTTGGTGGCCAAAATGGATCGGAGAAACCCATGTTTTGACATGTTTTGACACCATTCTGTTCAGGACACACTCCTCTTTAGCAGACCATTTGGGGAGAATAATCATATTCGCTTAGACAATTGAACACCTCCATAATTGGACCCTCCAAGACGATTTCATCGAGCGTACAGCTGCTCGTTTTTACTCGGTTCTCTCTTTAACGTCTGGGTTGCATAGCAGGCCTTTATATCCAGCTCCATCGCGTTTGCGTACCAGACTCCTCCGCCACCGAGGATCCACCGCGGCGTGACGCGCGGCGCGTATCACGCGGCGAAGATCTTCGACTCCGCAGGCGTCGCCGGGTGCGCCACCCGTGCGGAGGCGTAGGAGACGTACGCCAGGGAGGTGAAGGTCTGAACGGATGGGTGAGGCAGGTCCCTTAGGACAGGGCGGCCGGTCCGCCTTTTCAATCCTATGAAATCCTCAGAAAGCCTCACCAAGGTTTGGATGAGTCAATCACGACTTTAATGCTTGTATCTCATGAAGATACCTTTGAATCTTTGAATATAAGACTCCAGGACACTCATCATCCACGTTCTTGCCGATTCCAATGACCTGTTCGTTTGGGCTGGGCCGTGCTGATTGATGTTCCGCAGATGTCGATCATAGACTCTGGCAGGCTCTCTGGGTGATGTCACGGGATTCTCAGCACACGGGAGCGAGCTGAATGTGAGTTGTGACCTGGTTGAACTTGGAATCACCTGTTGGCACCAAAGGCGAGAAACGCTCTTAGGTTGGAGGCCATCGCTACTAGGGTGGAGGCCATCGCTCCTTTATAGGTACGGTATTGTTATTCAAGAGCAACTTGTTGAAGAGCTCTGGGTGTTATCAGCCGGAATCAAGAAGGAACCGTCTTGCCGCTTGCCTACAATTTTATGTCAACAAGTCGACAGGGATGTTTGTCACTTTCAGTTGCCAGAGCGTATGGTCACGTATGGTGAGGGTCCTGGACCACTGGAGGTTCGATCCCGTCAAAGCACGTGCTGACGAGGTCGCTGGCAAGACAGGACTGTCTCCTTGGTCAAACAAGACTGGAAAGTAGAGTCTTGTATACCCTCTGTGGCACACTTTTCCAGTACCTTTGACGTTTACCTACTTACCACCATGTCTCCTTTCTGGAAGTAACTTTGTTTCACCTGAGATCCAGCAGAACATGTGAGACGGAAGGGTCCAGTGCCAAGAGCTCTCGAGCGCAAGAATGCTTACAAGCACTCATATGTAGGGAGCAGTTTCATGGGCATTTCGCCCAGACCATCCATGTATGGCCCGGCCTATCTATATATCGACATTGGGGTGATTTCAGGGATCAACGTACGCATACATTCCTGAGTATCAGACGAGTTTGACACACAGGTCACCGAACACCGAATCGCTGCTTTTTTTCCTCGATCTTTCTGCATCAAAGACCTCGGTGATGCAGTGATCATACACACACAGGTCACCGAACACCTTCGCTGCTTTCGATTCGACGTGCATCCAATACCTTCCCCCAGTAGCATCACTACATCACTGACCAGCTTGGATCGGCCCCTTCGATCACTGTGATCACCGAGGTGGAAAGGCCTTGGTGAGCTTGACCTTCATCTCTGACGCTGGGACTGGATGGAATATTATGGAATCCATGCATATACATCAGATGTTGGTAGGTGATGTTGATGTTGGGAGGGAGGAAAGACCCTCAACATATCACTTAATATCAACTTTAATTGATGTTACTTCGAGTACCTGTAGCTTTAGACACCTGAAGCCTCCTGAATTCCAGAGCGGTTGCTGTATTTCTTGTTTATTCCTTAGACCTTCATCGACCAGATCATCTCAGGAAGGTACCTTGCGCCTGCGCCTCAGCGTCCATGGAGACCACTTCCCAGGGCCTGACGATGGGGAGATCGTGACGATGCCGAAACATGGAGATCGTCCCAGCGCGCACTTCGCCGCTTGGGATGAAACGCCGCTTGAAGATGTTCGATTTGTTGTCCTCCACGCAAGTCCAGGAAAATTATACAGAGTCCATGGGGATTCTGGAGCTGAAATGGGGTGATTCTGGCAATTCGATTCTGGGGAGTTAGATATGTATATGTCAATTTGGTGGTTTGGGAGGGTCAGTCAGGGTGGAGTGGAGTTGCTGCTCTTCCCTTCCAAGTTCGTGTTTGGTCCGCTTCTGCAACTTTCTGCACCGACTTGGGCTCTATCAGCCTCAACCAGCTACCGTGACCTCAGCTACCTCCCCAACCCCTGGCGCACATTCGAAGACATCCCATCCCATCCGAACAGAATCGCCCGAGGTGAAGAGTTCCAGCGGCTTCACCTTCCATTCCGGCGCCTTGCGCGTGACGGGATCCTTAAAGCCCTTGAAGCTCCAATTGCATCAGGGTGACAGGTTGCTCTGGAGCGAAGAGAGGCCCATGAGCTGGATGCTGGACTGAAGACAGGTGGAGGGGGGATGGTTGGGGTGAAGGCGGTGAAGGGCTACAATTTGTGGCGGGCGGGAAGATTCTACTACAAAAGAGGCGGAAACTCGAGCTTGACTGGGTTAGAGATCCTTTATCTTCAACTGAGCGAAGGACGGAGTTTGGATGTTACGTTCTTGGGGTGCTGCCAGAGGCCAGAGGTGACATTTTTTGGGTTGTTAGCACCTTGACCTGCCACCTTGTTTTTTTCCACAAGCTCCAAGGCATTGCTGTGGTGGTCAGGTTGGAACAAGGTTCAGCATGCGGGGCTCAGGCTCAACTCATTAGATGGTCTTAGGGACCAGCATGGCGACTTCGGGAAGATGCTTGCTGACCCTTCCAATACACAGGGGGTGGGTTATCCTCTTTTGATTGTCTCATTATGGTTTGCGAGTGGGGCTCAGTGGTGACTGGTGGGCACACTAAACCTTCCTTCGGGTCACCTTGGCCCAAAGCTGTGGTTCGGTAAACTGCTCTCCCGAAGCCTGGGTCCCAAAAACCCACTGAGGATGGCAAATCTGACACCTCACCTAAAGAAGACATGGCAACTGAAAGACCATGAAGAAAATCGTTGATCCAGGACCTGTTACCGCACCTTTGGAATCAACACCTGGGTTTTAAACAAGAAGGAAACACCTTTCAACTCCACAGCTCAACTCCACATGGAGCAGCGGAACCCTTGGAGCTGGGCGTCTACAAGTTGCTTTTTTCTCGCCATCTGAGGAACACCACCAGCACTTGGCAAAGCTTCACCGAGCTGAGCGCAACCGGACGCTTCTACGGGGGAGGCATGCAGAACGGCTACTCCTACGACCATACGGGGCGTTTGGTGATCATCCAAGAGCCAGGTGCTTGGGCCTAAAACGAGACAAATGCTTTAGCTAGACAAGTGACTAGAAGTAATTACTAAAGAATTCCTTCAACAACGTACATGACATTATATGAAGTCACACAAACATGATGAGCACAACTTCATGAAGACTCTTCATGAATAACTTATAACCCCCCATTTGGATTGTAAAACCACACCACTTGGTTTCATTATGTTTTATGACTAAGATTAAACATTAACGAGAAGGCCCCGTGAAAGCCTGTGAAGTTTATTCATTAATTCATTGAAGTGGGGGGCCTTTGAGCCATCCTTACTGATCTTACTGTAACACACTTGGGAGTCTATCCATCGTGCTCAAGAAACAGACAGAAACATTGATAGCCAAAGTGACATGATGATACATGAGGTTCAAGTGGTTGAGTTTCTCCATGTTTCTCCCCACGTGTGAATTCAATTGTTCAATTTTGTGTCAGGAGATGACGATGGCTGGGACGCTGGAGCACGGGCGAACCCTGTGCCCTTCTTCATGTCCTCCACAGCACTGGGCTCAGACCATCAAATAAAAAAATGGGAAATTGGTCCAAGGGTTTGGCTGTGGGAGGGACCATTAGTTTTTTGCTGTGTGCGTTTCTGTTCAACAAATCCTCTCTGGTGGGCAGAACGAACCTCATCATATCAAATGCAGTGGCTTGAGATGGTTCGGAGTAGAGACTCCCACTTGTCTAAGACATTTAAGGGTTTGTGGCATCTACGCTGAATCCTGTGGGATTCATGAGTTCAAGTCGCTCGATATGTTCCCAACAAAAGCTGCCGCAGGGCTATGGCTGCCTTCGGAACACCTTCATGCCTGGCAATTACAACTTCTCCTCGCCGGTGTCTCGGCTTGGTTTTTTCATGTTGAAAAGGGTCTGGATGTAGGAAGCCTTATGTTGAGGCACATCTATTTGCCGATGACCACATGTTGAGGGAAGCAGAAGTGCCATCCATGAATTGGATTCCACGTCATCAGATCTACGCCAAGCAATCTGTTTCTGTTTTTGCATGGGCGTCCATGGGGTAGCTCTCATGATGTCTCGTGGATGAATTATGTTTGTTTCAGATCGTCCCGGGTGGGGGAAAGGCATTTCTGTCTCATCCATTACTGTATTTCATCTACCAGGACCCTCCAAGGGTGCCCTGTGTGGAAGCCTATAGGTAGTGTGGGGTAGTCCAGCCAGGACATCCCGAAGGTCGGAGGGTCCAGGTATGTTCACATATTTCAGATTACGTCTCAGATCTCTTACCACTTCAGCTGTACATCACTTAAGGGTCCCTTTTCTCGCCGGGCCGGGGCAGCGACGGCCGTTTCGCGAGGCCACGTTTTCACACGATGAGAAAGGCCTGGATGCCTTTTACTTCGTGGGGTGCCTTTACTGAGAAAAGATTCGCGTCGGAACGATCGAATTGGATGGAAGAGAGAGATGAACGAGATGGGTGAGGGAGTTGATACTGGGTGAGGGAATTTATTGGATTGCCGTTTTGTTGTCCTCGTTTCTCTCAACTCCTTCACCCAGTCCCCATAGCACGTGGACATCCCGAACATATTTTGACCCGGGTCTCTGGCCCAGGGTGCTTGGGTGCCATGACAGTCACAGTCATATGAAGAGATGGAACTTGGGCGCATTGTTTGGCATGTCATGGTTTTGGACTTGTCTGGTGATTTGATTGAGGATGAAACGAACATAATTATTCTGGTAGTCATGGTTTTGGTTGTCTTGCTGGTGCTTGATTGAGGATGACGAACGTTCACAGAATTCTTGTGGATTAGGTGCCAGACGGAGGTGGCATTTGCTCTCCTTGCAAACTAAAAGTGGGGACTCCATACAGTGTGGTGTCAAACGGAAGCTCTTTCCAGCGCGGAACATTCAACCCCCAGGAGTCACAAGACGGGGTGGTTTTTGTTGTCCCCAAGTGAGTGGATGTTTTGAGCACCCCTTTGTGACTCCTAGCCTGGATATGTTGGATTTGGAAAGCCCTCGACCTGAAAGAATTGGTTCTTCGCCGAGCCGCTCAGCTTGAACATCGTGCGTCCCCGAAGAACACACGAGTCACAACGGCACTATGTCTCAATGAACCCACCCTGTTGATCTGTGAATCGGTCATGCTTGCTGTCATTTGGGTGGCCAATATGTTTGAGCCACGTCCACAAAAAGGAACTTGGAAGAGGATGTTCCTCCCCTGCAATCAGCAACCACCACGTGCCTTGACCACTGTTGTGATAGGGTCGGCTTTTCGATGAATTTGGGGGGTCGTCAGCCCCAAGTGATTCTCACACTACTTGTTGGACCATGAAGTTCCGCAAAAATTGAGAAAGTCACATTGGTGCGTCCCATTCACGGAAACCTTTAGCTGGTTGTTTCCCTTCAGCTGGTCTGCCTTGCGCCGCCTTGCGCTGCATTGCGCCGAGGTCGATGAAGGAGATCTTAAGGCGGTACACCAAGTTGGCAGGAAAGCCCTTCCTACCACCCACCTGGGGGTTCCCTGGCTGTCAGGGTCTAAGTTCTTGCGGCTCTCGGTGCGAGCACGAGCGGGCGCCCCAAATCGAGGGATGGTTTGATGGGTGTTTTTAGATCAACCAAGCAGGAAATGGTGAAGGTGAAATTGGATTTGGCACTCTTTTGTGAATCTAAAATATAGAATAGTAATAAACAAGATATATATATATATATATAATGCGCATGTGGATGTTTGATTAATTTGGAACATACATAGTGTTCATGACACATTGACTTCATTGCCCCTGTTGTTTTTGCTTCCCAGCTGACCCTCAGAAGGATGTTTGCACTGGATGAGTGAAGAAAGGCAGACACCTATGATTGCCAACGATGCGTTTTCCAATCTGGCAGTCAGAGAACTTTGCACCAGACAACCCTCAATGATGTCCCTTCTACAGCCCTGAATAGACTGTTATATATATATATGTGTGAGTAGAAGCATGGAGAACATACATGCACACTGCGTGCTATATTTTTGGGGGACGTATAGGTGTAATGGTATTTGTCATGCACGGGTCTAACTCGGTCCCAAGTCATCTCCTTCCGCCTTGGTTTTCATGTTTTGCGCCTGGAAGTGTTGGCGGATCAGGCTCTTCATGGGGGATTCCGACTGCTACAACAATCAGCGCCACCAATACAACACCTCCAGCGTTCTTGCCGTTTCCTGGCGACTTCTTAGGGTGGGTTTGTGGGCCGAACACGGAGACCAACTCAGCAAGCTGAATCATTATTGATTCAAGAATGGATTTTGTGGCGTTGGACCGCTGGAAGGGGAAGTTGTTTTCAATCCTATAGGATCCTATAGGTAATTTTAAAGTATAGTTTCTTCTAACACACACCAACTCAGATGGTGAAGCTCAACGTAACTCAGACACACACTCATTTACATTAGTTTCTTTTCTAACACACACGTTCAATGGATGCTCCAACTCAGATGGTGAAACTCAACATCTTATTTTCAAGAATCAGTCTCCCGCCCCCGCATGCCACAATGGATGTGACAACCACGAGCTCAGCAGAGGGACCAGCACGCGAAGAAGGCTTTAAGATGGTTCTGAGCGGGGACGCAGGAGAATTCACGAACACAGCAGCACCTTTTGATGTGTGTCTTTCTTGATGTGTTTACAATTATAACAAGACACACACACATATTAATATATATAGAGAGAGAGAGGCACTCAGATTCTTCACTTGGATTGATTCCAGCCGACCCCGGAATCCTCAGCTGTCCCGTGGTGAGTGTTTTGAGTTTGGATTTTATGATTTTGATGGTACTTGGCCGCCCATCTCAAGCCCTAGCCAAACCCACCTGTACCTCCGTAGCCGCGTAGCTTTCGCACAGACGGTGTAGCCCGCACCAATCCGATGTTTTGATGGGTGTACCACATCAACTCTTTCACTTAGACAGTCACTTGGAAGCCAGCCGCCCAGGTGGCAGAGAATTACACGGTCCACAACATGCCAAGAGGTTGGATGTTGGTGAACGATGGCTATGGTTGTGGCTATACCACCCGCAAGATGCTCGTTGAGACCCAGGAGGAGCAGTGTTTTCCACCGCGAACGCAAGAGCTTTCGAACCTACGAGACGATGAGTCTGGTTCGATGCTTTCAGAGGTTTGCAAAAGAGGGACCAGTTCTCCGCTGGCCGTCAGTGGACCAACTTGTTGCGTTTTTTCAACAGCTGAACAGTTGCTTTGATTCTTTGCCAAACAGTGTGGAGCATGGAGAGTTTCCCGTTTGAGCAGTGGAGATTTCTCTGATCAATCCACCGGGGAAGGGATGGAAGGGGGAGGATCCAACGAACTGAAAAGCAAACGGTCTGCAGCCCTGGGCCATGAATTCCGTGGCATGGCCCCGCAAGGATGACCCGTTTTCCTTTGCAAACCCTAAACCCGAAACGTGGTTTTCATATTATGGTTTTCCATGGCCCAATGGCTGCTGTTTCGGGAGTGTAAGTTCAGCTGCTGGACCAAGAACGACCGAGCTTTTTTCTCAACCAATTGCACCGTTGGACGCTGCAGGTGTTTGTTGCCGCAAAAATCGGGAGATCGAGCCACATGGAGTGTTTTCAGTTTACATATGGTCTTAAATTGTTGTTTCATATACTCGTTGTTCTTTTGGTGTGTTCCTTTCAATTGGTATTGAACTATGCAGCTATGCATATATATATATATATACGTTTGATTTGGATGCATGTTCTTTGTGACTGGCTTCTTTCTTTGAAGTTTCAGGTCCAGATATTGCCGGGACACCGGAATTTGCAAGATGTTCCAAGAACAAGTCCAGTGACATCAGATGAATAATGATGCATATATTAGTTCCTTCAATTAAAGCAAACAACACAGGAAAACAACTATAACAAGACCGGTTGTTGGTGTTTTCTCTGTTCTTCGAACAAGGCCAGACCGGTCGATGAAGATCTCGACGCAAGTTGCGCGAGCCACGAGGACTTGGCGCAGCAAGGCCTGCGGATGGGTCTTTGGACGTCGACGGGCCACTGAGCGGCAGCCACGGCAGACGCGCGCGCGCGCGCGTGCGAGACGCGCAGAGGTGAATCATGGGCCAGTCACAGCAATTTGTGCCGGTAATTGGACCTAAAATGGACCCATGTTTGCTTTGAAAACGTCCGAGTCGGAGACACATTTTTGCACAGACATCCGGCGTCATGGAAGTGGAAAAACAAACTTCATTTTCATGCATTTCTGGTGGTGACCCATCGAGTACTTCTTACCTATTTGGGTGAATGCATTGAATTGGATCTACAGTAAATTCTAAAAGTTCATCTCATATTTTTGTCCTTTCCTACAGGTCCTACCGTTTCTGTTGTCTCGGGTTAACTTGGTTGTAGGTTTGGAGGTGTAGTGTCTTTTCTTTATTGGAGCGTCGCTGAATGCCATGGCAGCAGCGCTGAACTGAAGGGCGGGCGGCGTTGCTATGCCATGCACCCTCGTCTCATCATCATCCAATCTCTCCCCTAAACACCCTCCCGTATGCAGTTTGATCCCTCCATTGCCTTGTTCTGTCCGACCCCGACCGGATGTGTTGAAAAACCCTGACCGGACGTGTTTTCCACATCTCCCGCAAACGCCTCGGTGCCCCTCTCTCTCTCTCCACCGACCGGACGAGTGAGTCCGTCGACCGACGTGGACGATCGACGTGCTGAGGCTTGGACCAAGCACATTGGGAGGTCTCCAAGGCCCATAGCCGCGTCATCAAGACCGATGTGGCCTGGGTTTGGTGGGGCCCCTTGGCGAAGGAGTTAGCGAACTCGGAGACGGTGCAGGAGGAGAAGAATAGAAGAATGGAAGGCACCAGGAGGTCGAGCAGGGGTGGGTGGGTGGGAAAGTTGGTTGGTTGTTTTTCAATTCAAACTGATTTCAACTGAGATTGTATGTTTTACAATGGGCTCAAGAGGAACTTGTTTCTGGAAGGTGAGTGTTTGATTTTATGCTTTTGACATAGCCCGGTTCCTGTCCTGCAGGAATTGCTGCTGCTGCTGCTGATGGTATTGCAGTGAGGTCACGAGAAACTTCAAGCTAGAATACATTCAAAACAACCTTTGTCCTAGGGGTGGAAGAATCAGGGATCCACCCTGATCCTACAAATTTCCAGGTTACAAGTTTGGACTGGACGCTGTCAAGCTGGCGTCCAAGATTGTGAGCCTTGGACGAAGGTGTGTCATTCACGTGTCACGTGTCACGTTTCTCCAACCGCCGCCGCAAACAGAGGTTGGAGGGAAGAGTGGTGGGAGAAAGGGAGAGAAACACAAACTAAAGACCCCATTGCAACAGACACTAAGGGCACAAAGAAATCACCACCATCCCATCCAAAGGCACTTTGGCAGTTGGTCTAGGAGCAAAATAGGAGCAGAATGACCCGAAGTTCTGGGAGTCGATGTTGAGGATTGAGAGCAGTGATGCCCGTCCTTTTACGTGGACTGTTTGTGGCTGGGCTGGTACGCAGAAGTATGCTGTGGTGTGGATGCTTGGCGATGACTCCAGTCGTTTTGCATGCTTTTGAAACACAAGTGGCTCATGTTTGCTCCCCAACGCCTCCAGGCATTGATCAGTGATCTCTCTTCCAGGCATAGACTCTACAGACATCCAGGTCGACCAACATATTGAAATCAAGATGTTCATATCTCCCTCGCGAGACCTTCTACATCCTTCTACTATCGGTATAGTAGACTAAGCCCAGCCAGGGCTCTCGGACCGACGTCAGGGGAGAGCGTCATGGAGGTTGGTACAGCCTTCGGAAGCAGAGCGGAGGGCCTCCATATTCGTTTCTCTATAGTATAGTACTGTCAGTAGTACTGTACTAGTACTGTACGATATTTAATGTTATACAGGAGTCATACAGAAGTTCAAAAAAGAAATCAATATATATTATTTTTTCTAAAGGCCAATGATCTTTTATTGTACCTTGTTTCACCCATAGTGATTCCCAGCCACACCACCAGAAACGCCACCACAAACGCCTCCAGAAACACCTAGGACTGGTGACAATTCTGGTAGCTGGGACTTCATCCGCATGCAGATCCCCACCATTGTGGGTGCCGGCCTCAGCGGTTTAGCCCACGCCAGTGGGGACGTGGATGGCATCTTCTACGGCAGTGCCGAGACCTATGCTGCTCGGCGGGTGGGAAGATTCGCTTGGGGGAGGGGAACACTGGATGGCATGTTTGGGTGGGCTTGGCTGGGGAGGTGGAAAACTGTGGCATGATTGACTCCCAAAACGAATCATGCAGAGAAACAGAAACTCTCTT
Source organism: Durusdinium trenchii (assembly GCA_963970005.1). Classification (NCBI taxonomy): domain Eukaryota; class Dinophyceae; order Suessiales; family Symbiodiniaceae; genus Durusdinium; species Durusdinium trenchii. Next base: position 1,086,902 of record CAXAMN010017780.1, read on the forward strand.
TGGAGAGATCAAGAGTCGCGCAACCTATGGAAGGTGAGATGGTGTGATGTGAAGGACGATTTAACCATGTGATGAAGAGGTTCTTTGCATCCCAGCAGTAAACCATTACTTGACGTAGTATCTTTATATTACAAAGATACGTGCTGGTTTATGGTAAATACCACGACTGCATCTGACAGTTCTTTTTTCAGCATGTGTCCATGGTCTTCATCTCATCTTCGGAAGTGATCGTGTTTCCCATTTTTGGGAGCTTCTTCCAGTTGGACACTTCAGGCTCGGGATTTACAGTGGAAGACCTTCCTGACTGTGTCGATGTACATGAGTGGCTGGGCGCCCCATGATAAGCAGCCTTGGGCTTTTGGCGAGCCTTACACGAGTTACAATCGAAAATGGCTGCAACTCCGAGCGCGCCTGCAACTGGGCGCAACAGAAGAACATCTAAACATATCTAAAGCAAGTTGGTGTATATTTTGACCAGTTCTTTTTCAAAACTGTTTTTGTGATGTACACCAACCCACTAATCAAACTAATTATCTCAGCTGGCCGGCCACAACCAATTTCAGGAGGGCCACCACCCTAGTAACGTGTGATGTGGGTTTTTCTCAGTCCTGCCAGCTGCTGCCAGCTGCCAGGACTCCATATTTATATTCCTTGTCCTTCCACGCTCACGTCACTGGTCTCCCTCCAGTGCGTGCCATGGAGCTGGAATTCCCCGAAGAGTCGCAGACTTGGACGATGAGCACGAGGAGTTCGCTGGCTTACCAGTTCATGTCTGGGCCGTTCTTTTTGGCCACTTGGCGTGGTGTTCGTGGAACAAGTAAAACCAGAAGAGTGTAGGGGAAATGATGGTGTTGTTGTTGTTGTCGTTGTCGTTGTCGTGGTCGTGGTCGTGGTCGTTGTCGTGGTTGTTGTCGTGGTTGTTGTCGTGGTTGTTTGTTGTTGTTGTTGTTGTTGGTTGTTGGTTGTTGGTTGTTTGTTGTTTCTTGTTTCTTGTTTGTTGTTTGTTGTTTTGTGTTGTTGTTTGTTGTTGTTGTTGTTGGTTGTTGGTTGTTGGTTGTTGGTTGTTGGTTGTTGGTTGTTGGTTGTTGTTGTTGTTGTTGTTGTTGTTGTTGTTGTTGTTTGTTGTTGTTTGTTGTTTGTTGTTTGTTGTTTGTTGTTTTTTGTTTGTTGTTGTTTGTTGTTGTTTGTTGTTTGTTGTTGTTGTTTGTTGTTGTTTGTTGTCGTTTGTTGTCGTTTGTTGTCGTTTGTTGTCGTTTGTT
>CAXAMN010017780.1:1093787-1110939 GCA_963970005.1 Durusdinium trenchii
ACCGAAGATTACTTGTCGTGAAATCGATGACAATGTTCTCAGCATGACATCCACATCCTCATTCCTTCACAACCCCCCCCCCCCCCCCCCCACCCCATTTTAATCACGCGACTAACCGATGACAATGTTATGAAACCGATGACAATGCTATGAAACCGAAAATGTGGTGAAACCGATGACAATGCTATGAAACCGAAGACTACTTGTGAAAACGATGACAATGTTCTCATCCCACCCCAACCCAACCCCCCCACCTTTCACGTAGCATCAACTTCAGATAGCAAGTGGAAACGAACGTCATTATGCCCCATCCCACCCCACCCCAACCCCCCACCTTTCACGTAGCATCAACTTCAAAAATCGCAGTAGTCACACGTTCGGTTTTACACCCGTAGCCAAAAACATACCACCTGTTGGAAGGTCCTGGTAGTAGTAGCGATGCACTTGGTACTAGTAGCGATGGTCAAGTTAAGCCCAAAGACATTTAGCAGGGCGTAGGTGAACTGGATTTTATATTAGGGCACCTTGGTTAGCTTCCCAAAGAAGCTCATCCAAACCGCCCAGGTGTACCTCCGCCCTCCTTCACCTGCCCCCACTGCAGTGGCTGGGCAGAAACAGTGGGGGCAGCTTTTGGTGAAATATCAAGGAAACAAAGAAGACGCGTATTGTTAACATAGAACCAAGAAACAAGCCAGCAGCTAGAGAACAGCCACATAGGTTTCATTGAGACGGTGTGTGATCTTTGCAATATGATGATACAGCTCCATTTTCCGTACACGTTGTCCTTCTTCTTCCTTGCTTCGTTGCGGATCGCTTTGTCTGATCAGGCGCTGCGATTGATTCTTTTCGTGTGGGTTAAATCCCTTTTTGGAAGAATGACCTGCCATGACCAGGCAAGAAGGTTCAGATCCCCAAGAGGCGTGGCGAGCGCTTTTGAGCGGGTCACTTTGGGCGACCTGGTTTTCCGTGCTGGGTCGTGCTGGGTGCTGCGCTGCGAGCGGGCTGCTGCGAGCGGGCTGCTGCGCACGGCGTCGTTTGGGTTCTGATCGGTTCATGTATGGACCCCAAAGGGACGAACAACACTCACGTGAAGTGGATGGCATGGACCCGATTTCGGATGACTATGACGAGCCTTCTGGGCCCAAACTGGAGGGTCTACTTACATTCTAGTGAGTCAAGGCTACATGATTTGTTTTGCTGAATGACTCGGCATCTCACGTGTCCATGAAGACAAGGTGACCAGGTGTTCAAGGACATGCTATTTGACATGTTTGCATTGAGCAGTAGTAAAGCTATCCCAGGTTTTGCTTGGAACATGCTGATCCGGGCAGGCATGGGTGGTAGGTGCTGAATTGCACGTTCTTTTCATATCCTTGTACACCCAGCAGATTCAACCGAGTTCCCTACCGCCCAGTTCGGACGGCTTGCATCAGCTTGCGCTTGTTTGGTCGATTGGTCATATAGCCTCGAGGTCTTAAGACACTTTACTGTTACTTTTTTAAAAATATATAGGTTTCTATATATACTAGAATCAACCCTTACAACTTGCAACACTTAATCTATATAGCAAGTACTGGGTATGTTCACAAAGTTCCAGTGGTGTCTTGCTTCTTCATCGTCTCATCGCCTCGCAGTATTTGGCCGAAAGATGCTGGTGCCGGGTGCCCAACGCCAGGGCCGACGTCGATGGACCTGGTGGACCTGGTGACTCATGTTTGGCAGTTGGGTTCCTAATTGTCACATCAGCAACAACAGCAGCAGCAGTAGTAGCAGCAGCAGCAGTAGTAGCAGCAGCAGCGACTCCAGTGATCAAAGAACCTCAAAGCAGTTGAAGCCTCAATCGAGACTGTAGCGATTCTCAGTTGAAGCCTCAAAGCAGCGACTCCTGGCGCTTCTCCCTGCTGTGTTACCAACTGAGGTGGTGGTCAAGACACCCTCACGGAAAGGACGGGAGCCGCCGTGCGAAGAGGTGAAGGGGCGGCACGCGGCACGCGGCACGTGTACCCGGTCATGACGGGTGTTCCCACAACCACAACGGGTCTTCCTTCTTGTTTGAAGGACCGGGGTGGTTTTGGGTTCCAGAATCCTAGAACTAGGCTAGAAGGATGGATTGGGATGGATTGGGGGGCGGGTTTTCCAATAAGCCAGAACTCTGCTATAGAACATCAGGAAAAAAAGGTGTGGTACCTATGAGAAATTGTTTGACTGGCTCTTTTTGCAGCGCTACTGGCGACACATGACCAAGAATCATGCTACCCCTCCCGTTCACCGATGCTCAAGATATGATACCTCGTTCCGGTCACATGGCATGTCACAAGCACGTTTTGGGTACGACCAGGACAAAACCATACCGCTTACCCACTCGCTTCACCTCGCTTCATTCGAAGCTGTCCCAAGATGTGCGGATGTCCATCCTTCTTCGAGCTGTGGTGTCGGACGGTCAACAGTACCACACCTTCACACTAGCTCAAGAGTATCAGTCATAGCACCAGAGTATCAGTGATAGTGAGTGAGTCAAGACTATGTTCTCCAGCCTGTGGGATCTCTATGTTTTTCCTTTTTTGTGATCAGATTCTGATCAAGTGCCCCTGAACCGCCAGGTTCATTCTTTGTTTGTATAGTATAGACGAATTATAGACCAGACAAAGGTGATGAGATGATGCCTCACGCAGGAGCCCTCTCCCCACAACCGCAGCAGCAACAGCGAAAAGTGGCCCGGGTCCGCCGGCCTAGTGGTTGATTGCAAGGTCCGTGTTGTGGTGTGGATGAAGTCATCCCCCCAAAGGCAACTGTATGTTTAGTTTTGTGTGTGTGTGTTTTTTTCACTGTTTCAACGTTTTGTTTGGAGGTTCTTCAATCTTCACACATTCCACATGCCCATGAAGGAACATAGTAGAAAACACTATGTGGAAAAAATAAAGTATAGCAAGCCCCTAAGACCTGACCTGCCACTTTGATTAGAGCGTCTTCTTTTCCAAACGCATGGTCTTCCTTTCCAACACTCACTGTCGCCGCTTTGTGCCTCCTTTCTCCGCGCGAGGTGGTGAGCTCCACCTATCGCCACGGGAATCGTGCCGATTTCTACCTAGGCGACGGACGTCTCCCGCGACGCGCGCGGTGAGAGGTCGGCTCGACCCCCGGTCGCACGTCCCAGACAAGGCGGCGGTTGGCGAGCAGGCACCAGCACAGGCAAAGGCAACTTGAGTGGCTCAGGAGGACTCGCAAATCACCTGCAGTCCTCCTGAGCCGCGAATCGGAAGGCCACTCGGAGGGGATTTGGTTGAGGTTTGGTCGTTCCCAATGACACGTCACCTGCAGCTTACCTGCAGAACACGCTTGTGGAGATGGAATGGAATGCATCCTTTGTTGGAGACTGTTTTTGTTGGGTCCGTGTCAGTCCAGATCAGAATCAGACGGCATTAGTAGCTTAGTTTTCCTTCCGAGGTTGAGCCACGAGGAAAATTATTGTTCTACTTCCGATACCAACCCGATTCTATGCGCTATGAAATCCCGACTTCATCTCACAGATGGTGTCTCCATTCATAACCTTCGAACCGAACAAGACTCAACACAAGACGTCCATTTCCAAGATTCGCGTCCATTCACATTCTGCATCACTGGGATGTTGGATGAACTGAAATAAACTCTGAAGGTTCCCAGTGGGTTCGAAACCCCTAAGGCCCGTTGCAGGGTCCAAATCCTCCAGTTTGTTGGGTCCAGTTTGATGCCGGGTTAGGCCATCTCTGCCATTTCGTCTCTCTCCCTGGGGGTTTGTGGAGCCCTCCATTCAGGGCCCCCCTTCCTTTTCCACTCCGATTGGCTCGGCAGATGGCAAGAAAGTGCCCTTGGAATCCGGGAAGTGGCAGCTGCACGAGTATCAGAGGCATGGGGCACGGTCGCGGGGGCTTCGAACTGGATGTAGTTCGTTGGGCTGCTTAGACTATAGTGTACTTATCAGCCTGTAACTGATAAACACAAGATAACACAAGTGAAAACAGACAGCTTTATCTGGCAAACTCCCCCAAAAGCTGTGCCCCGTGCCATATCATACAACAAACACAATATAGACACCTGACCTTTAGTTACCTTTCGAAATAGCTTTAGTCATCCGCGGTTTCGGCGACCTCCAGGCGCGGCTTTAACGTGGTGACCTTGGACCCTGATACTCAACAGGTGACCTCCGCAACGTCCGGGGGCCCCACACGGGACACGTCAGGTACCGGCCAAAGAAGCGGTGTGGCCATGGTGGTGTGGTGTGTGGCCATTAGAAGGTTTGGATGCATGTTTTTTTTTTGGGGGGATCTCTCTGTATATTGGGGTCTCTGGAGGGTGAGTGGTTTGAGGGTATAACATGATCTATAAAGAGGAAAGGTTAGAGGAAAAGAACCTGGAGATATACCTCACATATCCTAACAGTGAAGGGCAACCGACAAAGAGGCATCCAAAGTGTCAAAGAAGGGCTAACCGTCGCGCCGGGCGGACACTCCCGACACTCGGTGGCTCCCCTCCAAAGGACGAGGCTGCCCGGACGAGGAGTCTTTGGGTTGTGGTTTAGAACTCGAGATCGTTTCTGGCCCCATCTGAAGTTGGATGTGATATGATGTGATCTATAATTAATGAAACCATGACGACCATAGCCTCGGTTTTTGGGGACCCGCGATCCTTGGATCTTCCGAAGCACACGGATCGTAGTCGTCTACTACACCGGTTCCGAGTCCTTCGGCCCGTCACGAAGGTGCTACGACACCTCGGGCGGTGGGCAAGTGGCCCGGGAGACTCGGAGGGCGACGCGGTCGACCGGGAGGCTGCGCCCAACGAAGGGCGGTCCTGAAAGAACGCAGGTCAGGTGAGCCTCAGAAGGGATTCTTACTTCGGATTCTTGCAGTTGGATACGGGTTTTTGCAAGTTGAGTGAATTAACAGAGAAATCAACTTGGAGGTCGCATGTCCAAATGCTTGTTCAATTCATGTTGGTGTCTATTTATATGTTTCTATCACCTGGGAGGAATTGGTGTTTCTTAATGCTCCAACCTGGGAAACAAAATCTGGTGCTGTGCCACATACCCAGCGAGGCAACATGAACCAACCAACCAAGTGCCGCCCACCGAGCCCACCGGCTCTGACGAGGCCGTGGCGCAACTGGCAACCGACTTGAACGCCCTGCCGGAGGCCGGAAAACGAAAGGGAGAAGTTCCGATTAGCAAACTGCGAGCAAAAGAAGGACAAACATTGTACAAGGATGACTTGGAGTTGAGTGAGTCAATCTCAAGCACGTGAAGATGATTGATACACAGCGAAGCTTCATCAGTAGTTAGATTCAGCAGGAGAAGGTATATTGCAGGTTTGTTTACTCTGAGGCAGTGACTTTCATACGTGAAGTCACCCCCCGTATTAAAGTATTTGTTTGAGTTAACTTCAATCCCGACCTGCTTGAGTTGTTCCTTTTTTTTGATTTCCCAGTTCATGTTTTGAAGCGCCGTAGATACCTAGTACTTCTAATATACTATATACCGGCGCCGCACCGGTGGAACCTCGGCACCACGAGGGCCGAGTGGTCCTGGTGGCCGTGCGCGGCAGTGGCCTGGAGTCCCTCAGCGGCGCCGCCCGGGCGCGCAGAGAGCTGGAGGGACTGCGCAGAGCTGGGAGGATGGAGGAACCATGAGGAAAATCCATTGGAGTCGCAGGATGGGGGCGGAATGGGTGGAAGAAGATGGAAGAAGTGAGTGAAGTCACTGGCACTTTGGGGAGGCTTCTACAGGGCTTCTACAGTGACTGATGAGGTGGATGAGAGTGGATTTGATCTTCCATGCCAAAATCAGAGAATCCCTTCCCTTCCCTGCCCAATTCCAGTCTTCCCTCCTCCAGGCCCCATCAGTCTTCTCCATCCCTTTCAGGCCATGCGCGCCCTCCGGCGGGTGGGCGCCACCTCGGCCATCTCGGGTGGACGGTCACAGGAGGGCTATGTGCTCATCGGCATCAAAGGAGGCGCGGATGTGGCGGATGTGTATTCGCTCGAGGGTCCAGACGCGGGTCCAGAGGCGGGGGTCTAACACCGAAGTCCCAGGTTCATGCCGAGGGGCCGTGAGGGCGAAGACGGAGACTGATGTGGGTGACATGGTCGGCAGATCGGCGTTGGCATCGGAGTTCGAGGATTTTTTGGACTTGGCAAGATCACGGACCAATGGTCGGTGCATTGACTATGTGCAGCTTGTGCAATGCTCATGATATTTTATGATGTTTAAATACTAACTTTTAGCACCCACCTCTCTCACACCTTGGCTACACGCTTTGCCTTCTTGTGGAGGCGAAGCCACCGCCGAACGTCGTGGACACCACGTGGAGGTGGAGGCGAAGCTACCTCGACCACCCTGGCAGGAGATCCGAAGCAGAGCGCAACCCCTTGGGGCTGGGGGCTGGCTTGGGCTTGTGGGGCTGGCTTGCATGTCAGGTGGGTTGGTTCCTTGCCGTTCCCAGTGTGTGGGTTGATTGTGTTGGGCTTGGGCGATGGGTAGCTTTGTTGGGGTTGAGATGAGTTGAGTGATAGGTGGTCCAACAGGTGCCTGGCAAAGAGTCCTCAAGATGCAAAAACTTAGAATTCCTGAGTCTTGGTTTGGAAGCAAGATAAACATAAAGGACAATAAAGGTATCGACGTTAGTTCAAGCATGTCCTAGCAAAAAGTTTTGCCATCACTTAAATTGTCCCCAAGCACCCTTGAGCATCCTCTAGCATACAGCGAGAGGAAAGCAACTGATGTTGTTTCTTATTGCCACATTGAAGAGCTTCAACAAAAAAAGACCGGAACGGTCAAGGCACCAATTCAATCCAATTCAAAGCAAAGTGTTCTTCGGACTGTTGAAGCACCAAACCAGCAGCCAGTGCATGGCAACGCCGCTGCTCTAGCTGCCCCGGCTGCCCCCATGTCGTACTACAAGTCCCTGGAAGGCCGGGATCAACATCCATGGTGCACTTTCTGGGGGAGACAATCAAGCACATGCACGCAATTACTTTTAAAGGTTGAAACCAGTGCAAAAAGGATCCGACAAGTACGTTGCCTATTCTGATCGTTATCATGTCACTTCCAGTGCCACTACTTGTAGTAGCAAGGTGCCTTACTAGTAGCTTCTTGCTACTAGTAGTAATGGCCTCCAACCTACTAGCGATGGCCTCCAACCTAGTAGCTTCTTGCTACTAGGGTTCTTCCAGTTCCTGTTTCACCCGGATGTGACGAAGCGAATGAACCCAATACACTCTCTAGTCCCGCGAAGGATTGACACGGAACTGGGTGGAGCTGAGAAAAACCAAGCCGATCAAGAGGGATTTTCACTCCAATGACATGCAAATCTTCTTTGGCCGAGTTTGGGGTCGAGTTAGGGCCAAGACTGTGGATCAAATCATGTGTGTTTCTTTTTGTTTAAAGCCCGTGGTGTTTGGTCTATCCGGATAGGCAGATCCATGTCACCATGTCACAAACCTGAACCCATGCGTCAACGGCAAAGTTTGGTTCAGCACCCCTTGGAGCCTCTCTCTCAGCCTCTCTCGCTTGCAACCACAATAGTTATAGTAGAAGTATGTTTAAGCTTTCAAACCTACATTGTATAATCGTTTGGCTTGCTATGACAGGCTTGGGAAGCGACCCCAACACGATTGAGGTTAAAGCACTATATTTAAAAGAAACAAAATTGTGGGCGACAAGCGGACTTACAACGGGATGACCCAAGACACTCCGAGCGTTTGGGGCGGAAAATCACACGTTATGGGATTTCCCAAGGCGCGATGTCCTTAAAAGAATGGGTATGGAGGCTCATTTAATCCTTGGCAGTCAACCTCTATTGAGTTTGTTCTCGCTCTGTGAATTCCGACTGTACCAGTACAGCTTCAGGAAAATCCAAATGCGGAGAATCTTGAGATCTTGCGGAATCTTTGGAGAGCATTTGAGTGGCCTTAATTATTAATGTAGCTCGTTTTGGGGTGACCCTTTTCCAATATATACACATCTATTCTGGGTGGTGGTTTTAATTGGGAATTGGAACCATCATTCACCATACTTTGTTCAATCACACCACTTCTTTCCAACGCCAGGTGATCCTGCTGCTGCAGGAGTCGCCAATGGCAGTCCCTCCTTCACGCCAACATCCGCCTCGACGGCAGATCCCTCTTTTGCACCAAGAGCCGCTTGGACGACGACGAGGTTTTGAAGAGAGGTGAAAGTGACCTGAAATCACCTGGGGTACCCGGAATCACCTGGGGTACCTAATGGGTGCGGCTAGTCTATAATCCCGTCCCCCTAATAATAAACACGGGCCCCCCCCCCCCCCCCTAATAAGGAAACCTCGGTCGCATTTTTTTTAATAGGGGGTCCCTGAAATCGGGGTGTCCAAAATAGGGTCACCTGGAAAGAGTTTCAAAACCAAAAAGTAATCCAGGAAAATTTTATATAAAATCCTTTATTAAACTCATATCAAAAATGCAAAAAACCGCCAGATCGAAGGGTCTTCCTTTTCCCCTACAAAAACCTTCATTAGAATAGTGATTCTTCAGTAGACTAACAGCTAAAGCTTTCGAAAGGTGATGTCGCTGTGCCATGCGGTGTTGCGTGACCTCGGTGGCAAGTGCGTTTGCGTGAGTCCGTGCCATTGAGGGAAGGAAAGCCTGCTGGTGTAAGCGCGGCGTGTCATGGTGGAGTTTTGGGGAACCTAATAAAAAAAACTACCCCCAAAATCGACCATGTTGGTAGTTTAGTAGCGGTTTGAAAGGGCGGCAATTTAAAACCAAATATAAACCAAATTTAGGGGATCCGGCATGACTTTTTTTTAATTGGGGTCCGTTTTTTAATAGGTACTCGGGATTAGAGTCTATCGGCTCCATCCACCTCTGTTGCTTTGTATGATGTCGGGTACCGGAGACCCCGACGTAAACGGTCGAAGGATAGAAAGGATTGACTCAGTGGCTAGTGTTCGACTATGTTCGACTACAGCTTTGGGGCGGTCGGTGGCTAGTGTATGGTTCAGAAAGAGGTGTTTGGAGGTTTCTCGTTGCATTTCTTATCGGATTTGAATTTGGTGATCACTTGGGGATTCGAGTATTGCCCGGCAAAGAATGCCCCAAAGACATCCAAAGACTCGATTTTGCGTAGAGATGTTGGCACATTCTGTAGCCCAACAGGCAGCCAATGGGGGGTCCACGTGTCTAGGTACGTGTGACAACAAGCTTTCAGAGACCATGCAAGTTCTTGATCAGTATGTGCATCAGTCCTATCTCCTGATTGCTGCTCTCCTTTTTCGTGCGCTGCTCAGCTTGACCAACTCTAATATTGGACTTATAAGTTATAAGAGTTAGTCAGTACATGTCAGTATACTGGGTGAAAAGACTTCTTTAGCAAACGCCCTGGGAAGTCAAGATCCACTTTCGTCGGAGGCACTGTGAACTGAGGGTCCTTGACCAACAAACACGCCATCCACCACACGGCGTGGGCCTTGGATGCCCAGCGCCCGTCCAAGGTCGACAGGTTGCAACTTCGACAGCTTCGCAGCCTGCACTTAGCACTTTTGCCGACTGCGTGACCATGGTCCTATATAGGATCATTCTCGACCACAGTCCTGTGTGGTGTGGCAGGATGGGCTTGTCCCATTTGAGGGTCGAAGTGAGATGGCCTGCATCTGTGCCGACACTGTGCCGACACTGTCGCAGGGCCGGGTCATGAGGGTCGAACATCGGGGGTTTCTCGTGTGCTTCTCTTGGCAGGAGGGGCAGCTGCAGGAGGGGCAGCTGCAGGATTCACGACAGGTGACGAGCCTTTGGTGATCCCATCCGTTCCGTTCCGTGCCACTCGTGGCTCGTCCTAGGGACGAGCCTTCTCAAAAAACAGATTCCAGGTGACTCAGTGACACTCAGTGATTTGAGTTGCACCACTTGCAAGGGCAGTAAGGGCAGATGCTTGTCTCATGCTTCTTGGTTGCTTGCAGATGTGATGAACAAAGAAGGCTGGAAGGATCTGGAAGGATGGAAGGTCAGTTCTAGGTGTGTGACAGCAGACTTCCCATCATGACCTTTTCTCCCAAGCGACGAATCCAGTCAAGAAAAGATGATCGTGAACCTTGACCAGACTCCCAGACGTCCAGGCCGCGGACCGGACTAAGTGAAAGTAACCAAGATCCTCCCATAAGATCAAACCTGTTGATCATCTATGTGTTCCGTCGCCGTTTCCCACCAAAATGATCGGCTTTCGTCCCATCAATAATTAAGAGCATTTACGTAGGTCTGGTGAAATGCACCGTTTACAAACCCGTTCGTTCTGCTTCCTGGAGTCCGTTTCCCGCTTGGAAACCGCTCACGATAGCGGTTCATTCACAGAAAATTCCATTGACTTTGGCCGACGAAGGGCCGGGCCCATTCGGAAACCGGAGCGGTGGTGCACAGGAACGTGACACATCTGAGGCTGTCCCGCGCGGTGCTTCTGGTGTCTGGCAGCTTCTTTCGGGACAAGAAGAGTAGATCGAAAGCATGGACGACACTTGGCCTGGCCTGTGCGCTGACCAACCGGACGACCAACGTTTCGCGAAACAGCGGGAAGGCGGAAGGATTTGAGTTCTTTTAAGTTTTTGCCTGGCATCCCATGGAAGTACAAGAGCTTGAACAAGTTCTGTGAAATACCTTCGCGGTGTTTGGAGCTTGAAGCTTCGTGTCATGAGGTGGAGAACCTCACAAAAGATGACTTATAGATTATAAATGCTTATCCAAGAAAACTTGAATCCACATGATTCATGACACCAGGCACATGGCATATCAGTATCAATCCACATGACATGAATAGCTGTCAATCCACCGGTTCCAAATCGTTGAAACCCACCCTCCCACTATACCATGGCCTCATGTATGTTCATTTCCTCCAGAATCCTCCAGATTTGTTCATCATGCACATGCGACGTGGTGTGTTCTTTTCGTGATAAGGTTGGCATTCACCCTGTTGGAAGCTTGACTGGGATTAGCTGAGCTCAGCTGTGGATGTTTGTAGAGTTCTGCACCTGCACCATGCAGCCGCAGAACATCCAATGCGAGAATCCTTTTGGGTAAACCACCCTCTCGATGCTTTGATCACCCTTGCAACAACGGTTCCTTTGATCACCCGTACTGGAAGTGCTTCACTTCTTGGGGGTCTAGTGCAAGGATTTGAGGATTCCGGATCCTCTTTGAGTCCTTTGATGATGTGTGTTGTCTTTTTGAGCTTTTTTGCTCAAAGGCATAGAAAAAGCCTACGAACCCAACAGGTTGCCCTGTCGTTTGCACAGGTCCGGTTGCAGCCTTCAGATCAGGCTTTGGGCGTCTCAACATCCCCAAGGGTTGTGTTTTCCTTAAAATCCCAAGATTAGTTTTTAGATGTTTTTAGGCATCTCAGAATATGTTATTTTTTCTTGTGTTTTGTTGAAAAGAAGGTGAAATGCAAGAATTGAGTATTCCTTTTCACGCCTCCGTTTGCCTAGATTCTTTGGCAACTCATGCAGCTTCTCTGAAAGTAGGATTTGTGGCTACCTGGACTGGAAAGCATAGCAGCAGCGGCATATCAGGTGGATTCCAGGTTGTCCTACCTAACCGTGAACAGCATTAAGCCACGGCCACCATACCCGCTGGCGCGGGCTGGCGACCCGTTTCCGGCCACCCAACGACACTTGCGGACTCTGAGGTCACGATGCTGCTCTTCTCGTTGATGTCCATGCTCTTTCTCACCACGCTACGGGAGTTCCAGAATGCGCTGCACGACCGCGACCAAGACCAGCCACTTGGACGTGAGGTCCAGAAGCAACACGGGAAGTGAGATCGTTGTTTGGTATTTGATTCGGTGGGCTACTGGCTAGCTGGCAGAAGTGCAATAACAAGATCAACAAGTCAGTAAGTCATATGATTAATGTTTACACCATAGTAAGTAACATAGTACACCAGAAGTGTACCCTTAGAAGATCATGATTGTGATTGGAACATGACATGCCAAGAACGGCTTCGCCAACAAAACCATGACCATCATTGTTCCCAGACAGAGCATGGTTTTGTGAGATTGAGTGAGATCTTGGCACCCCTCAAGGCAACATTAAGCAAACAAAAGACTACTGGAACCAAGAGGACCGGCAACAAGAAGAATGATCCAGGGGTTATGAAGGGGAGAAAACGGGAAATTCTTGGTCGAAGGCAAGCCAGCCGGGACTTCTGGCACGGTGCCCAGTAGCCAAATTCATTCTCCTTCGGATCCTGAGGTTCTATGCTGCACAGCTGAAAATTGTGAAAGTGGCTCAACTGCATGGTTTGGTATGTTTGGGGAGTCAGAGCTTTTTGTGTCTTTTGTTCGAATAATTTACACAGACACAACGTGTGGTTGCGTGCATGTTTTTGATACATACATGTTCTTTTCTACCCTCATGTACCCCGAGCATGCGCTGCCCGAGGGTTTCCGGGCAATGGACCTCGGGAGAAGAGAAGCTGCCGTCATAGACCCCACAGCAGTTACTGACTACCATGACCATCCAATGGGTGTCCAATGCACTACCCTACACTGCTATCCGGGATTTGCATCAGACACCCAGACAGGATGGTCCAGGGGGTTTTTGTTTCTCAGACGTGAGAAACGTGTTTCTCCCACGTCAACTATACTGATTGGCGACAAGCCCCCATCATAGGCAACTCCTACAGTCCCCTGAGCGAGGTTGTCTTCATGATTATGCCGGTTCTGTGCTTGCGCTACTTGCTCCGCGGCACCCTCTCATTGGAATGGCGGAGGTATTTGACACACATCCTGCTGACCTTTGGCGCTTCGAAGATTAGGCAATGTTGCGCAACAGATCCCAAAAGTCTCAACAAAAACCGTTCAACATCTTCAACAGGAGTGAATTGAGGTCGTTTCTTCCATTGATTGATAGAAGGTGTGACAGGTCACTGCAACTTTGCGTGACAGGGTAATGACAGGTCATCTCCTTGAGCGCTTTTTCGCTCGTCCTAGTTTACAGCTGTTCATGTCCCATTGTCGATCACTCACCGTCTAACACCTTAGCAGGTGTTTTTCAATAAGCAAATGGTCTTGCCAAACGAAGTTAATGTGATTTGTGGTTATGTTTCTTTGTTCCTTTTATGTGGTTGTTTTGACCCTCTTAAACAATGGTTTTATGATGTTTGATGTTGTTATTCTTTGTCTTTCTTCCTTCCGCTTGATTTTACCAGGCTACTACTACTGATATGCTTGAATAGAGTGGTCTTGCGATGTTTGATGCTTTCGTTTCGGTATTTTTCGGTCTGACGGATTAGTGATGCACCATATCCCATCGTGGCACCATATGGGCCGCTTTCATGAGGAGTCGCTACATCAACGAGAAGAAGCTCTACTATCGCCTTTCGGACTGAAAGCCGCGGGAATCGAAAGAACTGGTAACGAACGACGGCAACGAAGCTTCACGCCTTAAAGTCCCAACCGTCGGCAACGAACGTGCCACCACTGGCTGTTGATTCATTATGGAAGCTTTGGTAGCTTTGAGCGCCGGTATGATTCTTGGCCCAGTATGTCCAGACCTAGTACTAGTGCATGGACCACATGACATGGGCGATCAACAAACACATCCAAAGCTTCGTTGACAACACTACAACAACATGGTCCAAAAATATAAAAAGCTTCGATAGATTGACTCCCTTCCCTTGTTTCATGCAACAAATTTACAGTATAACTAGATTTCACTGGGTCTCCTCGTCTCTTATTTTCATCATGACACTTTGTGAGATCCCTTGGGTTCGCAGGTGCGCTACACTTGAAGTTCTCCAACTGAAAAGGAGAGAGCTGGATGTTTTTGGAAGCCATTGGATAGCGTGTGCTTTTTCGTGTGTGTCCTCGTGTCTCAAAAGAGGGAGACTTTCCGACATCCCAGAGACCGACCAAGACCTCCAGACGGACCTCCAGAGAGAGACCGCGAGACCACATCGTTTCGTTCGCATGTGTAGTCATGTGTAGTCCGTTCTGAGTGTGATTCAATAATAAGCAGCTTAGCTGCTTCAACCAGCTGCAGAGACAAAACGTAGCAAAATAGGACCTGTGCTAGAGATCCGTGATCCGCATCAGCTTCGCAATGCTTCGCATCAGCTGCTCGACGTGTCCAAATCTTTCGAGCAGCTCCCAGCAGCTCCCGTTTTGCCTATAGTGCTGGCGGTGTGTTTCGCACCCCTGGTACACCTCCGCGTCGCACGCGCGTCCCGCGCATGGGGGCGCATCCGGCGCAGATCTGAGGCTTAAAACTGCTGGGTCGGAACTTGGACAACCCGGATCAACGCATCGCCCAGGACGCCCCGATGGAAAAACCGCCCACCACGCGACGCGTAGACATCGCGAGACGACACGCGCGTTCGGTCTTTGGGTTGGACGCATGGGACGGGGCTTTTCGCATGTGTGGATTGGGATGGATTGGACCAGGTGTGAAAGTAGTTTGTGCAGGCAAGATCGATTCTCAATGTCTCGGAAATGACATTTATAATGAGCATAGAATAGTAATAGTGAGACTGAGAGTGTTGAGGTGGAGCTGCTCTTTTTGTGCCAATGGGGTTTGGAGATGTTTGCATCCAAAATGCGAGATCCCAGAGTAATTATGCTGATCCCATGGCTTTATCTCATAAATCGTGTTGCGCTTGAAAAAGGCTCGGAAAGCCACGAAGACCAGCGGAAAGACGTGTCATGAGTTCAAGACCCCCAGCAGGTGAATCGGTGAAACTAAGTTGGGTATTGAATGAATAACCACAAGCTCAGAAGGCAGGTACGCAAGCTTATATAGACTTCATACCAGGACACCCTAAGGGGCTTCTATTGATAGCTCCTTACATGTTAAGGGGTGACCTGTGCAGGACACAGGGGAGTTCACCGACACGCTGCTTGGTCTCGCATCGAGATCGGCGATTCGCGGTGCACACTTGGCTCTGACCATGGATTCGGTCCCAACATGGATTCGGTTGATCCAAAGTGAGAACCATCACTATCAAACAAGCACCCGTCTGACGAACTACCTGATCGGTCAGTAGTTCTACTGGTTCGATCCAACATGAGTGAGTCACACATCGCTTGGCATGGCATCCACTTCGGTGAATGACTCGTCTAGCAATTCGGATGTTTGCTGCTTGCTGCTTCGATTCTTGCGCTGAGGATCCTGGAGTTTGCCACGACCGTGGCACAGCAAGTGCTGCTGATCGCGGTCCAATCCGGTATCTTGATTTCCATCTCCCATGACTTGTTCTACTTCATTGTGATATATTCCTTGGTCCTGAAGCTCAGTTGAAAAGAAGTGGATTTGAAGAAGGATGCATATAGGACATGTTCATTTGCCGCATGAAGAAGGAGCACGAAAAACTCACTTCTACACAAGTCCAGCACCGACGCAGACAGTTGGAGGTGCCCAGTTGGAGGTGATGGTTCGCTGAAGAAATGCCTTGCAGAATGCGCCAGGTTCCTCTTCTCTGATACCGGATACCAATGTAATGTATGTCTCAACATAAATACATAGTATAGGTTGATGATTTGGATGTCTAAAAAATAAATCGGTTGATGGATGTTTGAAAAACGAGGTGTTTCACACAATTGATGTCTCATGTCTTGGGCTTGGTGACTATCTTGCAAGATCTGACCGAGCCAGTTGCGCTACCCTGTAGATTCCTACGGATCCACTCCCTGCAACATCACGTCCTCGCCCCGTGGAGCTCGGACCTGCAGCCATTCCGTTTGGACCAGCAGTTCACTCACTCCACTTCCATCCACTTCCACCATGATTTCCAGGTGGTGAACTCAAGTGGCTTAATGGATACTGTAATGGATGTTCATTCCATTTGCGGACATGGAAGGCCGCAAAAAAAATGTTGTTCATTGATGTTCCTCCAGCTAAAACCAAGGGAGTCTAGCTGATTCCGAGCCCTGCAAGCGAATCTCTCCACCTCGCCAAGGAACGTGCTGTCCTTCGTGGTCTTTGGGGGGGCCCTTCACGCGGCTGCGTCGAGGCGTGTTGGCACAAGAGGCCTCCTTCCGCTTCACTTTGGTCCGGGTGCCTTGGAGGGCCACTGGCTCAATCTGAAGAATGATTCATACCTGGACCTTCTTTCGGGGTGTCCTGGCTGGAGACCCTAAGTCGTGTAACGGGCTGGAAGAGCCAGGTGACCCCGCAGGTACTTTTCAGGTGCGACCCGTGGTCACATGGTCTCCACCTGGGTGTGTAGCTCAAATCATGGAGACCGACCCCGTGGAAAAAAGACCGACCAGTGTTGTGGGTCGAAGGCGCTGAACGTGTAGCACATACGTCTTGGGTCGGCTGAACTCGCCAAGTCAGATAGGTGATGATGGATTGGACACAGAGAAACACGACGGGAGCGAGTGTTTGGCTAAAGAAGAGTGAGTGGCTGGCGATGGCGGCGAGAAAGTGAACAATCGCGGCTGGAAGTCCATGGCCCACTAATGTAGTCCCTTGATTTATAAACCCCCCCCCCCCCCCCCCCCCCTCAACAACCAAGGCCTCCAAAATAATGTATAAGAAAATCAATCAATTGATAATTAAATAAGGAATCCTTAGCTAGCTACCTCTAGAGCTACTCTGGCAATATTAAATTAAAAGGAAATAAGAGTTCCTAACTTTGAAGACATCTGGAATACTAATTACAATAAAAGGGAATGAATCAATGGAAGTAGAACTAACTGTTTAAATTTCAATGGAAATCTCAATCCAAAGACCTGCAAAATCATTCAATCTCAATGGAAATCTCAAAAGTTTTAAAAGAAATCTCCATCCAAAAGCCTCCAAAAGCATTAAATCTCAATGGAAATCTCCAAATTTTGAATAGAAATCTCTATCCAAAAGCATCCAAAAGCATCAAATCTCAATGGAAATCTCAAAAGTTTTGATAGAAATCTCCATCCAAAGGCATCCAAAAGCATCAAATCTCAATGGAAATCTTCAAATGTTTAATGGACATCTCCATCAAAAGGCATCCAAAAGCATCAAATCTCAATGGACATCTTCAAATGTTTAATGGAGCACTATAAAGAAAGGGGATTTTATAAAGAAAGTGCGCACTGACTTTTGGAAACTTTTGGAAAGCTTCACAACTAAAGAGCTTAGGAAAAGTAAATAAGGAATAGAGGGTGAGTAAAGCAAATCAA
>CAXAMN010017780.1:1110949-1206689 GCA_963970005.1 Durusdinium trenchii
CCCCCCCCTAAATAATGTCAGAAAGCTGCTTGCTGGACTACCCCCTTTGCTTGATTGATTTTTTTGTTTTTCAATACTTTTGAATAAGGGATTTTATAAAGAAAGTGCGCACTGACTTTTGGAAACTTTTGGAAAGCTTCACAACTAAAGAGCTTAGGAAAAGTAAAGCAAATCAAAAGGCAAAGAAAAGGAAATCTCCAAATTTTCAATAGAAATCTCCATCCTAAAGCCTCCAAAAGCATCAAATCTCAATGGACATATCAAATTGTTTAATAGAAATCTCCATCCAAAAGCCTCCAAAAGCATCAAATCTCAATGGAAATCTCCAAAATTTCAATAGAAATCTCCATCCAAAAGCCTCCAAAAGCATCAAATCTCAATGGAAATCTCCAATTTTTTAATAGAAATCTCCATCCAAAAGCCTCCAAAAGCATCAAATCTCAATGGAAATCTCCAAATGTTTAATAGAAATCTCAATCCAAAACCCTGTAAGATAAGCAAATCCCAGCAAATTCAAAAGGGAAAAAGTAAACTATAACAATAAAAAAAATCCACTACAACTACCCCTCCAAAAAAAAGAAGACATTATTCTAGGGGCCTTTATAAATCAGTGCATGGGGAAAAAAAAAGACATAATTCTAGGGGGGTTTATAAATCTGAGGACTACATTATAGTGGTCGTTAGTTATGAGTTATGAGGGACTATGGTGGCTGTACTTCCAACAGATTCTGGTGGTTCAAATCAACCCAGCTGGTACTTGAACACAACCCTGTGGGGCCTGCTCCCAGGTGCGCGAGCACGCTGAGCCGGTGGCCTTCTTTGATGGACACCACTTCGAACTGGCACGATGCCTTCCAGTCGCAAGGGCTTTGGGAGCTGGAAGCGGGTTGACCTGGCACACGGCATCCTGGAGACCCTGGCGAGAGTGTCCGAGTGTTCCTTTTTTGAGACTATCCCTACAGGTCAAGGACCTCATTTGACTGGGTCCGGTCATGTGAAACCAATACTCAATGAGGTCAAGTACCAGGTTTAACTTGGCCCGACTGGACTTGTATGGACTTGTAGGGCTATAGTGGTTTCAGAGTAGATGGCACAAACTCCCCAACGAGCGGTAGGTGGTATGCTCAAAAGAATGGTCTGCTTTCAATTCGGTACCCTTCAGGTCAAGAGATCTTTGGCAAGCTCATGGTCACACTCTATCGTGCCTTGAATCGAAGGGACGCGGCATGGGCAGTCAGCGGCATGGGAACCGGACGTGCGCGAACTGATGATCTGATGTGGGAGCTGTTTCAAGTGGAAGAGATCCGTCAGCTCAATCTGCAACTGCTTGTGTTGAAGTGGGAGCCCCAAGTTAGCTGAAAAGATCCATTCGCCACTTCGAAAGAGAAGCAAACCAGGCAAACCAGGAGTCACAAGACGGGGTGCGATCCATGGAGGTTAGGGTTGCCATCATCCACTCACTTATAGGACTAACAGCATCTAACAACCACCCCTTTGTGACTGCTGGCAGAAGTATATAGAGGAAGTGTCCTAAGTTAAGCACTTCTTGCACTGCTTCTATCAACCACTTGGACTCCGGTGGGAGAACCCCTAATCGAAACCAATTCCCTCAGAGATTGCCAGAGCGTCCAGAGAGCTTTCCCGCGCCCCAATGCAAAGCTCCGTGTTTGGCTTGACTCAATCAAACACCAACCAGTCGCTCCACAAGACGTCTATCATGAACCAGAGACATGCCTTCCCCATCCAATAACCCTTTTTTTTTGCCTTTGCGTAAGCCTAAGAGGTCGAACTCCGTGGCAGCGTCTTGCATCAAATTAAATGTTCAGACCGGTAGCAGGATTGTAATCCCTTCCCTGAGAAGCAAGGAAATCGAAATCCGCAACAAGACAAGTCACGAAATCATCAAATTCCTTAGGGATCACAGTCGAACCGGTTCGTGGCAGTGATCGTTCCAGAATCTCTGCCAGCATGCGACACAGCCCTCCAGGATACTCCTTGAGTTCTGTAGTCGCCCATGACCCGTCGCACTTTCGACCTACAGCAGTGCGCTTCGGCAGTGCTGTACAACGGCCTCGCACGATGAGGGCCTCTAGTTCATCAGTCGCGTTGGCAAATAGGAGCCTCGTGGGCTTCGGAGTCTTTCCTCCATAATGGCCCTGTAAAAGCCGGACACTCGTGCAGTTGGCAAAGCGGTGCATCATGCGAACAACAGGAAGTCTCCATATCGAAGCTGCATGGCTGTTGTGTTCATCCTGCTCAGGGTGCTCTAGGATGGCCACTGCTCCACAGCAGATGGAGATTGCAACCAGATGGAGCGCAACTCCCAAGAGGCCGCTCCCCAGATCGACTTGGCTGTGTTCTCGGCGTGTCAAGTCCTTTCGCCCAAAAGGGCGTTTGGCAGTACGAACCACTCTTGGGTAGCGCCCCCCTTCAACTGCATTTGCTCGGACTTTGGACCATGTTTCGCATGGTGGTCCAGCTACGAACCCTTTCAGCCATCCAGCATACAGGGCCCGCTTGAAAAACAGGAACGTGTCTCTTCGCAGCAGATTACCCTTGACTTGGTCGAAAATAATGTCGATTGAGATGGTCTTGAAGCCCTTCGCCTCTAAGACACTTTGCAAGTCTTCAGGCCTCCGATGTCCTGAGAACAGGTGTGCGACCACATGAACATCGAAAGTGGGCAACTGCCTTGCTGGACCATGTAATGGCAACAGGCTGTCTGCTTCTCGATGGAAGAGGTCCACTGCACATTCGCTCTGTGCCGCAGCTCCTAACTCCGCATCAATGATCCATTCAGCGCAGAAATGGTATCGAAAGCTAGAGATTCGCTGCAGAGTCTCCAGGCTAATATCCTCCCTGTTGCTGTTCCAATCGTTCAGCCACTGCTCGAAGTGCTCAATAACTTCCTTCGGGAGGAGCACAGTTCGTCCAGTGGCAACTCGAAGTCCTTCAAGGGCATCAGTGTGTGCATCAATTGCCTCTTGCACACCCCTAGTCCATGAAGCTGAAAGGTCATCAAAGTGTGCTTGTTGTGGGTGGATCAACGAGACAGTAGAGTGTTCTTCACAATTCCTGGGCCCTTGTGCTTGGATGTAAGGGTTGCTCCACTCCGTCAGCTTGCCAGCTGCCCCCCTACTGTTGACTCCAGCCTGAATCTCAACTCGATGTCCACGACTTAAGTAAAAGAGTCTGCAGGCCTCTTTCCTCTTTGCGTGGTTGATCAGGTTGACATGTGAAGAATATTGTCTGAGACATGCCTCGCACTGTGTACCACTGACAAAATGGCGAACCTCACAAATTCGGTTGTGCTTTTTAAAAGCATGTACCGTCTGGGCTGCCTGTGTAGCAAATCGGAGTTTGCATTTAGCGCAGAAAAATCCCAGGTCATTTGCCTTCTTGTCAGCGAAATGCACCCCCTGCTCAAGGAATTCCCGATATATATCTTTGTGCCATCGGTCCCATTGATAGCTCCGTTTGGAATCCGAAATGTGTCTATATACAGCTTTTCGGACAACTGCTTTCCACCTCCCCTTGGACTCAGCAATATAAGCAGAGATGACATCCCAAGAAGCTTCCGTCAAAGGAGGTAGTTCTATCTCAGGCACAATTTCCCGAAGCCACTCAATATCACCTTGCAGAAGGGCAACCCAGTGCTGTTCAAGTTGGAGGAGTGCCCATAAGTGCGGTGTTCCATGGTGCACAAGCTGAATGCAGAATCTCAGTCGAGCTTCTCGCAGGAACTCATCAGCCGTTTGAACCCCAAGCTCACTGTAGACCCTTCCAGCTTCCCATTTCAGGGCAGTCTGACCAAAATGCAGCATTGCTACTCTTTTCAGCAGCTTAAAATGCCCTTTCTGCAAGCAGTCCTTTTCCCTACGGGAATGCAGGACCCATCCAGCCGCATTGAAATGCATAGCACTGAAAACTAGACTTCGCAGAAAATTGACTTTGGTCGAGAGGTCCAGACCCCTGTTCCCGAAAATTTGGCTTTTAAAATGTGTGACAGTGGTGTGTGCACAGCCAAAGCGCACTCGTAGGTCAAGCATGGCCTTGGAGCCAATTCTGATCCAAGTCCCGAGATGTTTGTAAGCAGGAACGGCTCTCACTGGTTGGGGCACATGGACAGAAGTAGTTGGCAAGACATTGCCCGCATAGAGGAGATCTCGTCTGGCTTGCAATGTTCCACTTCCTTTGTAGTCGACAAGGATCTCTGTTTTACCAGCTTTTAAGTTCGGCTGCAGTCCCGAACTTGCCAGCCTGTCAAACAAAATACCAGTGACTGTCCCAATGACCTCATTGAGTTCCTCTGGAGCTGGAGCATGCATAGCGAGGGCCAGGTCATCTGCCCACACCGGCATCACAAGGCTAAGCTCAAACTTTCTGTCCGGAGATGGAAACGGCGACCTATATTGATCCCATTTAGTGGCGAGATCTGGGCATCTCCGCAGTACTTCAGCTTCAAACCCCTGTAAAATCTTGCTCAAAGCAAAAGCAAAACAGAGATCAGCCAACGAATCACCCGGTCTGGATCCCCTATGGGTCTGAGTAACCCTGGGGCATTCATTGACCACAAACCACGTTCGACAGTAGAATTCTTTGAACAACGCCCTCAAGAAAGGTGAGGCTTCTGTCTGCTCTATCGCAGGCGTGAGGTGCATCTGTTGCTGAAATTCTAACCATGCCGAATCTGGCAGCCCAAGTCTTCGAAAGATGATCTGTAAGGTGGATGCATGTTCGCCATATTGGATGAAGTGTTCCCTCACCAAGCGGTAGAAAGCGCTTGCAACGTCAACGAAGAGGAGGGCCACACTGTGACGTTGTTCCAGCCAGAAGCGATGGTAGAGTGAAATGCACATGGTCGCTTGCACCGTCGCAAATCCCGGCATACCCCCGATCTGCAACGGTAATCGGTTCCTAAAGGCTTTAACCAGCTCTGGCCTATATGCCGCATGGAGAGCTTTGCCTATTGGGCTACTTACGAAAAGCGACCGATAGCTCGAGCAATCACCAGGTGGGCCCTTTTTATATGATGGGACCAATCTTCCCCCTTTATACAGTATGGCTTCACGAAGCTGCAATACTTGCTTGAGGTAGAGTGGATAGAAGGCCCTCGCCAGCTCGGATGCCGCCCCACTAAGTAGGTCACCCGGGATGGAATCAATGAAAAAGGCTTTGCCCTTCTTCGTCATGCGAAAGAAATGCTCAATCTGTGGAAGAGTCGGAAGGTCCTCCCAAGTCGGTTGCAGCCTTTCAGATGGTGGTATCACATCTCGAGCAAAAAGTTCACTCAGTTGCACCACTTCCCCAGCCTCTTGCTCACCGAAATGCTGTCTCCAACGTTCAGCGACCTCCTGATAATCATTCAGCGGGCATCCATGTTCATCACTGACAATGGGAAGCGGCTTAATCGCAGAAGGCTTCCGTCGACTGTGCACACCAATCATTTTAAGCTTCTGAATAAATTCATGTTGTGTCATCTCATGTTGGCGGCCAGCGACCTCTTCCAGCATACTTACTCTATCCTTTTTGAGTGCCTTGGACAGCTCTCTCGAGAGCTCTGCACATTGCTTTCGGTATGCCTGAAAGCGCAGAAAGGATGCCCAGAAGCTTGGCCTTCGAAGAGAATCCTGGTGCCCAGTCCGCATTCTCCATGTCTGCCACGCCACAGACAAGGTGTAGTCAGCGAGCTGTTGTTTGAGGGCCAGTTGATCCTTTTTTGTCTGGATTCTCTGCATCCGGATCTCCCATGTTGCATCAGAGATGTAACTCTTCTTTCTCTGGACACCCTGTTTCGGGTAGTATTGACATAATTGTTCAGAAATCCAATTTGTCAATTTGGCCGCGTGTACATCAACATCTACCTGCCAATCGATAATTGGCGGCTCGGCGAAGTGATGTGCCATGCCCGCATTGAGGTCCTTCTGCAAAGCCATGCGGTCAAACCCTTTTGCCGGTTTTCGGCGGTGCACCAGTAAATACACTTGGAAATCTCCTCCAAGAGGCACATGGTCTTCTCCAGCTGCTCCGGAATCCAAGGTGACAAGGGGATATGTCTGCAATCTTCCCTTTGCCCAAGTCAGTGGAACCAGGATATAGTCACACCTTGCCTTCTGGCCGTTCGCCGGACTGCTCCATGTCATGGTGTCTCCATCATGCAATTCCTCAAATGTGGACGGCACAAACAACTCCCTGTCTCGCACAAATTCAAGGAAAAAAGCAGCACCTGCATTAGCCCTTTGCTCAAGGCCCCACGGACCTATGTGAGGCAGAGCCTCATCAGTGAAGTGTGCGTTGGCATCAATGCCACACAGGAATGGTACATTGCCCCTCTGGTATTGCCGCACAAGAGCTTCGAGTCGATCCCAGAAATCACGGATCTGCTCCACATCCCTCCCCGTATGTGGGGCATGTGCGCTGCACAACAAGAAGGGTGTCCCTTGAAAGGTCGCTCGCAGTAATAGCATCTCAGGATCTGCATAATACACCTGTACAGACTTTGCTTCAAAGAGCGTCGACCCGCTTTTTGGATGTGTCCGGAGGAGCCAAATCTCTGTCCCCCCTTTACCATCCTTGGCAGCAGCAGTCACACGAATATGCGTCCCGGACTGGACCATCTGTGAGCTTCTGGCTCTTGTTTCTTGTAGCATGGCTACATCACATCCATGTGCCTCAAGTTGCTCTCGCATATATTGGACCTTGACCTGGGTCGCCTTAGTACCCAAGGTACTAACATTGTATGTGACCAGCCGTATATGCACTGGCCGTTCTTTTGCCTCAGCCTGTGGTTGCAGTGTATCCACTAGGCATGCCGGAATACGGTCACAAACAGCAGTCGGATGTGGCTCCAGTGGGCAGAGTTTGCCCTCCGACCAAGGTGGCATATCTGTCTGTTGGCTAAATGGTGTGAAAACCAGCCAGAAATGATCAAGTGAAAACTTGGCACCGATGATATACGGCCCGTAGTCAGGCCTCTGGCAATTCAGGAATTCACTCTGTTTCTTATAGGCCAGTTTTGCAATTGCATCAGCACATTCATTGCCGAAATTTCCAGCATGACTTTTGACATGTTTCCATTTGAGCGCAGTCTTGCAGTCCAACCACGTGTCAAAAGCAAGCACCATGCTTCGCAGGACTCTCATCGACCGATCATCTGGTGGAGTCTTCATTCTGCCAGCCGCAGCCTCACCAACTGCCATGGCATCATAGTTGATGGTAGTTTCACCACTGCAAGCATATGCAAAAAGCCACTCAATGGCTCTCAGTTGCGCTCCAATTTCTCCATTTCTTGCATTGGATTGAACAGCTCCATACCACCCCTCCTCCATTGGGTCTGTCGGGCAGAGGCCATAATCCAGCGCAATAATGTATCTCTCTTCTTGCCAGTAACCGAAAACGATATATGCCCAGGAAGCTGCACATCCTTCAGAGTCTCCCATGGACCCATCTGTGTAGATTTCCAGTCTGTCCACTTGTGCCACGTAGTTATACTGGAGAGATCGAAGTTCATTCCATATGGTTTCTTCCATGAAGTCCCTAAGGCTTTCAAATTCAAAATCCATTTGTCCACTACGTGGTAGATCAACGTAGATGGTGTTCAAAAGTGGTGCAAAGTCAGGGAAGTCAATCCTTTTGGAATCTGGTAGCCTGGCCAGGCAGCACTTCTCGTGTTCCGGGCCTGCAGCTATTGAAACCCTTTCGCACGGATCTCGCCACTCCACCTGCCTTTCATGCATCCCTTCAAGGTGCTCATGAAGCCGGATTGTCCTTCGCTCAGTAGTAGTATGAATGATACCAGTCTCATAGTGTAGCAGCGGAAAATCAACCACCACATCTGTATTCCAAAGGAAGAAACAGTCATCCATACTCTCCATGCGCAGATTCAGCCATTGGACAGGGTTACCTGGCGGCCTGAGGCCTACGACAGGATGTCGTCTCCAGGCCCCCTTCCCCTCCAAGGGTTCGATGCTTTTGATCTTGACGACCCCTTGCTGCAGTAAGGACAATCCACCAGCATCCTCGCAAGCTTGAACTGGAAGTTCACCGATCCTCATCACTACATAGGCCCCATCAGGCAGGCGTGGCACCTGGGTAGCCAAGTAGTAGAACGTAGTCTCCGGTGCTTCCCAGCTCAGATAAAGCGAGGTAGAAAGCAATCTCTGCAAGCGATATCTGCCATATGCAATTATCCGATAGATATCAAGCACCGTATCAGATGGACCATACGCAACTGCTGCCCGAACATGTTGGTTTCTCAGTAGGAGATCAACCAGCGCATATTTCCACTCACTCCTGAGCGGTGTCTCAAACACATGTACCATATGTGGCACTGAAGAGACAGGCATTGGCTGCACCAAACTGAAAACATTCTGTCCGTCATTGACCCACATGGGGTCAACCATAACACTCCAGCTATCGCTGTCGCTATGCAGTGTGAATTGTTCAGCTTCTAAAAGAGCTTGCGATGTGCTACCCGTCAGTTTCCAGAGCGTCACCTGATTAGCTGTCAGGTCTTCAACACCACTACTTCTCCTGCTGCCGACAAGCAGTCTGTAAAGTGGGTCATTGACCGTTCGCAGTTCTCGGGCCAAGCGGTATGAGCTCCCCAGCTGCATCAGGACAAGTTCGCCCTCTTCATCAAACCGAAACTGTTCCTGAAAACATTGTGCCGGCAGAGGTCTGCCCTTTTTTACAATATGCACAAAGGCCGCATTGGGGATGGCAGGAGTCTCCATGGCCTTGAAAACATAGACACCTCCCTGCCCCCGCCAATGCAATTCCAATTCCCCAAGTATACCATGCTGAACTTGGAGGGGTCCTCCCACAAAGAGAACCACGATTTCAGCCACAGTCGCGAGAATTGGATATCTCACAGCCCCCCTGTTGCGGATGTTGTCAAAGGTGAGGTCAATCAAGATGGTCTGAAATCCTCTGTCCCTGTCATGTGCACTAGTTCCCAGGACATGGTAGTCGCTTCGCTCCGGCCCATTTGATGTCACATATTGCTTCACCAAGGCATAGCTGCAGCTCAACCCCTTGTCCAGCCAATCTTGCTCCACCCATTGAGTCCAATCAGGAACTACCGTGTGTAAGAGCAGCTTCTTTTCAGATTTTTGCACCACAGGCATCTCTCCCTTCAAGAGCCAAAAGGACACAAGGATTCCAGAAACTGGCTGCATGCCGTCTGGCTCGTGATAGTCAGCCAAGAGTCTATAGATCTGATCCTTTTGTAGGCGGACACGATGTTCCAGGAGCGTCAGACGCGAAAGTCCAGCCTCCCCGGTACTCTGCGCATTCCTCTCTTCAACTCCCATCTGCATCAGGCCCACCTCATCAAGGATCATTTCTTCATCACTTCCATCTCGGCGTAGCCGACCATCATCGGTGGCATCATCGATCATACATGATCTAATGCGTACCTCGACTGTGATCTTCATGCCATGAAATGTCCTCCACGGCATGATGTGGGGCAGCTCAATAGAGTCATGCAATACAACACAATCTATGAAAGCCAATTGGCACCTCCGCTCCAATCCAAGGCTTTGTAGGAGAACATCCTTGAGCATCGTCTGCGGCAAAGTCATCGGATGTAATTCCGCCCTAGCATCCGTACGGAGATCCCAAAGTGCCACCATCACCAATCGCTCCGACTCCAGGACATCATGACCAATTAAGACATAGAGCCCATCATCGCCCTGTTGTTCGAAGACTGTCGGCATTGGTTTGACACCTGCCAGAATCACATGTTCCTCATTATGAAGAGGTGGAGTGACAAAAGTTCTTAGCCGGTTTTGCAGTTCTTGCATGGTGAAGGAGAAATCATCTTCCAGAGCAATCTCCCAGTAGCCAAGGACATGATGGATCATTCCACTTATCACAATTTCCTGCCAATAGCCCCGTGCCCTCCTGAATGCAATGGCTTCCTCCAGGAGGGAGGGAAATTGGTGGAAACGGGTGTATCGGTCTGTTCGATGAATTGCCTGCCACAGGAGCATATGATCCCAGACAATCTGTCGGGGGGCCGCGCATCTGTGGTTGGTCATCCGCATGCGGGGTCCAGCTCTTGGCAAGATGCAAAACCCTCTGGAACATGCTGAAATCATCATAACTTGGTTCGAACAGAGCAGTATATCTTGCACAGTCAGTCGGAGTTGCAGTGTTATCTCCATGAACACCATCTCCCAACAGTAGACATTGATCGGAATAGAGGTAGTCATCGATTGCACTTTCTCGCGGAGTTGCAGTGTTCTCTCCGTCCCCTAATTGCATCCCCCAATGTATCAACTGCAAGTCAGAGCCAATGGTTCCAAGATCATCGCTCTCCTCACCTTCTGTATCTGAACTTGCTCCGGTCCCAACAGAACAACAGGTACTGTGCTCATCGTCCTGTCTTTCCAGCAAGAAAAGGCGGATGAAAGTGCCAATTTGCACGTCCATAGTTCCCAGATAGGGAAGGCGGGCACCAGCAAAGACCGCATAACAATGCTGACGCTGCTCACATCCATGTCCAGGACTCGCCAAATCAAAGATTTTCTTCAGTTCAATCATGTTGGTTCTGCTTTCAACTAACAGCGATTTCAAGTCATGTCCTAAGTCCATGAAGAGCTGGCAGAGGATTGGTACCAAATCATGTCTGCCCCCCTGCACAAAGATCACATGCGGCCGTGGACGAATGATGAATATAGGTGGTGGCCTGACAGGGAAAATTTCATCCGCAATCCCCAAATCATCTCGGCCAAGTCCATCAAGAAAGTCACGATCCGCGATCACATCAATAGTCAATGGGTGTTCCTGGACCCGGGCACCATAGTCGTTGTGTAGCCAAAGTGTCGCCTCATTGCCTTGAAGTGTCCATTCCTCCATATATGCATCTACCACCTGACTTGGTGTGGTCAACACACCTGCAGTCTGCAGTTGCATCATGGTTGTTTCGTCATGTTCACACCACTTTTGCTTTTTTGGAGGCATGAACCCCAGCTCAAAGCTTGACCCATGTACTTCATCCACCTCATCCGGGAGCTCCCATTCTCTTTTTCCTTCATCATCAGTCCTGCTCAGAATGCAGTGATGTTTGGTGGGGTCGCAGGCTTCCGCGAGATCGCATTTACGTACGATGTCAAGCAATCGCTCACCTCTCCTGTAAGCAACAGCCACTCGCTTCGGCAGTCTCCGGAAGAGAATGTCAATCAAATAAATTCGGAGTCCCTCTGCTCTTTGCTTGCTATTAAGCACGACCAGATCAATCGGGCAGATACGCAGTGATAGCGGAGGTGGCATCGGTTTGGCCGCTGTCACCCAGAAAGAGGATGAATCTGAAATAGGACCAAGCTCATGTATGACAGCCTTTGTCATGGATTTACCCTGGAAAAGTGGAACCACCCTTGCGAAAGCAGTGATCTCATGTTCCAGTAACCAAAGATGCACCGTGAAGACCTTCAGCCCATCACAAGGAAAAATCTCGCGAAGGAAATTTCGCATAACATCCCCTTCTCCTTGTAGGTGCCCGTCCAAGTGCAGCAAATCACGATATCTTGCCTTCTCCATTGAAGCCAAGTGGACTTCCTCCGCACCTGCCAGAAAATCCTCCTCGTCCTTTGCCATTTCCAGTTCCCAGGCAAACTGCATCATCCATAGTGGGCTGCCTCCCGTCTCTCCCTCAACTTCCTCATCAGCATTCAAGTGGTCTCCCTCAACAGCTGTTCGTGAAGTTGACGAATGAGAGCTTGATGTGGCTTCCCCCCTTTCAGAATCACTGGCACTATCCGTATGTGTTTCTGTACCACATGTCGTGCCTCCATCGTCCTGCCATACATGGGGTGGTATATCTCTGGCAGTCTCACGCAGCCTCAAATACGCTCCTTCATAGAGCTCGACCCGCATGTTCCATGTGTATGCCCTCTCAGCATCGAAAGGTCCCATAACCAGAACACAGTCGCTATCCCATACACAGCCATGATCTGGTATGACTGCATCAAAGATCTCCATCATGGTAGGCCATTGGCGCACATCAAAAATGTATGTAAAGGTACGGCTATTTCCCTCATCGCCCCGGTAGATCACCAAAGCTGGGAGAACATTTTCGCCTACAAAATTGGTCACGATGAATTGCGGTCCAGCTCTGCCTCCTTGCTCTGGCATTGGCCTGACAGGGTAGACATAGCAGGGTCCCCTCCCAAGGGCCCTCGACCAGATCCCCCGGACAAAGGGCCCACCAGGATAGCCAATCAGGAAAGTAGCCCATCTGACAAAAGTCGCCTTCTGTCCCATAAGAACCAGGGGATGATACCAGACTGCCACTTCGATAGCATCATATTGTAGTTCCAGATTCTCCATGTATCTTGTCACCAGGTCATGGGCAGGCAAGCCGACCTGCATCAGCGAGGTGTCCTCATCATTTCCCCCAAGCTTCCTATGCCGTGTAGACCTAATGTCAGGGTCTTGCATGAAGTCGACTGTGTCAGACTCCTGTCCATGTGGCAGATCCAGCTGGGCTTCTCTTCCTCCGTCAGAGACATCATGCCTATTGTCAAAATTTGCATCACTTGCCAGAATAAGGACTTGATGCTCACGTAGAGGATATTGCTGCGGCAGCTCCCATTCACATTGTTCATCCCTGATGTAAGTGCTGAGATGCACAAAGGAACCTGCCGGCAAACCAATACGTTCATATTTGACAAAAAACCTTTCCACATAGTCATCTCGATATGAAATCCGCACCTCATAAGGGGGTTGGCATCTCTCATCCAATTGCAGAAGGTCACAAATCATGATTGGAGTACAGGCAATAGGACATCGTACTGCCGTTTGAACAATGATGCCCTCAAGGTCATACTGTATCATCAGAGGGAGTCTATCAGATGCATAGGCTTCTGACTCCATCGCAATGGTAACCACATCATGCAGCCCTCTTTGAGGGTCAGCATGATGCATCATGGTGGGTTGCGGCGTCACCACCACAAAGAAGACCGTAAGTACATCATCATCTTCAAAATGCCCAATCAACTGTGTAGCCCAAAGGCCTCTTGGAAGCAGCTGAATACTGAAGGGAAGCCCAATCTCCTGGTCATAGCCCAAGAACTTCCATCCAAGCACCTTCTTCTGCCAAATCCCCTGCTCCGCAGAGCGGAAATATTCAAACGCAACGTCTCTCCCTTCCAGCATCCAGATTGGTGTAAACACTCTTCTGCTCAATTCCAAAGCATGCCGGATTGGGAGCCCTCGTTCACTAGCACGAGCAAAAGGAACACGCTGCTGCTCAATCGGAAAGCGTTGCATAAGTACTGTATAATCATTCGGTTCTTCCCAGGGAAAAGCTATACAACAACCATCCTTGTCAAAGGCATCTGGAGTTGCAGTGTTTTCTCCGGTTGTATAGTCGCCAGAATCAGGAGTAAAGTTCTTTGTCACCTTGTTCTCCCCAAAAATTGGCACAAAACTTTGCACAACACCGGGACAAAAAATGTCAATGGGTGTTGAATTGGCTCGACAGTCACCTGGAGCGTGGCAAGTTCCGTCGAGGCTCTGGAAACCTCTAGAAGCTCCGTGTTGTCCGTTGCTTCCCTCCAGAAGATGTTCCTCAAAGGAATCGCCACAACCTTCTGGTCGGCTAAGGTCGCCTTCATCAGCAAAGTCCTCATAAGGTCGGAAAGGACATCGCTCTTGAGTCATCTCATGACTATCACTAATGCCAAGGGCATTATTCTCACAGATACGATTGGCAACTCCAATCCCTTCGCAGCACAATAAGTTGCAAAGAAGGAGCCAAGCCACAAAACTTCTGCGAGTCTTTGGAATTCGCTTGCAATGTGGGACCCTACGGTCAGCTCGTGTCGCTCTCCCTGGATACTTGGTGGTCTGGTCAAGTCGCCAGCCCCACAGGCTAAGGAAGCCAAGAACAAAAAGGATGAGTTCCTGATACCTACAAAGCCTTATAAGCAAGTCAATTCCTAGGGCAGTTTCTCCTACCCCCCTTTCATACTTCACTTCAACATCGAACTCGAGAATCATGTAATTACATGCTATTCCTACCCATTGGCACACAAAAGCTTGGCAGATCTCGGCAAAAGGTGGGATTGGTCGAATCCTTCTGCCACGTGCATATCCTACTGCACACTGGCTGATATGCCCGAGCTCTTCAAGCACCAAGACGCACATAATCACAACGCAGATCCCGAGTAGATATACCCTGAAAAATTCAGGGAGGTCGAAAAAGGCCACAAATGGAAAACACAAGCTTCCAGCTACAAACCAGAAGATCGTAATGGCACAATCCCAGATCCTCTCCAGGAACCCCGGCTCGAAATCATTTCGATCCAGCAACTCAGATGATTCTCCTTGGCCAAACAAATGTAGCCCAGAATCACTCGCACGAACAAAAACGCTGATGCTGCAGCCTTGAAAATTGGCGCACCCATCAAAGCCATGACTGTCAGTGTTGGCCCCCACACTGACACATTCAAAGTCATACCCCATCCCAACACGTGGCATCAGGCCCGTGGGGCTCATAGCTTGTCGTCCAACATCTCTGGTACAGGAATCTCCGAGCCTGCCCCTTTCATTGCTGCTTCTCCAGGGGTCCTCTTGGCCACTTCCCCTTTCTTGGGCGCCTTCCTGCTGTTTGATGTCCCCCCAAATGGTAGCAGCGAATTTCGGGCCATCGTCACTGGCAATCCACTGGGTGAGTCCATCGAATCCAGAGATGCATGTCCACTGGCCTGCGTCATGACCTGCTGGACTAAGATCTCCACTGCCTCCTTCGTCGAATAGTTCTCCGGCTCCGCCTCGACAATGGTCAGCACATGCTTTCGATGCTCCTCCTTCAGACCCTCGAGAAGTCCTTTGAGAAAGGTCTCCAGGTTCTCGTCCTCCTTCACCACTTCGATTGAATTTCTCTTCACTGCCGGCGATCTGGATCGTTCTTCCCGTACTGGAGTTCGTTCCATATCCAGCCTTTGTCCTGGTGGTCGGACCAGCTGGGGGGAGGATTGATTGACCAGATCTGGCCTTTGCGAGGTGCGGATCACAGCCACCAAGCTCTGGACCTGATGGTTCATTTCCTGCACCATCTGTTGGTTCCTCTTCTCCATGACCTCGAAATAGGTCGCCATCTGATCCATTTGTGCTTTGACTTGTGAAAGGTCCTCTGCCAAAGCCTTTGCACCTTGCTCCCCGTCGCTTTCCGCCTCCATAGAATGTGTATCGGGGCCATCTTCCACATTCTTGAGCTCCTCTTTCAAGGCCTTCATCTCTTCCTCGTATCTCTTTTCTTCCAGCCTCAGTCCTTCCATAAAACCCGCTTTCCACTTTGCGAAGTTTTCCTCTTTCTCCTTGATGGTGCTCTCGAGTTTCTCGGCCCTGTTGATGCTTTTCTTCTCTTTGTTCAATTCCCTCTGTCTTTCTCGAAGACTTTCTCGAGGGTTGTGCACCAACTTCTTGCACTCTTCCACCAACTCTGTCGGGCTCTTCCCCACCTCCTTCCCAGCATCCTTGTCGAGGAGTAGCTTGAAGACATCCCGCAACTTCCGATTCTCCTCCAAGATCTGGGCATTGGCTGTAGCCGAGGAAGTAGATCCCGACGAGGATGACTGCCCATTGGGCACTGCCACCTTTCTGCCATCGTATCCCACGAAGAAGGCCTTGTCTTTCTCTTTGTCTTCCTTCTTCGCCTTTGGCTTTTCCTGCTGCTCTGAGGGCCATGTCTGCTTCCATGCCTGCGCCTTTGGATTCCAGTTTCTGTTCTGCTTCCATGTCATGCCGGATCTTTGCACGTCCACAGTGGGTACTTCCAATGCAGCGATGCGAAAGTGCGGCCTCGTATGATGCAGTGCCAGAAACCTTGTCAAACGCAAGATTTTATGCAGAGTCCTCCCTTTCAACCAGAGCTTCTTTCTATGCAAAGCCACAAAGGCCCTTGCTCGCGAGCGTCTAGCTCGCAGTCTCCGGTGCCAACCGGGACTACGCAAAGCTATGGCTGTCGCCGCGTAAAAATCGACTGGTCACCCAGTCTGGGGCTACAAGTCGCTCCGGGATTCCGGCTATCTCGAGCCCTCCATCCAATAACAGAAACACAAACATCCACAAGCATTCCAGTTGGACCCGATCTTGAAAGGTGTGAACCCTTCGAAAACCCGGCCCTTCCTAATGATCAATGACTCAGCATCGTGCTGCCGATGGAACGGAAAGACCGTGGCGGCTGTTCCCTCCGCCCCCGAGTTTCGGAGCGCAGAGAGCGCCCATCATCCCTGCGAGCTTCATCAGCTGGATGAAGCTGGTGAAGTTGGGATGCAAGTCTGGAGAACTGTCTAAGACATGTCTAAGTCTAGATTCTTAGGTTCGTCGGTTCGTCGGATTGCAAGACCAACGAAAACACATCGTTTCCAACTGCATGACTCTGCATGACCAATCCATGCGTTTCCATCAGGTTTGCTGTACATCTCCATCAGCTTCGGCCTCATCGAGGCCGCAGCACAGCGTCTCGGCCGGTCGGCGGACGGTGAGCCGGAGCGGAGATGGTTCCGTCCTTTTAAGGTAAATATATAACTATGTTATATAACATAGTGGATGGGGTCCTCAAATGGGTCCAGCGTCTGGCATTTCTGAGTATGTTGAATATCCATTGGTAGTGGAATTGGATTTTCCATGTTGAAATTCAGGTACTTGTATGGTCCACTTTTGCTCCATGCAGACATTGCAGGGTTGCAGTTGCATGGCTGGACCGGGTATGCAGGGTTTTCCAAGGTGTATAGTGTGATCATTGGAGGTTAATCATTTTTGTACATTGAAACAAACTCAGCACGCAGAGTGGACATGCAAGAGAAGCCAAGTGGGGTGAGCCGCTGTTTCTTTGCTGCTTTAAGGTATATCGCCAATGTGGCGCCCTTCATCGTTTTGGCAGGCGCAGATGGCGTTTCACATGGTGAAACAAAAGAGCCAACCAAAAGACAAGGTCAAAACAGGAAATGGGAATGATTCGTCGACTAGCCCTTCCTATAACCTGCCGCTGTTGTTCTTCACTACTTTCTCCACCCAGTTCACCCAACGGA
Source organism: Durusdinium trenchii (assembly GCA_963970005.1). Taxonomy (NCBI): domain Eukaryota; class Dinophyceae; order Suessiales; family Symbiodiniaceae; genus Durusdinium; species Durusdinium trenchii. Next base: position 1,127,992 of record CAXAMN010017780.1, read on the forward strand.
TGGCCGACTCATTCTCTCCGTGCTCCAGACGACCGGGCGCTCTCCGGGGCGTTCCGCTCGTGTCGGCGCGCCGAAACTTCGTCGCGCGTGGGCTCCGGGCTCCAACGTCTCTCGTCGCGCGGCACCCGCGCGAGACAAATACTTCCGTGGCTCCATGGACTTCGGCGCCATGATGGAGGCCGCTACCGTCCTGGGCGCCCTGCAGGGCGCCTTCACCACGCTGGTGACGCAGATGAGTGGCTGGGAGTGACGAAAGGAGTGTCCGGGTTTGGAGGTGAGGCGACTGGTGGACGGAAGTGCTAGACACCTGCAAGTAGGAATTAGAGTAGGAATCGAATCAGTAATCTCTTGTAAACAGGAAGCTAGATCAGACTGAGATTGCCAGATGTAAACCACAGTCGTTTTTTGGTGGAAATGGCTCCTTGCTTTGTCTCAGGCTCTATCACCAACATGGGAGCTCAAGCCATTCGTATCCAGCAACTTTGGGACATGCTTGTTGCTTGGCAAAGGCTTTCAGATGGAGACTGGAGGTTATTATCTAGCTTGTGTTAATGGGTGTGTCCCATGACCAGCAACAGTCGGAACAAAAGATATCACTGTTTTTGAGAAAGGCCTTTACTCACCATCATCATCCACAGGCAAAAGGATATACCCAATTGTTACGAAAGCCAGCCGATAGGCTAGGCTGAAGTTTTTGAAGAAACACAGTGATAAATTATAGGCTGTGGGGGGGTTTTGAACAGAGCCTGCTGGTGTTAATGTTTTTTAGTATGTGTGTTTGTTTGTGAGTTCGCCAAAGATGCAATAGGAACCTGTGGCATCACTCGCAAGCTTGTTGGGCCGCCTCGGTGGCACGAACTCGACGGTTTTTCGGAGCTAACTCGACCGATCGAGTGGACCTCTTTGTAGAGTCCAACATACGTTTTCGGGTTCAACATGACCGCCACTGGCCTCGTTTTGTGGCTTTCTCAGGTGTTGCACGGTCCGATTCAGGTGTTGAACATGCCGCGCCGTTCTTCATGGACATTTGTATTGGTTAGAATGGGTCAAACACCGGACAGCATGGGTCGACACCGAGTGCGTTGGGTCCACACCGCGGTGTTGAGGACGAGACCGACCTGGATGACACGGGGATCAACTCGGCGGTCTCGCAGGGCGTCACGAGCTCAGCGGCGGTGGGGCGAAACGCGGTGCGGACGAAGGCGGCATCGGTCCACCTGGTCCACCTGCGCAAATACAAGAGATGGGGCAAAGAAGCGATGATGTCGTTCCGGTGGAGATGTATTCCTTATTTTTGTGGGAGGCGGTGTATAGTCATGCTCCGCAGGGTTCAAGGGCAAACCGTTGTGCATGTTTGGGTGTTCATGACTGGGACTGAACTGGACCCATGGCCAAGTTACACTGAGAAAAGGGTCGTAGCAGCGTAGAAAGGTGCTGGGAGGTTCCAGAACATTGCTTCAATTTGCTGAAAAACACTTACTGGGAAGTCAGGTTTCCTAACCCTCCTCCAGGTTTGCCATATCGTTGGATTTTGTTGGAACTCTAAGTGATTATATTTTAGAGGTTGTCATGTTGAACAAGATCTGGTCCCACTGATCATCATCAGATTCAATGCCTATTAGGCACGAGGAGCAGGATAGGTCTCAAGACATGAACATCGAACCACCATGCTGGGATCTGTCAAGTTCGACCCGTTCTACCCGTTCTCCTCTTCCCTCCCTCCGATCGGCCTGCTGCTTCCGATCGTCAGAGATGCTGCTCGGCTCGGCCGACCTGGACGAGGTGCTGCTCGACCTGGACGAGTTGACCATCTATACTCCCAGAGGCTCGTGATCGACTCGTTTTTGGTGAGGTGAGCCAGCTCGGGGTGGGTCAGAGACCACGGAAATGTCCGTCATGTCGGAGACCAAAGAAAAACCTTCGCTGGAGGAGGGATCACCTGGAGATTTTTCCTCTATTCCTGAACAGTCTGGGGCAGCATGACACAAATCACCCCAAACCCACAGCTCTTGATTCCAATGTCGCTGCCCACCTCGCGATGTTTGTTTCAGAAGCCCAATCCTGGCAGTTTGTTGGAGAGAGTTTGTTGGAGGAGCTTCTGTTTCTTGGAGACCGTCCTTTCTCAGCAGGCCCACCTTTGCAGTTTGGATGAAGGGGGGAGAGTCCCAAATCTTTAGAGCCAATGCTGATGTGGATTGGAAGTGTCAGTTGGCATCAATCGGCCATAAGAATCGCGTGAAGGTGGCAGCCCTCCCAGGGAGAGCGGAGGATGGTTGAAAACATGATATTCCAACTAAACCAACCGTTCAATTGCACAAAACATGGAGTTTTGTTGTCGGAATAGACGGCATGCCTCTACAACACACGTACCCCACATCATAATCCAGTAACAATTAAGTGGGCAAAACTAGTTCTGGCTCACTCCACCTCATGTCATCCACCGCCCTCCCACCGGCAGCCCGTGCAGGTCCGAGGCCGTTGGTCGAGAAGGTCACCTTCAAACTGTTCAAAGGCCCTCGCGGGTCGGCGTCCCGGGTCGATGGGGGAGGATTGAGAGGATGGGGTGAAGGGGGGGGGTGGTTCTGTCTCGCACCCGGGCGCAGCCCGCGGAAAGAGGGTCGAAGGAGGGTGGAAGGAGGGTTGAAGGTAATGCATTCCACTGGTGCTTGGTTGGTTTGGCACGTGGATTTAGAGGATCAAAGGCTTGCGTGGTTGTTTGGGGGATGTGCAAGGAATTTGGGAGCTGATTTATTTGGTGTGGAGACCGTGGAGAACCGTTCTTGGCTGAACTTAGTTGCATTGTGGGCTCAATCCTCCTGATCAAGTACTGCTCGTTCCTCCCTGTTGAGGCCCGCGTCGCAGGGATGGATCTCAAAAAAAAGGCATACGTCCTGACAAAAAACCGACCAGTGAATAGACGTGGAAAACGAACCCCCCAGTGATATACCCCCAGAAAAGAACACCGGTGAAGCTTCTGAACATCTGTTCTGAGAGACGTTTCGACCTCTTTCGGCCGGTGAACTCATGACCTCTCCGCGAAACTCGCACGACGTGGACCGTGCAGGCGACTCGTTGCTGCTCTGTGGACCCAGTGGTGTGGCCTGGATGAGAAAGAGAGGAACCTTCATGCCGGAAAGGACATCAAAAGGGGGGTACTTATACAATCCTATGATCACACTACTGAGATCTACTACACCAACTAGTACAGTAGAGACTTTCATGAAATGGATATAGCCAATTGCTATAGGGTCTTGTCTTGCCCTGCTTATAGCTGATTCTCATGTTTGCAACATGTTTTTGCACGTCAGCGAGTCACCAGTCCGGGGTGCCCTTGAAGGTTTACATAAATTAGTGTTAAGATGAATTAAAGATGTGTTAATTGTATGAAAGTGGACACAGGAGACATATGTAGACAGTTAGGGCATTTTTGGAACGTGCGACGAGCTCATGCAACCCCTCACTGCAGTGGCCACTCCACTGCACTCCCCATCACCGCGGGACACCCACGTCGCGTGGTCCCCGAGGTGGGCAAGAGCTCGTTGCTGCGGGGCCTCGCGGGGCTTTGGCATCGAGGTCGCCTGGCGCAGATGGGATTCATGAAGAGGTGATCCCAAGAGCGTCCTCTTCTTCGTGCAAGCACTGATGGGCTTTGATATCGGTATGGTTCTTGTTCTTGAGCATGTTTGACGGCCCAAGTTAGTGGAGTTTCCGTGCTTGGTCATGCACATCTTGCTGCTTTAGACCTTCAAACCCACCAGCAGGTGAAAGGTATTGGCTGGGTTGTTGGTTGCTCCGAACATTCTCCGTCCATCCTGGTCAGTACTTGGTTTACAAGATCAAGTGAGAGCAGCTTGAATTGCGGACTTGGGGAAATGATGAGTATCCATTGATCGATTTGTTTTGGAGTTCCTCCCATCAGTTGTATACTTTTTGGTGCCTGGGTGTTTGCAGATCATCCCACACATGGTGTTCAAACTGCCATCTCTCCTCAAACTGTTGTTATCAGAATGAAACAAGAGATCATCACCGATTCACATGCATGATTCGGAAGTCCAGTGAGCTATTCCATCCCTGGGACAGACACCGAGGAAGTGGCACGATCCGTCGCTGCGCTCCACACGAGATGTTCTTCTTGCCGCAGGAGTGCACCGGTCGTACCCGTCGTTCCGGTCCCGGTCCACGGGGTTCCCCGGTGGGTGTGTTTTTTTTCGTGGAGTGGATGTATTTAGGTGGGGAAGTTCGTTTGCAACCTGTTGAGTTACATGTACTAGTATTGTGTATAGTGAAGTTAGCCCCTGAAGCTTCTTGTTCCTAGTAGCGTCCTTGCTCCTAGTAGTACGGCCAGGAGCCCCGTTCGTAGCGTGTTTGCTCCTAGTAGCGATGCCAGGAGCCCCGATCGTAGCTTCTTGTTCCTTGTAGCTCTTCTATGCTCTTCTATTGTCGACGTTGTGTATAGTGAAGTTACTCTAAGTTACTCTATAGTTTGAGTAAGTCTCGCTGACAGTTGACCTGCTGGGCACGAAGATAAAGTGTGTCACCCATCGGCGGCGGGGCGGCGAACAAGAAGTGTCGTTTCACGTTCTGCGTCCAAACTCACTGACCCAAGGCAGAACATCCAGTGTTCATGGTTCTCATGTCAGACTTCAGACAGTAAACACTCGCACTTACTCGTGTGGACAGTCTCCACTGATCTATCCTTCCATCCCTCACAACCAGGACGTGATGGGCTTGTAGATTCGTAGATAGACACAGCAAGGGTATTGCTGAGCTTGAGCTCTGCAAATGACATGCCATTCTCAAGTGACCATGGTCAGATTTTACTTCCAAAGAATCTATATTGTGGACAACCACCTTTGTCAATTGCAAACACTCCACTTTGTTGGATGTGTGCTTTTTCCTAGGGCTTCAGCTAAATCCTCAGAACAAGGTAGGTAGACCACCTCGTACGCCAAGGAGACGTACCTTTGTTTGGGCTCCTTGCGGGACAATGCCACCTACCCGAAGGCCTTGTGTACAGATCAGGGCAATCGCATATACACACATAGAACCCATTTGAACTTTGTTTTGAAGTTAATTATATATATATATGATTATATGTACGTATAAACTAATTCAATTTCAAACATTTCAGAGTCGCTGAAAAAAGCTGCATCCTTTCGCAGGTGGTTGGAGGTGGCCAGTGTTCTGGAGAACGGTGACTGGAGAACGGCGATCGCTGTTCACGCTTTTCACGCTCGCTTTTCACGCTCGCCCGGTCAGGCGCTGTCAGAGAGCCCCAAAGATGAGGAGATCATTCAAGCTTTGGAAGATGTGAACCTCGCCTACTTGCTGCCGCGCTATGGTTCGCGGCTTAGGATGCGATGGATTGTCGCTGAGGGTTGGTGGAATGTTCTTTGAGTGGCGAGGAGGAGCCAGAAGTGCTTTGGGGGAGCAAATACGAGCAAGTGATCGCCTCCAATAAGACCTCTCTCATCTCATCTACAGGGGAAAAAAGATGAAACAAGTATCAACATCCGAATCCCATCCAATCCCCAGCTCCAAACCTTGGCCGCATCCCTCCACCGCCCCACTCCGGCCTAACCCCGCATCCCGCGGCGGCAGCGCCTGCCGCGTCGCCCGCGTGCCGCGCGCCACGCACGGCCGGCGCGCAAGCCGCGTCGAGGCCTTGAGGCGCCGATCGACTTCGACAGCTGCCTGAGTGGCGGGGAACGTCAACGGCTGGGCTTCGCCCGGCTGCTGGTGGCCAAGCCGTGCCGTGGCCTTCAACGGTGACGGTTGGAGGACTCAGTGGAGACCCGGTAGACATGGCGAGGCCTTCAGTGGGTGAGAGGGGTTAGGAGGGTTCGCCTGGTGGGTTCGGTTTGGGTTTTAGGCTTCGGATGGGTCCATGGAGATCCATGGAGGAATGGAGATGAGAGAAGTAACGACACCATGGAACTGACACGTTCTTTTGTTGGGACTCTGCCCAGCCATGCCTCAAATTATGTACGCTTTGGATCTTGCAGAGTTGGATCTCTTGTTGTATCATGATCAGCATGGCAGCCTTGGCAGAGCAGTGCTGCACGTTGCGAAGAGATTTCCCCTTGTACTTTTGCAACTGAAAACAGCCTGTCAGTATGCCAACTGTATGTGTTCCACTATTTTACCATGGGACGATTGTCAACACCTTTGTGTTGATTTCTTCTATACTTGTAAGACTGTCTCTTTGAGACCAGACCAGTCTAAGACTCCTGCCCTGGACAGCCCGGCCCTATGTTGCCCTGTGTTGCGGACATCTCTCATGACATCGCATGACACCCCAGTTCACGACCACTCACTCTTCACCAAGAGAGGAGCCAGTTCCTACTGGGGTACCCAGTGAACTACTGGGACCATCCAGGTCCCGTCACATGGGGTACCCTTTCGCGATCCGAAAAGCCTCTATTGCTGACGTCGTGGCCACTGACTCTGGCCACTGACGTTCCAGGAAGTTCGCAGTTCTGGATGAAGCCACCAGTGCATTGGACAGCCAAAACCAGGAGGCGATGTACTGTAATCTTCAGAGGCCAGGGCTGAGCTGGCCGGGCTGGCGAGCGAGCTCGAGGGTCGCAGAGGGTCGGGGAATGTCTTGTTTTATTTTGAGAGGAAATAGGAGAATATCAGGGAACGGATGAAGATGAGGAGAATATGAGGCTCGCCTCTTTCCAGTTCTGGCATGGAAGAAATGAAAACGGGAAGACACAGTGGACACAGTGGACACGGAAGTTCCGAACTCCTTCTCTTTGGACCTTCACAGAGGCACAGTCATGCCTTCCCAAATCTTCCAAAGAAGTTGATTCTCAGAATGACCCTGTTTCGCAGACGTCAAACTGGCAGCGTTCGATCCTCAGATGCTCCAGGCATGTGGATGGCTACGTGTCCGTGGGCCATACAGCGTCACTGGAGGCCTTCCACACCATGAAGCTCTTGTTGGAAAGGAGAGGCTGGTGATGGCCGAGGTTGTGCGGATCTGGAGAAGCAAAAGCAGATCTGGAGACCGGATGCCTACCGTGAGTCCAGGGTTTCATAGGACCATCTTGTTCGAGGTGCCTGCTAATCCGCGCCAAGATCAGTGGATAAAGACTCCAACTAGACTACTAGACCTTTCTTTACCAATGCTGAGGCCCAGAAAGGTCCAATCGGTTTGGGAATGTCAACGGGCATAGACCAGACTCTTCATTTCTACCATGGTTGCACCTGAAGACGCTCGTATGCCCATGTTGTTCTTATTTTCTTCTTATTTTTTGGATCTTTCCAAGGAACCAGGCTGGGCCCGGCACTAGGTTTCCTCTACTAGGTCTAATTGTCGTTGATATTGCCAGGATGTTCAGCCTTGTTGCGTCTCCACATGTTTCCATGGTCTGGAGGACCTCGGCGCCCACTGCAACATGGCATTTGGAACTGTATAATCAACAGCGGCGATCGGCCGCGGGGGCGGGCCAAGCGCAGGCAGGACGGTGGTGATGCATCAAAGACATCGGAAGAGTCAACAAAAGACATAACGTCGACCCGGATTGGGAACCGAAAAGATGAACGATAAGACCGCAGTGTTTGATTGAAGGAAGGCTTTAGCAAAGCCAGATGTGGGCTGCTGATGCAGCTGTGAAACTGAGGTGTTTTGCAGTCTTTTCTTTTGTTATGATTGGAACATTTTGGAGCATCAAGAACAAAATTAAAGCTATGACGAACTATGTCATCATTATGTCAGCGATTGATTGGAATGTTCCAGCACATTTATGAACAGTTGCATAAGCCGTAGATTTTTTCAGTGCAACTTCAAGTTTGACAAGTTAACTTGCGTGTCTCCAATGAATGTGTTATGGATAGAACAGAATGAACAGAAACTTATGGAACACGGACTGACCCATCGAAACAAAGAATTCATCACCAGATGCATGTCTCAGTTGGTAAGTCACTGGTAGTCAGTGCCTTGTGAGGTTGCTTCGCGTGCGGCGAATGAAAGCGGCGCCTTGGAAAGGAACAGGGAGCTGTTTAGGCATCAAACTCTTTTCCTCGATTTGATTGTTCAGAAACCATGTGTGTATTTAACCAAAGAGTTCTTCGAAGGACTCTGAGCATTTGACACTTTGATAGATCTGATAAATATATATACAGAATATATAAGTGTAATATATATATATATACAGAGCACTTTCAAGCTGCTCGACGTTTGGTGTTTTGAGCAACTCGGAGTCCTTCCAAAATCAACATGTGGACAGGTAGGAAACCTAGTGCGGAGATGAGATGTGATTGCGGATGTTGAGAATCGTGAGAAGGTCAGAATGTGTGACTAAAATGCACTAGAACGATAGTCATGCAGGCTAGGAACACCAGCATGTCAAAAGCCTCCTACACTCGTGGTTAGGTAGCATTGTGGCACCAGATGCTCGTGGCCTCGCCCAGGTTCCGCTCCCAGCAGTGCGCAGGGCTTGTCAAAGGGTGCAGAGGGCGGCGCCGACTGGCCAGCCGACCAGCACCGCTTCGGGCGTCCTTCCAACGCCACGGCCATGTAGGTCACATGCTGCAGGCTGTCGCCGATGTGCTGGAGGAGACGACTATACTTTCCAATGATTTTGTTCGTGAGTTGTTACACTGATGAAGAGATCTGGAGAAGGTTTGCAATCTGGTTCACCCTCCCCTCCCCACTGGCACGAAAGATTGCGGTGGTTTTGGTAGCTGCTTTTGTTTGCCTTGATGATATTCTGGTACGACTTGGCACAAGCTACAAGTTTGATGAAACCAACTACTTTAACCTGAAGATGTTGTCAAGATTTGCCAGCAATGCTGCGCTACTCTATCACAAACAGACACGCATCAGAATAGAGCTCTAAAGAGCAGAGTTTCAGTGGAGATCGCGGTGTTGCATTAGCGATTTACCTCATTGGCCCTTCAATGTGGAAACAACGTATGAGACAGCGTCGATCACTACGTAGACTCACAAAGACAAAGGGTAAAGCAATTGCAGGCACGTGCAGCTGATCAGGCTGCATATCCTGAGGTCACCATAGAGAGTTTCGTTGGGCACAGCTCTATGGGCCTCCTGTGCTCCCCTTCTTGCTGAGACTGTACAGCGTGAATTGTTGCATGGTAGGGCAAAGAGAGGGGAGGAAAGAGTAGAGTCCCTGGATAATGGAGGTGACACACACACACACATGCTTCAGAATTGCGCTCCAGAGAGCAGAAGTTCAGTACTTCGCGGTGAGCATTAGCACTTTAGGGCTAGTTACTGCATTACCCGAGTAGAGCGCACTAGCCCTTTAATGCAGAAACGACGTATGAGACAGCGTTAAGCAATACTTAGAATCACAAGAATGAGTGAAACAGTGGTTAAAATGCAGGTACACACGGGTGATCAATCCGTGCTTCCCACTCCAAGGCATAGCTTCGTTGCACTGAGTTTACCAAGGAGTGCTCAGTGCCCGTGCTCCTGGCATTGAAGGCTGTACAAGTGTGTTTGTAACATTGTAGTGGTCGGAGAGTAGAATCCCAAGAAACGGGAGGTAGCACACACAACGAGTCGAGTCAGCGCAGCTAGTGGAAGGTAGATAATAAAAAGAACATGCTTGGACCAAGTAAGCACCTGTAATTGCTTGCGAGGGGTGGTCAAGAAGCGTAGCAGGGGCGCCGGATGCTGCTCTATTTTTTGTTCGCTGCGCTGCAAGACAAAGTCTCTCAGAGTGGTCTTTTGCCGTGTATAGTCGTGCCAATGCCTGTTCACCCTATAGCTGATGCCGGAAAGGGGTCCTTGCGGATGGAATGGGAGCGGGATTGAAGTCCGGACAAAAGTCGTCGTTGGCTGCCTGCTGAGTAGGCATCTCTGAGCTGCCAGGTGCATGTTGCGGGGTTGGTGCGAAAACCTAAGAGGTGATCGTGTTCCACGGGCTCTATTTCTACGGGATGGTGGCCGTAGAAATCTGGGTGCGACAGAGGATAAAATGTATCTGTTGTCAACGTATCTGGTGTTGAAAGAGAAAAGGGAGGGTTGTGTGAGAAAGGTGTGATAGGTTTCATGTCAAGTGATCAACGTGATCGCGACGTCGCAAAGTGCTGGTGAGAGTTGGCTGCCGACGCCCGCACCTTGAATTTGTTGGCAAGATGGCAAGATGTGTTGCAGGCCTGGCAAATGCACGTGTGAAAGGCCTGTTGAACAATGGTGGGCATGTGAGTGGTGTCAAGGGTGCGTTGCTGGCAGTGGTGTTTGTAATGACGGCCGATGTGAGATTGTTGAATGGGATTGCCGGTGGTATGAATGTCAATCGTGAGGGTGGTGGTGGTATGTTGGAGCTGCCTTTTTGTGCATCGACCAACCGGTGTTGGGGAACACTATTGAAGAACCCCACTAGATCATCATTGATGGCCGACAGTTGCAGGTCCTCTGGTGTGGTGCGAAGATGGTCATGGAGTTGTTGCCATAGGGTAGGGATGGATAGCTGACCGGGGAGCTGTGCAAGGTGTCGATGAGGCTTGAGTTTGTTGCAAGTCAATGACACCCACAAATTGCGCTTGAATGCAGAGTCAAGCAGAGAGTGCCGCTCCTAAAAGCAACAACGTGTTGGAGTGCTGTCGGGGGTCGCTTGAGCACACGAGCGAGTGATAGGCCATATCGTGTTGCATCTTCCTGTAGCTGTTCTTTTGTCACGTGCTCATCCTTGAGGACCTGCAAGATGCTGTTGAGTTTGGACCGTAGTGTTTTGTGAGCGGCTTCGCGGATGCGGCAACATGGGTGGGTGGACTGGAACGACCTGGTTAAAATGATTGCGGGTGAGAGAACTTCTCAGTGTTGGTGTGGAAGGAGTGGGCGAGAAATGGAATGGTGAGCGGTCAGTTGGTCTTGGGGATGGTGAGGTTGTTCTGGAGTGCTGTTGCAATGGATGCGGCTGCTTGCAAGTGTGCCAATAGGAGGCGGTGTGCAATGGGGATGTCCACTGGAGTAGTCATGGCGAGAGCTCAATGGCTGGGAGATTCGGATCTAGTTTGAACCGATCACTGTCGATGAGGCTTGGGCTTGTTACTTGACTAAGTCATTGACATCCACAAAGATCAAATAGCATCGTGAGTGCAACAATGTAATTCAAAAAGGACCGTGTATTCAACAACAATGAAATATGAAAGAAATCAGTGATACATAGTCCGAATTATGTGCATGATAAAAGCGGTTGTGTTTCAAACACATGCAAAGATCAAGGACTTTTTGTGGGCTCATGTTTCGATACTCAAGAAGGAAGTAATGTCTCGCGGTGCAGGGACAACTAATGTACAGAGTGCAAATGAATTAATACAAAAGAGCGCAGGCGAATCGCAGGAGCGCTGCTTGGCTCACGTAAGTTGGCCCATACTTTGCTGCCTTTGGGGATCTTTCCAAGAAACCAGGGGCCCGGCACTAGGTTTCCTCTACTAGGTCTAATTATCGTCGATATTTTGCCAGGATTTTCAGCCTTGTTGCTTCTCCACCTGTTTCCACCGTCTGGAGGACGTGGCCAACGACGATCCACCGCCGGGGCGGGCCGAGCGTAGGCGTGGAGTTCGGCCTGATGCCTCAGCTGCGAGCTGCGCAGTGCGAGCTGTGCAGTGGAGACGACGGGCGGGCACAGTTCTTGGTGAAGATGAGTGGAGCTGAGCTCGCGAAGAATGGATGAGAGGAGAGTCCAGACCAGAGAGTCAGATGGAGTTGATATGAGTTGATGAGATGGATTCCTCGTCTCCTCGATGGGGCGCTGAAGATATCCGTTGATGAGATGGATTGAAGAGACGAGATGGATGGCAACCTCCTCGGAATGGAGGTCCACACTCTGCAGGAGAATCTTCGGAGGTCCAACCACTGAGGCAACGAGGCTGACCGGAGATCACCGGAGGGCAAAAAGGTTTCGCCGATCCAGCGAGGGGCGGTGCGGGGTGAGCTACGAAGACTGATTTGTTCACATTTGTTCACCATGCAGCCAGATTCATCAACCACTTTTGCATATTTGTGTTGAGACGTAAACCTGGGTGTCAGGCGTCAGGCTTTGCTATATTGTGCAGTTGCATGTGTGGCAAAGTTTGGAGAATATATGTTGTGAAAATCAAGCGTCAAGATGTCGCATGTGGAACTTGGCAGCAGGACTCAGTCTGTCAAGTCCTGCTCACTGCTCACCTGATCGCCTTGCTTTGCTGATGGCACTCGGACTCCAATGACCCCTCGCCTGGAGTTCGCCCTTCCAGGAGCCGCAGGATTTGTCCTGGTATTTCCAGCAACAGAAGCAGTTCTTGGAGGATCTCAAGGCGCTTCCCCTGCGCCGCGCGTGGCTTAACCACGTTCCAAGAAGCGAACGTCGAGTCCGGTCGGCGCCGGGGTCGGCAGGTCGGCGTAGGTCGGCGTGGAATGAGTGGAACCAATCGATTTGAGCTAAGAGATAGTATATAGCAGTTCTCAAATATAGTAGAGCTTCATCACAGTCACACCTCAATTACATGGAATGGGCCCTGTCCTCCAACACGGACCCGGAGCGTATGCAACGAAGAATGCGTTCAACTCTCAACGCATGATCGGTAGGTTTTTGGTTCTCATGAGATGTTACATGGATTCTATGGGCGAACTGGACTTGATCGCCACCCTTTCTGACCACAAGCCACAACTGTCAAGCCACTTGTCAAGCACGAGTGTCACAGCTTGACTTTCAGACTGTCAGAGCTGTCCGTAGTCTGAAACCGACCACTGTTCGCTCTTGTCTCTATGATGGCAGGTCCAGACGGGTCTTTCGAAGACCGTCGATGTTTCTCGACGGGTTTCGTTTCTCGACGTCGCCGGGCGCGCTGGTCGAGCGAAGAACCGCATCGGGAGACCGCCAGGTGTGTGAAGATCGCCATGAAGCTTGGAACTCCAAGGTTGGGATGGACAGGTGGAGAATTGGTTGGTGGGTTGCTTGCTTGCTTGGTTGGCTGGTTGGTTGGTTTGAGGTCGTTTGAATTTGGGTCTTGTGAAGCCTGCGAATGCAGCCACCTGAACAAGAGAGATCCGGTACCCACTCAACATTGGGATCATGGACATGCTCAGAAGTGAGACATGGAGATTGAGAGTTGTGAGACATGGAGTTGGACGCAACAAGCGAAGCTGGAAGGACTCAAGGTGGACTCTCGGTGTGCGCAATTGCTACGCTGCTACATATATTGCTAGACTTCCAGGATAGGATCAATCATTCACGTGCTGGGGGAAGAACATGCAAAAGACATGATTCATGTGCGGTGAAAATGACCTTGCATAATGAAAGGGGTTCGTTACTGGGGGTCCCCTTCTTGCCAGTGGCTGAAATGTCGAAAGTCCATCTGTCGCAAATAATCTACTGTCCTAATTTGCCTGGTTGGGTGGCTACATGTGAGTGATGCGCAGGTGATCATGCAGGAGGAGGAGATCGAAAAGCTGAAGCAGCAGGCCTGGCTGGGCTGAAGCAGCTTGAGCCGAAGGGCCTGGTGGTTCACCCCTAAAGGATCCATGAAGCTACGAGTGGGCCCGACAATGGTGCCTACATCAACAGTCTGCTCTTTGCTCACCCCTCTTAGAAGGTGGATCGTTAAGGCACCGAACTTCGCATTCAAACTGGTTTGGGGATCTCCTCGGTTCCTCGTGCATTCAACCATCCGATGGCTGTGGGTGGCCATCAGTGTGTTCTTTTTTTAAATACAAAGCATACAATCGAAGCGTGCAACCGGGGGTGAGAAGCCAATGCAAGCCAGATCTCCTTGCCAGTCGTGGGGCCCCTTACGTACCTCCTACTTTTGGCAAACAAGTTGACATAATATGTTAAGATAACGTTCACTCACATGAGGAGTAATTTTGTTTCATCAGAATGTCAGAGAGGGTCCTTAGAGCTATGTCCCACCCATGCCAGGACCTTGGATACCTTGGATGGGTCAGCATGTACTTCTTTCAGAGGATTTACTCACACCGTACACCCTCCACATGCGGAAGGAAGTTTGAGCATGTTTGAGCCAATTTCACTTTTGGCGCTACCAATTCCTATACAGCTCTCATCTCTATATATTTTTGTTTGAAAGATACTTGCATGGTGTAGTCACCGGACTGGACTCCAAAATGACTTCAGAATGACGTCCTGGCTGCCGCTCAGTTGCGGACCTTGGGCGAGGAGCGCGATGGGCTTCGCAAGGACTCTCCCGCCGTCGTGCGTCCGCGGTTGACCTCGTGCAGAAGCCTTTAGAATCAGAGGTTGACTGCAGGGTTCTCGGGATTTAGATGTATATTTACATAGCAGACTTGGTAACTTGGTAGGCGACTTGTTATAATGACTTGCTACAATGAAGGGACTTGGTCAGGTCAATAGATTCTTTGGTAGGCGAGAGAAGGCCCACCTTCCGAGGACCTCAAAGAGGTCCTACGAGAGCGAGATGAATGGCAGGCGCGGGGAAGTGGGGTGGGGTGGCCGGAAGCGGGCTCCAGCAGTCTGTAGCCTGAAGTGCCGTTTTCCTGGAAAAGGAACATATACATAAACTCCCTGGAATCATCATGGAAGTGGAAAAGCACCTCTATTTTTTGGAGGAAGATGGTTATCCAAGGGGCAATTCTTCACTTCCATGATCATAGATAGAGAGAGAGAGGGAGATCCTTGTAGATTCTTGTAGATGGTCACTCTGAAGTCTTGTTTCTCTCAAACACATGTGAAGTCTCCGCCTGAGATGCTGACCGCATGAGACTTCGATTGGATTTCATTTTCGATCTGTAGGACTCACAAGGGTGTCGGGGATCCATCGCGATCCGATATCAATCCTGGGATCGGATCGACAAAGCAACCTGAGGAGTAGCGCTGATACAAAGATCCACAAAGCACTGATCCAAAGGGAAGGTGCTACTGAGGGTGTTTTTTGGCATGTTGAGGTGCTAGCTGCTGTGCTCTTGATTACTTTCCGTATAGGGCCTCCAAGGGATACCCTTGGAAACACACAAACAACAGCACCATATCCCTTCCGATCTTCGGATACACAGATCATTTGTCAACTCGGGTCAGCAAGAACATGCAAGGACTCTGCAGATCATCATTTGATCATCACTTTTTCGGAGCCCTTCTTGGACCCCCAGAGACCCTGACCCACACGACCGCCCCAGAGACCCCCCCCCCCCCGGAAAGATCGACCGGCACGACCGCCCCCAAGCTTCGCGCGCGCGCGGGGCGCCCAAAGCTCGAGGTCTCGGCCCTCCGGGTGATGTCCAAACGGGAGTTCCGCTCCAGTGCACCCTGGAGAGAGCTCGGTGGGATCCGCGGGACCTCGGTGGGTGAGACGCAGGTGAGACGGGAGGGCGAAGGGAGGGCGTTTGTTGGGCGTTTTGGAGGAGGTGCTGTGCTGCAGCACATGCTGCTGTGTTGCTGGAGCATGCTAGAGCTAGCTTGTTGTTCACAAACACAGATGACAGGTGGTGAATTCTGGTGGATGAGATATGATGAGCTGTTTTGGGGGGCAGTTCCAGGGCAGTTCCTGGTGTTCCATGGATGGTACCTTGCGGTACCTTCAGCATCCTTCGGGCGTTGAGCAGAGGTTGGTGCATGCATCCATGGATTAAGGAGCTGGGGAATCTGTTTAGTGGAGAACCTCTTGCGGCACTTGCGTGCGTATCATGGATTTTAAGAGAGAGAAGTAGGTGACAGTGAAAACGTATTAAAACCACTGCCTTTGCCTGGTGATGGGAACATCCGGCACGGCATCAGCCTGCACGACATATGTACCTTGTTTACAGTACCACATATACGACATTTCTGCAATGTAAGCTCAGGCATTTAGACGATTCTCCACAACAATCCACCAGTCGTCTCTGTGATTCCTCTCCCTTTTCGTGTCCCTCCACTCCAGTCGTCGGGTGGATGGAGGCCTCCATCTTCCGAGGTGGAGGCTTTGGAGGCGGCAAGGAGGAGGCCACAAGAGAGTGGAGAAATCGATGTCCTTTGAAGCACAGATTCATAGGTAAAACCGAGTCTAAACGAGTCTAACAACTTGGAATTCATAGGATGGATGGCAGGAAGAGCCAGGCCCAGATTGAACAGATTGCCCCAAAAGGGGCGATGCTGATGCATTGCATTCAAGTTGTGGAGTGAACTTTCCACCACTTGCCAGGCACAATCCAGCTCGCTAAACCCCAATAACCGCGCGCGCGAAGTCGTAAGTTGTAAGTCGTATTCGGGACGATTAGAGGATTAGGAGATGTCAGGCGTTGACCCTCCAAAACGCTATGGGTTCAGGTAGCTCTCAGCTCCAAATGCTCCAAATGCAAATCCTAAACCATCCTAAACCTAAACCCATCTAGAGCCGCACTACCGTTTCACCATGTTCGCCCTAGCCTATCCATTCGTTTCCCAACTCGTACCATGTCGTACTATACGTAGGGTGACCCCACGCCGGCGACATGACCGCACGTGGGTCTTGCCCATAGTGAAGCGACTTCATCAAACGTTTGGGTGACCAAAACCACCGAAAGCAGCTTAAAGACGTGATTAGACTCTTAGACTCAAAACCACCGGGTCCGACATGGCCAGGCGCAGTATCATAGCTTACATACCTTTATATATATACGGTGTGCAGAAACAGAAGACCATATAGAAGGTATAGAAGACCATGTAGAATGCAGCGGTTAGAACTTAGAACCATCAGATTGAACTATTTAAACATTTTTAAGCATCCCTTTCTCGAAATGCTGCCCTTTCTATGAGGGCTTTGGTGCACGACGACAGGCCTCTTCCCCCATGAGTCCATGAGCTGAAATGAGCTCGGGCAGCGAAGTATCCACTGTGCAGAGGGTCCATGTAGTTGGTGACGCATCACACTGTAAAAGCCAGAATTATATATAATATATAATGATGTGGTTGATGTTGATTTGTTTGATGAATACGGAAGAAGCAGCAATATTTGGATATATTTAATTTGGAATATTGGAGGTATAATTTACTTGACTGGTTTCTTGAAATTGCTGGCTTGCCATCAGATTCAACATGACTGCCCCCACTGTCCATCATCAACCTGACACCGTTTTCTCCACCGATATAGACCCCCAACTAGATAGAACAGTAAATCCCCGCATTCAGAATGTATTGGAAGCCATGCCACTATCTATTTGGGGACCACTATACAACGGTCCAGTGCATGTTGTGCAACTTAATTTGTGGCACCGTGGAGTCATCTCGTGACACATGCCACACCGTGCCGGACCAGACACGCTGGCCCGATTCCGCAGCCAATGTCATGAGAAAGAATATGATCAGAAGTCCGACGTCTTTTTTGCGAAGTAAGTCTGAGCTCTCAGGTCGTTTTCTTGAACAAACGTTGGTTAAAATGTTGCGGTCGTTTTGATGAAATCCGTGGGTCGTTGAAGACCCCACAGCCAACATTCCCAGCATTTGGGGAACACTTTTTGAAGCACTAAGTGACCAACACAAATCTTCCACAATGGTTTTGACATCAGAGTGGTGAATATTTCAGGCGTCTCAGATCCTTTGAACATTGAGACAATTGTTCAATCGTTTCATGTGTATTTGGCATTATCGGCTCGCACCACTCGCGGCTGACCACACCACACTGGGCAGTGGACGCGGCTCCCTCGCGTCGCTCCATGTATTAGAGCTCCTTGGCGGTGCAGAGGTCTTTCAGGATTGGGTCGGATCTGGAATGGGGGAATGGGGACCCAAATATAGTCTCATGGTGTTCCAATATAACTATGTGTTTTTTGTTTCAGGGGATTCTGACCTGGATGTACTTGTCTATCAGACCTGGAACACTACAATGTATAGGGCACGCAGCACGCATCTTTTGGTCAGAGCGGTTCCTGACATCCGATGGGAGCTGAAGGGCGTTCTGTCGTCAAGATCAGACACGGGGACCCATGTCAGACCATAGGCCTCCAAGTATCATCCTCACGGACAGAAGTCATTCAGCAAGTCATGTCCATAGCATACATGATCATACATGTATGTCCAATTTCTGACAGGCACCTTCTGACTCAGAATGCAATTTAGCACTCCAAATCACATCAACACTGATATTTATCGATCCATTTTGCATCCAGGGTGCAAACCAGTTTTGCAACCTCTATGCCTTGATGTTACCACGCTTGGATCATCTTGGATCTGTACCTTGCCACCGTACCAGGTGGACCAAACTCCTGACCGCTTCACCTGAATGTTTCGTCTTCTCACCATCTACAAACTGATCTTGTGAGACCCTCCCGGCACGGGTTCCCAATGTCTGGGGAGACCCCTTCCCGGAACGCGAGTCACGAACCACCCCCCTCCAAGGATAACGTAACTACTGCTCGCGCGAGCCCGCGCACCACGGTGCGAGGTGTCCCTTGGTTGGTGTGTGTGTGGGGGGCAACGGGAAGGGACGAAAGTGCCTTGGAAAAGGGCTGAGTAGCTGGGAAAAAGATATGAATATTTCAGCTGTGTTCTTTTTCCTGAAGTCAACAACGAAATCGGCATTTCCCTCCCAAGGTTGTAACTTCAAATTGATCTTGGAGATTGGATGAGATTGCTGTATACCTCTTACATCTATTGCGCTGTAGGTGCAGGTGCATCAGTCCCAACCAACAAGTGGAACGTTTCGTCGCTTGATGGTCCCACAGCTCCACAAGTCGGCAGCCAATGCCTGGTTCTGGTTGACAGCGCGTACGCGCGTGGAGCTTCCCGGCCACAGCGCCGCCCAAGATCGTTGGATGGGGACCGTTGCTGCGGTGCTGGGGCAGTCCTTCTCATCCATAACCCCGTTGGCAACCATAACCCCATGCGAGCGAAAAGACCACGTGGTTCTCATGCGCAGTCCGGTCGGCGTGACAGGGGAGCGTTCCCCCGCGATGTTTGCGAACCGTTTATGGCAGGTGCGACTGGGCAAGGGCCGGTTCAGGTGATCGCATGCTTGCGGCGCCAAGATGCGATTTTGTGCTCTTCAGTAGTCATAGAGGCCAAGGAATGGCAAAGTTGGGGGTTTTATCTCTTCTAGAAAACTGTTGGCCAAGGACGGAATGAAGGTTCCACACTTGAATGATTTTCTGGCATACATTCCTGTCAGTCTTGTCAGAGACCCTTTATATATATTGAGCATCGTTTCCCATCATTTCACCACTGAAGACTAAGGTTCAGGCCTCTCCTTTCAGAGACTCTTCCAAACCACCAAGAGACTCATCGTAAGGAATGACGAACCAAACTGCAACGTTCCCAGTAGCAGCAGCAATCCCTGCCACATTGCATCCATGTCAAGAAGTCCTGCCATTGAGTTCAATGACACATGGGCACTGGGTCTTCAAATGCGTGAACTGTGCAAGGACTCCTAGCCCAAACCACCCAAACCAAAAGGGACAACATAGCTCACATGAACCATTACCATTACCAGTTAGTGGAAGTCCTTCTCCTACCCTACGGCAGCATTTAAACTTTAAACAAAAACACACATGCAGACAGTCTACCCACACGCCACGTCTTCCAGTGCTTCCTTGGCTGACCTTCGATCCTGAAACATGTCCCCACCAACCCCCCAACAGCCCAAAGCTGTTCTCACCGGGTGTTCATTCAATTTGGCCCTGACAACGCTACTTTCAGCCCTTTCAGCCCTGCAGGTGCAGCGTTGTCTTCATGGCTCCTCTGACAGCCTTCGCCGGATTGCCTTCCCGGCAGCCTTGGTGAGCCTCGGGGGAGTGCTGGTCTTGTACAAGCACTGGCAGGAGAACAGCAGGGTTCTTCAGCACTGGGTGGGCTTGGAAGAATCAGCTGGGTTGGAAGAACCATGGAGTCTAGGTTTGCAACTTCATCTTCAATCGCATGGTGCATTCAACTCATCTTCAAGGCAAATCCCAAATCTGAGATGTTGTGAACTATGGGGTTGAGGGCAAGTGCCATTAGATTCCACTGGTCCATCCATCTCCGAAAGACCACAACTAGGCAATTGGTTTGTATGACATCCATCTCCACGGGTCAACCAAACCACGTGTCGTGACATCCCCCTTAATGTGGGATTTGTGAATCCCGAGTCCAGAGTCCTGTAATTTCGTCACATAGCAGATCTTGCAGTTTGGAAGATGATGTTGACGGGGCATGACGGGACCAGTCTGTGGATATTCTTCATTGAAGTGATTGTACTTCCCAATTACAATCATCTCGTTGCAGGATAAGTGAGGCCATCAAAAAAGAAACACCAAGACAAACTCTTGAGTCAGTCTTCCCAAGTTATCGTTTAATATGGAGTGTGGAATTTGCCTCCCGGCCCCTAATCTCAGACATGTTAAATACCAGGAGCCTCACTGACAGGTCTTTAGTTGAGGGTTTTAACAGGGTTCCTAACAGGTCTCATTGTTTTGAGGGTTGCTGTGAAGTCGGGTGCCTGCTGCAAGTAGGGTCCCACATCCTGTGCCGGTGAGAGAGTGTGTCCTGTTTCTTCTCTCCCACTCCCGGTCCCTCCATCGCGAGGATCCGAAGGGCGATCCGACCAAGACCTTCCTGGCCTTGACGCCCGGCAGCGCGCCAGCGCGGTGTCAGAGAATGGACTCTGGTGGTTGGCATGAGCGATCTGTACATGGGATTGGCGTAAAGATTCGGACATGGGATTGGCGTATACCCGGCCGTTCAGAGCTCTCGGGAGGTTCTGAGATGCAAGTGCAGCTGCTAGTACGAGGGGAATGTGCTATGCCGTTCAATGCATGTGACTGAAATTATATTAACACCATGATCAACACATGAAACATGATGTAAATCTATGTATATAAATCTCTCATCATCAGATTCCACTCTTTTCTACCGGATTTGGACGATGGCAGTCTAAGGATCGTCGTCCAGATGCTACCGCTGGTCTTCCTGGAAAAGTAACTCGCCTTAAACCGAAAACCAACTGAATTGTTGTTCCTTTTGATCGTTGCTCACCCATTTGGGTTCGACCTTTGCAGCGTAGACAACCTTCCACTCACTACGCGTCTCGGGTATCAAAG
The DNA here is from genome assembly GCA_963970005.1 of Durusdinium trenchii. Classification (NCBI taxonomy): domain Eukaryota; class Dinophyceae; order Suessiales; family Symbiodiniaceae; genus Durusdinium; species Durusdinium trenchii. The sequence continues at coordinate 1,148,948 of CAXAMN010017780.1, forward strand.
CGACGGTCGGCGCGCCACCGATGCGCCGACAGGGCAATCGATGTGACGGGTCAGAAGCAGCAGCTGTAAGTCGAAGACTGTGAGCTACAATCGATGTCACATCACCAGGTTGGGATTACAACCATCCAGTATCAACAAGGAGTCACGTTCGACGGGGGTGGTGTTTAGTCCCCAAGTGAGTGGATGTGACAGGAGCACCCCTAAGAAAATTGTAAAAGGGGGGGTTCTGGGAAGTTTTTGTTCATCAACCACCTCGTTGAATTTGTTTGGCTCTTAAAATTGTTTGTTGAGCCTTTGTCGTTATTCTCTATGGGGTTTCTGGGGAAAATTTGGTGCTAAAAATAACTATCTTTGCTATAATTCAACGAGGTGGCTGATTGTTGTTGCTGTTCTGTTTTGTTTTCCCTTTCGTGAAGAGTTTGATTAACTCCTTGTTCTTTCTAACGACCCGTTCGTTGTCCGCCCAGTCGTCTATGATGATACAGATGTTATAGAAATGTTTGTATTCCTTCTCCTTCATATACTTTACTATTCCTGTGTGTCTATGATGTTCTTAAACTTAAGGTTTTTCTCCTCAAAGTTGTCAAAGTAGATGGGGTCTTCGTCGGTGTGTTTAATATCCATCTCGCTTTCCATGTATTTCTTTACAACCGTCCAAGTGTCATCTATAAAGACGGTGGGTGAAAATATGTATATTTTTTCGAAACAGCTTTTGTAGATGTCCATTATCAAATTTGTCAGCGCTACTGTCTTACCCGTTCCCGATGGAGCGTTCAACAGTATTCTCGCTGGAAGCGGCGCCATGTATCCATACTTTGATTGCTTACTGCTGTATTCCTTGTGCTTATAGGGTTTGATACTAATCATTGAAAGATATTAAAACTATTTAGAAAATAACGTGTCTATATATATTCTTATTGAAGGAAACCATTTAGGGACAGTTCGCTTCAATCCGCATAAGCCGTTAATTAGTTTGATTTCTGCCTCTAATTTTCAGATTTGGAAAACCCCCGATTACAGCCGTGTGAATTCAGTCTGCCAAGCATCTTTTTAGTGCCCACCCCAGCGCTAATTAGACAACATTATGCATCAATCATATTGTCTATAATTATATCTACAATGAAATATATAGATGCCTCGGCAAAAAAGAATATGAAGAAAACACCCATACCTGAAGACTTTGAACGGTCCGATGAAGAACCGACAATGATAAAACTGGATGAAGAACAGAAACTGAAGAGTAAGTTTATCACCTTTGACTGTCCTTTGTGCCACGGAAAACTTAAATTACAAAACACAATAGAAATAAAGCCCAAAGGGATAAAGTGTAGTTGTAATCCGTGTTCTTTCAAAACATCAAAGAGCGAAAAGACTATGAACGTCAGCAGGGATGACAACGGAGACATCAAATTAGACAGTGAAGCACACAGCATCTCATTCAGTTGGAACAGACAAATGACACCAGAAGACACAGAATAAGGAAAGCACCAATCGGATTGCTGATGTGATGAGTTCAACGCCAAGAAGTGAGAAACAACGATCATCTATACAAGAGATGGACTATTAAAAAGTTCTAAAGAGTAGATTTTGACGGGAAAGAGTTGATAAATAAATATCTAAATAAATAAATGTATATATATGTATACATTATATGAGTGATATGGACGAAAACACCGATAAACTGGCGGAACTGACAAACAAACTGAACAGACGTAAGAAGAACATAAAAAGCATAATGGAGACTTTAAAGACCATTGAGGAGAAACTCACTGAACCTAAAAAGGAGGAGAAGAAGGATGACGCCTCGCCAGAGGCTCGTGTGCTTCGCGACAAGGAAAGGATGGATATAATCTTTGAAAAGAAGCAAATAGCAAGACCCGTTGGTTCGTGGGATGAGAAGAGAAAACAGTACTTGGAATGGATTAACAAAGGAAAAATCACTCAACCTAAAGAGCAGACGCTTGAATACTACCAAATCTTTAAGGATGAAAAAGAGGGGAAGTATGTTTTAGTATGATACGTGCATATTAAAAGTCTATAAAATTTTAATATGAAACTATTGGAACTCTTCAGTGGAACAGGCAGTGTTGGTAGAGTTGCTCGTGATTTCGGTTTTAGTGTTGCATTGTTAGATTTGAAGAAGGCTAACATCAATGAACATACATTACACTGGAACTACACGAAGTGGGAAAAAGACTTTGATATAACTTGGGCATCACCTCCTTGCACGGAATATAGCAGAGCAAAAACTACGGGAGTTAGAAATATAGATTATGCGAACAGCATTGTTAAGAAAACTATTGAAATCATAGACTATTTTCAACCAAGAATATGTTTCATAGAACATCCTCAAACAGGACTTTTGAAGGAACAGGACTTTATGAAAGTTTTTGATTGCTATGATGTTGATTATTGTCAGTATGGTTTTGAATATAGGAAGCGAACGAGGATATCGACTAACCTAAAGAGTTGGAAACCCAGACCCTTATGTAAAAAAGATTGTAATAGCATTGTAGGAAACAGACACAAAGAGACCGCACAGAGACTACCGTGTAAAGGCAGATGGGAGGAACAAAGGAAGAAAACACAGGATGAACTACACAGAATACCCGAATAGCTAATTTATGATATAATATCAAACCTTTAAAATCTCGTGGCGAAGGAAGGGTTTAGTCGTATAAAAATCTTTCATTGGAAAGAGCCTGTTTTCTAAATTTAAAAAAAGTCAAAAAAAAGTCAATCCCAAAAGTCAAAGTCAAAAAAAAGTCAAATCAGCAAATTTCAAAGTCAAAAAAAAATCAATTTGCCCAGATCCGACTTTTTTTTGACTTTTTGTTGACTTTGTTTTTGACTGTTTTTTGCTTTTTTTTGACTTTTTTGACTTTTTTGTGACTTTTCAATTTGATTTTTGTTTGACTTTTTTGTGACTTTTCAATTTGATTTTTTTTTGACTTTTTTTGTTTTTTTTTACTCTGTTTTTCGACTTCTTTTAGACTTTTTTTTACTTTTTCGAGCTGTGGCCTACGGTTGACTTTTTTTTGACTTTTCTTGACTCCAGTAATCCGCCAAGGCGAGGAGCCACAGTTTTGACTTTTTTTCGACATTTTTTGACATTTTTTTGACTTTGTTTTTGACTTTTTCGAGCTGTGGTCTATGGTTGACTTTTTTTTGATGTTTTTTTTTGACTTTCAATTTGATTTTTTTTTGACTTTGACTTTTCCAGTTGACTTTTTTTTGACTATTTTTTTAAATCACGGATTCTGGCCTTACCATATGAAAGTTTTTTTTAAGTTTAGTCAACCCTTCCAGTTTGAAGGTTCTGTTTCCCGTCGTGTCGTATTCCATCTTCCTGACTTTGTAGTTTTCTTTAGACCCTGGTCGTCTCTTTCCTGTCGGTGTAGTTGCTTCTTCCCTTGGTGAAGATTTTGACCGTGTCGTTCTCATCTCAACATACTTCCTCGTGTTCTTTTTTCTTCTTGTCAGATTTACCCTTACATCCATGTGATTCTTGTCGTTGTGCGCTTCGTTGGGTGGGAGTTTTGTGGATGAGTGTTTGCTACTGTTATACTTCTTCAACACGTGTGGAAGCATACTGTACTTGTCCATCCTGCTTTATTAGACCTCACCCTGTCATAAACCATATTCTTTAAGGTTCTGATGAAGCGTTCAACGACGTTGGCGTGTGTTAGCGTGATTATGTGATTGATGCCTTCAGCGTCAAAGAACTCTTTAACAACGCTCCTCAAAGCACCGTCGTCATCGGAATATATTGACATACAATAACCCATCTTCTTAAAAGTCTCTTTCAATGCTTTCAATACACTCACCCAATCTTTGTTTCTCATTGGAAGGGCATTCCCGAATTTACTGAAAATATCAATGACAACTAATGCATACCTTTGTTCATCATTTTTCAGTGGAATTTTTGCTTCAGGTTCTTTGGTTAAAGGCACCATGTCCATTATATCCATTTGGTATTTGAATCGGGCAAACGGAGCAGTGTAGGAATTATACCCTCTATACTTTCTAATCTGTTTGTTCGGTTGTTTTGCCATAAATTGTTTTACATCTACTGTATTGATTGATGGGTCTTTCTATTTTTGCTTTCTTAAGTGTTTCCTGAACAGACCCGAAACCTTCCTTGACATAATATACATTACTTATAGTATCATTTGTTGTTAATCGTTTTGCCATATTATACTTCTAGAAAAAAACAGTTTAAAGAATAAATACATAAGATAAATAAGGATGAATAGGTATGAAAACGGTAAAATTTACAAAATCACTGACATTGGATACAACAAGTGTTATATTGGAAGCACTTGCGAATGTTTATGTCAAAGAATGGCAGGGCATAGGGAAAAGTATACGTATTATTTGAAAACAGGAAAGAACCATACACATGTTGTTTTTTCTGTTTGATGAATTCGGCATTGACAATTGTAAGATTGAACTGATTGAAAACTACCCTGCTGAAAGTAAAGCAATGCTTCAAAAACAAGAAGGACACTACATCAAGAATACTTACTGTGTTAATAAGAAGGTTGAGGGAAGAACACGTAAAGAATACCAAGAAGACAACATTACAAACACCAAACTTAAATCAATGAGAAACGACGAGAACAATACAATGAAAGCAAATACCAAGTAAATGACAGGAGAAGAGAACTATATATCAACAGCAAAGATGAGTCAAGCGAAATAGAAAAGAACATATTGAATGTGAATGTGGTTCAGTGACAAGAAAGGCAGATATGAGCAAGCACCTGAAAACCAAAAACCACCATGACCACACCATAACTACAACCCATAAAACTTTACAACCTATAACCACAGCATAGTTACAACCCATAAACCCAGACCTAGAAATAAAACACAACAGCAGCAACAATCATCCACCGCATCTTAAAACCATTTGCCCCAGAAAAGTTAGAACCCAAAAAACCCAGAACCCCCCACACATAAAACATCAACAGCAAGGAAAACACATTGAACAGCAACAAAAACACATAACAAGCAACACACCAACAAATCCTCCCCAGAACCCCCCTTTTACCATTTTCCCTAACCTCCATGCATCGCACCCCCAACCTCCATGACTGCTGGAATGTATCAATTCTCATGGATTTTCGACCAGGTGCAGTGGCCAACATGCGAATGTTTGGCACGGCCGTGGTGTTCAGATCCTCCATGTTAGCTATAGCTCGGAACCGTGTCCAGCTTGTCAAGACTCAACGGACTCCGACTCAGTCTTGGTTCTCCGCCCGAAGGAAGGGCCCCACGGGCGTGTTCAGGTGTTCTCCAAACTCGCAACGGACACAGGCATAGAGATTAGAGATCAAATCACGTGTCGGCGTATTCCAAATATCCAAACCCCAATATGCTAAATATCACGTTCTCCAATCCAAACATCACCGTGATCCTCAGGCAGATCTTGTCCTGCCCCGACCCCGTGAGCATGCTCTCCCGCTTCGGCAGCAAGGCAGAGCCAGCTTGGGCGGACACGGCGGAGCGTTGTTCGTGAGGTTTGTTCCTCTTGTTTTGCCTGGCTACGAACCCACGAAGCGCTCTAAAAAAAGTGCTTGAGCCGTTTTCAGCTAAGGACCGAAGCTAGGTTCAACTGCTCCATCAAAGTATTGATAAGTATTGTGCCTTTGAAAGTCGATGTTTGGAGAGTCGAAGCGAACTCAAACTGTGAAAGCCATGCTACGAACGATCCTGCCATGTTTGTGTCTCTGATCAAACGTGAGGTTGTCAGTGATAAGTGCTCATGATGCACCGCCCAAGATCGCGTTCTTGACCGATTGTTCTCAAGCTTTCGTCCCGGCACTCTGTGGCCTGTCTCATCGACACTCAGCCACTTAGCGGCAAGGCAAGTGAACAGCTTTGGAGAAGGTCGAACGCAAGTAGGTACGTGTCATCAGTACCATCGCTTTGGTACAAGCTCCTTCCAAACAGGCACCCGGCAAGGTGAAGCATCGCATGCCGCACTCTCCACCTATTTGTTCGTGGTCCATGCAGCTACAAATCGGTGTCTTTCGAACACGTGTCAGGGTGAAAAGATGTCGCATTTATCATGGCAACCCAAATCCTTTGAGTGAGTTGTGGAGGAACATCAACTTTCACGGTGTGAAATGATGTGAACGTTTTTACTGTATATAATATGTTTTTAACGCATTAAAGTCTTGAAACTTCCCCCTCAACTGCCGAAACTCCCGAAACTTGGTGGGTCACGAGGTCTTGAGTTCAACCCGGTCGACGGGTAGGATGATCGTCCCCAAAAGATACAACCTGTGCTTCTATGCTTTTGTAAAAGTGTAACACCATGTAAATTAGCAACAGGTTGTTGATTAAGAACACATCAGAAAACGTGTTCTTAAGAGCTTGTTTTTAAGAGCACGTTTGACACAAAAACCACCAGCACCTTCCAACAGGTCTCCGAAATGGAGGCTTTTGTAGACTTCAAAGGTCGCAGGAGTGATGACCTGTTGGAAGGTCCTGGAAGAGAAACACGTGCTCTTGGCATTTTCGCCACTGCTTCCGGGGGGTCCCCGCGGCCGAAGCACGGCGGTTTCGTGCTTCGCTGAGGCAGGGTGGAGCCCGGCTCTCGCCATGGCTCGAGTGCCCTTTATCGTGGGGACTTGGAAGGGCAGCTGTTCTGTAAGAAGTTCTGGAGTTAGTTTTTTTGTTAAATCAATGTTTGTTGTTTGTGTTTGTGTTTGTTTCATGTTTTTTGTTGTTTTCTTTTTGTCATATGTTTGTTGGGTTTGGGGGATCGTATATAGGTTGTTTTAATGCTTTTTAGATCGAATCATCAAATTGTTTGGTTTGGAGCCTTGGGCTTTTGAGTCCTTCAGTTGGGCAACAGAGCGTTAAATGATGTTATATATATATATTGTAACATTATATTATATTATGATGATTTACTTGCACAAACAAGATTCAAGATGAGATTCACAAAGCGGTGTCCCCAAGTGAGTAGATAATGGGCGCCTCTAACCTCCCCTTTGTGACTGCTGCTATGTATGCATATATAATATACATACATCAGATATCATATCAGAGATTTAGCTAGGAACTGATGACATCACACACACACATGTTCAAAGCCTAACGCAACATTGATATTGATTTTGGGAGCACATCGGAGTAGTTTTAGGGTTGCGGGTTTGGTCCCATGGGATGCTGAGGTAAGGGCAAGGTCCTTCCACGAGGAGTGGAGTATTTGGAATCTTCGACCTTTCTCCTTTTGAAGTGGGGGCCTCGGACATGTCGGGGAGCGTCACGCAGGGTTGTTCTAAGAATCCCTCTCGGGTGACGATCTGCTGACGTGCCGGGACAGCAAGCTATGCGGGTCGCTGCCAATGGTGGATCGATCAACAAGGTCACAAAGTTCTAGGGCAAGTTGTAGGGCAGTAGTTTGTATACGTATTTAGGCAGGATTTGTGTTATCTAGATATCGAACATTGTAGTTAAAATTTTCCACATGTCAGATGATCAAAATTCAGCATCAAAACTTCTCAAAAAGTGCACTGCCACAGCCTCCCCAACCCCTCCTTTTTGCGCCAAATCTTGCGATATAACACAAGACTCACACACCCGGCCACACGTGCGCGGAACACGCGGTATGTTCCACCGCATGTTTCGTCCCAGGACGGAGCCGGCGACGGTGATCAACTGGCAGCAGTTCACCAAGAACGCCGAGACACAGAAGCCCATGCATGCCGAGAACGGGCCTCCCGGTCGTCACCGGACATGGGACCACGGCGAGTGGAGGTTCCGATGGACGTGGCGGAGGAGCAGGCTGGAGCTTGCTGGTCGCGACATGAAACCTGTAAAGTGATGGGTTTCCAGGAGTCACAAGACGGGGTACCGAACTTGGAGGATAGGGGTGCCCGGAACATCCACTCACTGGATGGGACCAAAAAAGCACTCTTTTGTGACTCTTGGTTGGTTTTTCAATGTTAAAGAAAGGGGCTGGCTCTATACGTTTTATCAGTTTTGGAAGGTGAACAAGATGACGGACTTGGACACTTTCTGATGATATGTCAGATTGGTTGTGTCTTTGTGGATTAGAATCGCCTCATGACCTGGGTGTTCTTTTCAGGGCCGGGGGCACCCGCAGCTTTGACTTAGAAGATGCTACCAAGGTCTTTGGGATTATGGATTTGAGATGGTTTGAGTTTCCATGAGTTTCCACAAACTTCACAAGCAGGCCATGACGAATGCATATGGGTCAAAACCTGCCATCACAGATCATGAAATGCATGATGTTGGTTGCTGTGAAGATGGCTGTCCATCCATGTCAGTGGTGCCAGGAGCCCTAGCCAGCCATGTCGGTTAACAGCTGAGGGGTTGGGGTTGGGGGGTTGGGGCGAGTTCTGAATGTGCCCAGACACTTGCAACTCCAAGTGGTCTTCAGGAAGGTGTGAATTCAACATGTCAAGTGATTTACTCGTGAGTAGAACGAGAACGGGCACCCAAGGTATCGGTATCGCCGGCTAAACAGCGGTGTGCTTTGCAACACTTCATCAAGCCGCACGGACCATGAGGTTCCTCAAGATTCTGCCAATGCCCGAAGAGGGCGACGTGAGCCATGGCATGCAGTGGCACTGTGTTGCCGAAGGGGGGCAGGTGCATCAGCAAACGAACGGTGCATCAGCAACGAAACCATTATTAATAACGATATCTTTTAAGAGAGAACCCCACAGACATAGGTGTTTTTTGCATGTTTTTTCCCCGTCAGATGCTTGAGAGTGGCTGAAACTGCTTTTATACCGTGGCTTTTTACCATGGAGCAGCACACCAGCTGCACCGGCTGGATCAGCGGGTGCCAGGGAGCCGGCGTAAAGAATGCACGTGATACTGGATATACCCCCTAAAGAATCCAGGTACCCTCTGAGAAGGTGTTTGGGATGGGTTTGGAGGGTCCAAGTACCTTTTGAAGAGGTACTTGGATCCCTAGGCGTGACTTTTCTTAGCAGGGGCGCTGGGAGGGCAACAGCTCCCACAGTACCACAGATCATCAAAAAGAACCAATCCAGACCCCATGGTGGTCCAATTCTACCGGTACACTTGCGCAGCTTCATGGTTTGCGAGCAAAGCAAGCAAGCAAGCAAGCCTTTTTGAAGGATGTTAAGTTTTGTTGCCTTTCTATTTTAATTTATGATTTCTAAAGTGTTTTTGAACAATTTTGTCTCATCTTCGTTTTCTTTGTCGCCGTTTTCATCTTCCGTTTCGTGATTTTGTCTCACAGTGCCGTTACTTGCAGTTTGAGGAGATGGACTACTAAAAGTGATCTTGTGTGATGACATTCACTGGATGCTTTCTTATCTTGTTTTTTTCAACTAGTATATGCCTATTGTAAAAGCAATCTTGCAATGCGCCTGTTTGTCAGGCCCTGTCACTGGCGCTGCTATTTTTATCCCTTTTGTAAGACATTAAAGTCAGTCAAAAGATTGGCAATCAGCTTGATCATTAAATGTAATTTCCGAAGCCCCATGTGTCCATCGCCTCCAGCTTCGTTCAGCTTGTGGCAACTGCCTTGATTGAGCCATGGCGACAAAGAGTTCCGAGCTGAAGGCAGCCTGGTACCAGCACCGATCTGGTCAGCTGTCAGACAGCTGTCAAGGGTACCGTATCGGACACCTTCGGTAGACTAGATCGATCGGATGATCGGAGGGTGAGCAGTGGATGAGTCAGTAGATGCCTCTTTCAAATAATCCCAAGAAACGGTGTCGCTCGGTGTTCTTTACAGTTCTTGGTGTCCTGGATGACGGACCAGATGCTGTGAAGGTCATCATCATCGTGGATATGCCCACCAGCAGGGTCTAGAGTCTAGACGCAGAATTTCTACGTGCTTCTCTTTTTCTGCTATGCTCTACCCCTCCAGAGTCAAAGGATGTGAAAGGACATGGCCGTGGACTTGACCACATTCTACATTTTAGAGCCCAGACTTGGCGTTTGCTCACCACCACTCACAACCTCTTCTGTCGTCCACGCTGAGCTCACAAAAGTGTGAACGGGAACAATTCTCGTGACAAATCCATTCCTCCAACCGCCCCACTTGCCACTTCGAGGGCCACATACCGCGCTTCAAACTCGCTCAACCCCACCACCCGATCAGCCGGGCGAGCCGCCAGGATCAGTGTGCTCAGAACGCACGGAGCTTCGCCGACCAGGCGAAACGGTCCGAGAAACGGCCCGCGGAGACCGTGGGGAGGCGGAGTGTACAGTGTCCAGTGTAGGCTGTTGTGGAAATCATATGGAAATGGAGTAGCGTTGAGTGTTTTTTGAACATAATATGTACGGTACAACTGTGGTAAATACTGGTCACACCTAGTCATTAGAGGATAAAGTGTTTGAACACCCTTCATGGTGTTGGAACATCATGGCATGAAAGAGAAGGGCCGTGGCTGCGTTGTTTGCGGCTCTTCGTGTGGTGGCAGTAGCTACAAGCTCACGAAGGACGAGTCACCTGGCAGGTACTCTTTTTCTAAAGCAGGTGATGCAAAAAGTTGGAGAACTATCCAGAATTAGGTTCCAAACTTGAGAGATACTTCTTCCACTTGACGTTCTGCGCGACAACAAGGCAAAGAAGCCTCGGTGCTGCTTCCGGCGCAGTGCGCTCTTCCGGGAGGAGTTCAAGGAGTTTGTTCGGTACTTCTGCGGTGTGCCTTTGCCACTAATATGCTGTTTCACCAGGATGAATGTAAAATGTGGAAAATTATGTTTGGCGTGCGCTGCTTTTCATCAGTGTTGGAGTTGAGTGCTTATCAGCACAGGGCATGCAAAAAGTACAGGTATGCAGATTCCCAGAGCTTCGTGGAGGTCTTTAGGGCTTGTGCAAACCATGCACGGCTCATACAGGGGTTCGTGGAAACTTGTTGCGCTAGTGGCCGAGGGTTCGTGCCAACTCATTTTGCCTGCTAGCAGAGACGCCCTTTTTGAAGGCTTCGAACAAGTGGCCTGGATTCACCTTTTCAAGCTCAGAAAAGGCCCTTCCAGGCCACTTGTCTTTTGAAGGGTTTGGGCCGCTTACAAATGCGTAGACGGGGTTGGACATGCTGAGCAGTCCTTGCGGATAGCTTGGGAATGCCTCGTTTTGCCTTTAATTTTGCCCAAGAGTCAGGCCTACTGGATGGTGATGAACAGGCTCTGTGATCTGGAAGACGAAGAGAAGCCGATGGATGAGCTGAAAGGCGTTCTGCGTGGAAAGCCGCACGTGGGGTTGCTGAAGACGTGGCATACGCAGCTTGGATTGAGCGTTGGACGTTGGACGTTGCAGGTTTTGCCACCAGATTACAAAAAGATATATGCCAGGGCCCTGATCAATTGATACTATAATTCGGATTGATCACTAAATGCTCTTGTATACGGCCATGTGCGTCACTTTTTTTGCTACGTGACATGTGGCGGTGGATGGCTGGCTTCTGAATGGTCTTGCGGGCCAAATTGACATTGGTTTATTATGCGTTTTTGGCTTGCAACACGATGAGGAGCCTTCACGGCTTCACGGGGCCCCATGCCCAAAGCTAGATCGAGCTACGTTCGCTTGTTACAACTTCGTCTTGACGCTGCTTGGCTGTGTTGGCGGGTGTGCTTTAGCGGAGCTACTGAGTCTAAGTAGCGCACTGCCAAGACATTATGAAATTATTAGACGAGTGCTTTTACAGCTGCCGCAATGGGCTCAGGTTGGACGGGGACCAGGACAGGCTGCTCGGCCTGATCGTCTTCAGGGCCCGAGGTTCCTCGCCATGTGGGAGTTTGCGCCTGAGCTGCAGCTGTGTCCCTTCCCTCCGACACGCGCTGTCGAAGCTAGATGGAGGCAAATCACACCAAATACCTGCATGGCTGCATCTGGGGTTACAAATGTTGCGAATCACATCAATTACCTTCATGGTCGTGATTGGGGTTGAATGAATGATTGCATCACATCCACCACATTACAGTGACCGAGCAGAGGAACAAAATCGTTTTGCAAGAAAAGTTGCGGTTGCAGCTGAGGAGCTGTGTGAACCTTTCACATACGGATCCTTTGCAAGAGCAGATCGCGACCAAGCAAAAGTGACTGAACCGCAAGGGATTGGACGCTTCCTATTTCCAGTGGTTCTGGCTTAAAGTTTGTTGAAGACCCTGGCAAATATATAAATGGTCTTGTCCGCACATCTGCCTTGTAGTATCATTGTTCAAAACTGAAACTGTCATCGTGAAAAGACAAGGATCGATGAAGGAAGCTTTGAAGGTGGTCTTGCAATCAGCAATGGGTTTTGGGCTGTGGATTTAGTCCTGGCCCAGTTTTTTGGTGCCCACTTGTAATTCGCGAAGTTTTCACAGTGCTTTCTTTGGGCAGGTCTACTCCATGATAACTGCCCCTTCATTATGCTGCACAATTAGACCCCTTTTGCCAAGAAAGGGACAGGAGGGAAGAAGCTATTTTGCAAGTTCATCGCTCTCCCAGGCTGTCTTGGATCAATGTAAGCCAGCGCTGCAAGGGCTTGGCGAGCGCAGCAAACCATGGCATGCAGCTTAGACTCGCGTATGATGCGTTTTCTTGTCCATGCTTTTGCAATTTTCATTAGGAGGGTACCTTTTGCGGGGGAGTGGGCTACAGCTTTGCAGCCTCCTAGAGGAAAAATGAGGTGACACAGGCTTTGTTTGCAAATCACCAGTTGTCGATAGGCGTCCAAACACCTCCTCACAAGGTACGTTAGGTTGTTTATGGTCGTTTTCAGGGGGGTTCTGGTACCTTTGGAACTAGTACCTGGTTTTGCTACTTCTGAGTTGTTCTTCTTGGCCTTGCTATGATCGGCCTTTGGTTAGGGTTCCATTTCCATCAAAAGCGATTGGAAGGCAGGCATCACGCCGACCATTCGACTGGATCCAGCGCGCGCATGCGCTGCTCAAGAGCGGAAGGAGAATAAAGAACATATTGCCTCTTGGCTGGCAGGCGTTGGAAGGCTGGTGTTCTTGAGGGGTGTGTTGTTGATTGTTGAGGAGTTCATTTTCGCGTTAATTGCGACAATGTTTGCAGCCCTGGACCTACACAATCCGCAAAAATAGAGCTGTTTCCGAATCGACGTCGTTGAATGTGTGAAAGTTCAGAAAGTTCACAGATTTTGGGCAACGCTGCGGTGCATTGAATCGGCAACGATTCTCTTTGAAGCAGTCACGTGGTTTGTGCGCTGAGGCCCCATCCCCCCATCCTCCCACCCCAATGTATTCGCATGGTCATCCCTTTGACAACGATGTGAAACCGATGACAATGCTGTGAAATCGATGATCATGTTGTGAAATTGATGATCATGTTGTGATGCCGATGAATGTTATGAAGGTGATACCTTCCCGGAGAACCCCCTGTCTCCGGGCCCAATGAATGACCACCACACCATATTTGAATCTGAATTTGTGCACCATTGCCCGGGCAACCTTCATCCTTCTGTTGGCAAACTAATGCCCAGAGCGTGAAGGAGGAATTGGGGGAGCTCGTGACCGGCCACGACGCTCAAACGACGAGCCATTTCCTCTGTGATTTTCGCCAGCAAACGGTACGAGGAGACCTCACTGGGTGGGCAGGGGCTGAAGGCTGAAAGTGGAGATACAACACGTACAAGATAATCTCACAAAGTTTCACCCCAGAAAGCAAGCTCAAGAGATTGTTCCACACCAGCAAGCACAGTTTCTGAGACCCTTGACATGTGGATGCAGGAGTCCGAAAGAAAGCCCGCAAGAGACGGAGTCTATATAGACTTCGTCTTGATGCTGCAGCGGCCTGGCCTTTGATCTGCAGCCAGCTTAAAGGCGGGGCCTTATGTCAAATCAAGCAGTGTGAGTGTGTTTGATAGTGCTGCTTTGGTTCATGTTCCATCATCACTAGAAGATGCTAGAAGTTTGAAATGCATGGGCGGGCACTCAAAAGTTCAACCAGGTATCGTGTCCACAAGGTTTTGGTCATCAAAAGAACAGCGAGGGTTGGATCGGCGTTGTGTGTGAAAACATGCTTTTAAAAGATAAAAATGTGCAAAACAGTGCATTAATTTTGTTTAAATATGAATGCAAAAATGCAAAATATAAAGGCACATCCACGAATACTAATACAAAAACTTCTGTACAATAAGAGGAGTGAATCACACATGCATAAATCAGGTGGCTGAAATCTTCAAAAAACACATGAACATGGATGGTCATATGTGTCATACTTTTAGACTAATAGACACATATACCACGGAACTGAATACATGGCTGCAATTCAGACGGAATCTGGCTATTGATGGTTTCTAATCTAACCAAAAATGTACATAAACATACATTAGTTGTAGACTATGTTTATGTTGAAAATGTGTTCAGTATTATGTTTTTGCACTGTTTGTATGTTGACAAATTACTATATTGGTTCATTACAATGTGCAAAAATGTGCAGATTTCTGTGAATTAAATACAAAAATGTGCGGAAATGTGCGGAATTTCCGGAAATGTGCATAAATGTGCGGAAATGTGACTTTCAAACAACGCTTTGTGCTTGATCCAAACCATTTACTAGACACCATGCACGTCAAACTCCGTCCACTCTCATCATGTCAGCACATCAGACTCAGTCCCTCAGTCCACTCTCTTCTGAGATGGAAGCAAGTTGCAGTGGAATTGTTCAAGTATATGACAAAGAGACCTACAAACGCTGAACTCATGTGACTGATAGCTGAGCAACATTTTCAAGCTTCTAAATGCCGTGCGCAAGAAGGACAGGCAAATGAACTCATTGGCCCAATCCAATGCCAATCAAATGCTGGCCACACACAAACACACTAAGCGCATTTGGAACCATCCTTGGGTTTTAGTGTCCATCCTTCAGACTTTACAATCAGCCACAGGCTCCTGATGTGAAGTTTTGGTGGATCTAATGATCTAATGATCTAACCCTCCCTGATCCATTCCTTGTTTTTTTCATGATCTCAGCATGCATACTTGCCATGCATTGTTTGGTTATCAAAAAACATAAAACCACACATTTTCACACATAAACGTATATAAACACATGTTTTTCAATATATTTTCACACATGTTCACTAACATAGTTTTCTGAAACCTATCTGATCTAGACCTCCCTGATCTAGACCGTGACTTCATGTTGGGGATTTGGGAAACGAAGCAACGCAATGCTCAGTGACAGGACCTTAAGTGTCCGAAGACTTCAAAAGAGGCTGCGTGACTTGGCAGCTTCAATGCCAGAAAGAACCTTGGCTTTTGAATCGCTCAGGTTTAGTTGCTTGGGTTTCGCTTGGCCTGGCGTCGTTTTCAAACAGATCTTGTTTTCAGTGTGAGCCTTTCGTGAAACATACGACACATGTTCGGACAGATTTCATTTCATGTGAGGATTTTCTTTTTAAGTGTTTGATGAGAAGTCTGGAGCGGTGTTTCCGTGTTTTGGCCTGCTCATCAGCTGTAAAGCGCTTGTCAGGAACCTGTTGCGGGCAGACGTACAAACGCAGCAGCAACTTTTGTTCCTTGCGCGGTCTTCCTCTCCATTGCTCCACTGAAGGCTGGCAGATCGAAGAATGAGAAGAGTACTGTCATGTGGCAATTTCAAATCGATGTGGGCCTCATCAGGCATCAGCAGCCCTAAAGTCTTAGGAGGCTCGCTGGGTCACCTGCCGCCCGGGGAGGGCGACAGGCGCGCCCGGGCGCTACTGCCTAACCTTATAAGGTTTAGAAAAAACGCGCCCGGAGAAAAGCGACCAGACATGACCGCCAAAAGGCGCCCGGAGACTGGATTCGGAGGGTTCCGGCTGGGCCTCCGGAGGCCGCCGGCGGCCAGTTTTAGTAAAGAATGTAATCGTCGTAGAATTTCTCCGGCGGGTCTCCGGCCCTGTCTCCGGCGGGTCGTTCCATCCACAAAAGGACACATTGAAGGTCTTGACGCTTGATGATCTTCTTAGCAGGTTTAACATCTCTATATACTATTTTGTGTTGAGGTCATATAGACTCATTATGTGGTTTACAATGGTTTACCTCAAAGACTGTCAATGCTCAGGGGTGCTACGGCCGGCCCCTCCGGTCGGTCGGTTTTGGGTGCGGCAGGCGGACCGAGCCCGTCAGAAGTGGGGCTCCGTTGAGGCCACATGGGCAGGCACGGTCCATGGTTCTCACGGTGAACTTGAGATGCAAAGAAACGGATGACGACCTCTGCGCCCCCCAAAAGTAATATTAGCATGTTCCTGGAGTTTTGATCGACATGTACCAAAGATTTGTACACATTCATATATCACCAAAAAAATTCAATAACCTTCACCGGAGAGGTTTTGGAATGGAATACTTTCCAAAGAGATTTAAAATCTCGATAAGAGATTTAAAATGCAAAAAATGCACAAAATGTTTTAAATGAAAATCTTAGCAACAATCATCTCGAAAAAATCTCAAAAAATCTCGAAACATCTCAAAAATCGAGGGGATAAAAGGAAAAATCATTTTAACAACTCAAAAAATCACAAAAAATCTCGAAACATGAGAAAATATGCAAAAAATATGCAAAAAGATGCAAAAACATAATTTCACATGCAAACTGGAGCGTGATATGACTGCTGCGGTCAGTTGTGTTCAGCTGTTAGGATAACTTCTCCCCAAGAAACACAATTTGATTAACCATCTTGTGTTTGAGGTGTGTTCCCCAAAAAAGTAACATTAAAAAAACAAAATAAAATGAAAAAATGTGAAAAATGCTTTTAAATGTGAAGATATATTTAAAAATGTGGAAAATTGATCAAAACATGTGAAAAATGCAAAAAAAATAAAATTTCATGCGACCCTGCTCTGATCTAATCCTTCTCTGATCTAGGTGATTGAATTTTTCTGGTGAATATATACTATTACCATGGAGCAATTTCCTTGGCCCGGCCAGAAGACCGACCAAACCCATCCAAACCCCCGACGCTGGTCGTCCAGGCTAGGTGCCAAAAAACGATCGTGTCGCGGTGGAAGATTTATTTCAACCTCGACAGGTTGGGTCTGCACAGCTCTGCATATCCAACCGACAATTGACACCGACTCATGGACTGAACCTTCTTCCACCCCACAGCAGTACTCCGCGGCGCTCACTCCGCGTCGCTCACGGCACGCACGCCAATTAACGGCGGCAGCTGAGCCCTTGGTATCACTGTACAGTGAATGAGCTGCATCAAGCAAGCCTTCTCGAGCGATACTTTTGGTCTGAACCTTGCTCCTCCTTGATGCCTTTGCCGTTTCCATTAGTCGGAAGGGGGGATATATCGCCCAGAGGCTTTGTCCCAAGCTCTGTTTGATGAACCGGTGCGGTCTGAATCAACTCAGGAGCGTCCGACGCTCGAGTACGCTACACTGGAACTTGAGCCACAAGATCCCACGAGCGACACTCACGGTCTTTTGTTTGAGTACACTGTCCAATAGCCACTCAGCTATGATACTCTAAGGAGCTTTGTTCTAGACTGAGAGGCGTAGCCCCAATCACAAGCTGAAAGTATGAGTTCGTGTCATCTACTCTGAAGTCACTAGTGGTAGGCCAGAAAGGGTTATGGGCTACGGTAGTAGTGCTATTTTGGCTTGGTCAAAGTCGCTCGGCCTGCTATTTTCTTCCAAAAGGGATCAAAATAGCAGCGCCAGTACACAAGTGGCCTTGAAGAACCACAACAAACCCCAAAAATTACTTGCGCGCTTGTATTGTAAGAAGCCCAAAGCATTCAAAAGACAAGTGACCTGGGACGGGCCTCTCTGCACGCAAACTCAGCTGGAAGAGGCTATAGATGATCAGCCATCCTCAGCGGCAGGGACTTGGGCTTGGCGGTTTGGTTGATGTAGACAAGCTGTTGCTCTGCTTGGTGGCGTGGTTTGGGGTTCTGGTCGCAAAACAAAAAACACAATGCCTATGTTGAGCAGAAGCCGGCGCAGTTTGAAGCCCAAACGTTGATCCAGGTACTGAGCTTGCCCTCCAAAAACGCCCTTTACACGTGTGGGATATTCATCAATGAAGATAATAAAACGCTTGTCTCAACAGCCAATAGAACGATCCGAATGCATCTGCTGTTCTCCAGCACCTATAAAAGACGGATCTGCAATTACAAGAACCCAAAACGGAAAACGGATTGTCTATATTGTTCCTGTCTATCTGTTTATCTATTTTTCTCTCCCGTTCATTGACCTATGCGTCCATTCCACCCTCCATCCAGCCATCCATCCACCCATTCAAAGTCCATACGCTACTTGTGTATCCACCTATCAATCTGTTGGACGATAACCCTGTCACCTGTCAGGATCTTGTCCACGAGGCCATTGGATGCATGCTCGATCAGAATGGTGCGAAGCTGTGTCTTGGCCTTTTAGTATTTTTCAACGTGTTTTTCAACTTTTGATATTGTTTGAACTTTCTTATTGGCATTTGTACAATCTTATCTGAAAAGCCTGGCATTGGTTTCATTCTTCTATGAACTCGGATCAGTCCGTCCCTTTACCTCGGAGGGTCTTTCAACTACGAAGATCTGAAAGCATTCGTTTCTGAAATTCGCATCATCGCCTGCCAGTCCCTCAAGATCCTTGATGAAGCGTGCGAAATTTTGCTCATTTGTTTCAGCAAACAGTTTCCAATATTATTGTTGGTTACTTTCCAAGACTATAGTTGGATATTTTGAGTATTTTCCAAAGCAAACATGATGTACCATGTTTCCATTCTTATCCAACATACTTGTTGGCCAACATGTTTTTTGTACTACATGATCGCTGGGCTTCAAGGTCTTGCCGTTCAACTTACAGAGCGCGATCAACGTCAGCAGGGGCAAAGGAGCTGGCCACATGTGGCTACTGTTTCCTGGCTGCTTTGGTCTTTTTTGTGTTGTTGCTTTGTAACTGACTTAGGAACTGCACACTGCACAATCTGCCAATTTTCCACTTTGCTTGGCCAAAATGTTGGCCCCAAATCGGTGTTGATCCGGGCCTTAGCGGTAAGGCCCGGATCAATACCAATTTGGGGCGGCACTTTTGCATCATATCGCCCTTGCTTTGGCCAAGCATAAATTTAAATAGGCAACAACATTTACAAAAGCAGACAAAATTGATGAAGTTGTTCAATTTTTTTTGAAATCATAAGTTTAAAGAGAAAGGCAACAACATTTAACATCCTTCAAAAAGGCTTGCTTGCTTTGCTTGCAGACCATGAAGCTGCGCAAGTGTACCGGTAGAATTGGACCATCATGGGGTACTGTGGGAGCTGTTGCCCTCCCAGCACCCCTGCTAAGAAAAGTCAAGTAGGGCACGTACCCTTCAATTGGCTTTTGCTTTGCCAGGCGCCGCTAGGCGCGTGAGGAAAACGCACGTCGCTGTTATCCATCCAGGAAAATGTCATTTGTTCACCACTGAGGCTTTCGGGGGTCGTGGGGAGAGGAATGTATCCCAACATCTGCTCGTACGTTTTTTTCTGCATCCTCGAAACTCCTCGAAAGTTCTTCATCCAAGTGCTGTGATGTCACTCCTTGCTCATGCAAAGCACTGTGAAGTCAAGCCAAGATTCTATTTTCAGGGCATGGGAAGATGAGGCCATTGGTTGATTTTCAGAACTTCCAAACCAGTCCAAAAATTCGGCCAAATCAAGAATCTTTGTACCCCCCAAGCAGGAAAAAAACAAACAGTTTTTTCAGCTCTCTCCACGCAAATCTGAGACTCTCGTGACCGAGGAAGAAGGCTGAGTTGATGTTGAGCCATCCCTTCAGCGTGAACGAGTGACCGGGGTCGCGAGTGTCGAAACGGACGAGCTGGAACGTGTCGCAAAGGTCGAGCAGGCGAACAGGTCGTGGATGTCCAATGGAACAACATGTTTTTTTTGACACCCAAAGAGGTTCCAGCTTACACATGAAATTTGTGACACGCAACGGGTGCAACACACCGCGCAGAGATCTTGGGTGCAAGCCATATGTGTTTTTGGAGTGAAACGTTTTCTCGACCCCGGCTCGGCCTGGCTGGAAAGAACAGGTATTACAAAACTGCACACTTCGACTTTGCGCAGAACATCTTCGAATGTCTAGCAGACACGGAGGATTGCTTTCAGCGGGGCCCATCTGCAGGTGGGAAGTGCCCTGGCCATGTCGATTCACATCGCCGCAGATCAGGCCAATCGAACCCAGTATCGAACCCTATAGTGAGTATACTCCGATGAACACATCAGATGGAAGTGGAAACCACCTGTTCCTAAAGGAAAACTGTTCTCCAAGGGACCAGTTTCCCATCCACTTCAATGTGATGCGTTCTTCAGAGTGTAGATCCCTGGAAAATCATGTTGACGGATTTTCCTCTAGGAGTCGACGGGTTTTCAGGTTCTATGTCAGTTTGCAGGGTGGTATTTATTCTATCCTGATACATACTGATACTTGCCACGGGTGGTGTGCTTTGTCGTTTGTTTGCGGAGGTTCCTGCTGTCATACTGCTGATAGTCATCATTTGTCCTGCGTGAACCACCAATTCCACGAACATCGTGAAAGTACACCAGGAGCAGCTTAGGGCCTAAGGGGTTCCACTGTCCTTGACTTGGAGCTAAGTTCGTGCAAACGCGACCTGCCACGTCGAAGACGTGTGGCCTCGCCACGTGTCACCGTCCGACTGGGCACGGACCTCTGGAGCGCTCCAAGGTCCGCCAGTGGATCGCGGCGAGTCTACAAGCTTGAGGATGACCGCCTGATCTACGACATGCAACCTCCCTTATCAGAAACAGCGTGGAGCTGTTCGGGGTGGGCTGGGCTGAGCAGCTTCGGATTTGTCCCACAAACATGAAGCTACAAAGAGCGCGGTAGGGGCAGGGACCCGAACGGGGCCCGAACTTCGAACCAGAAGAATCATGGAAACTCGAGGGTGTTTGGAGCATCCTGCTGGCACGGTGTTCCGGTAGACGTTCCGGTAGACTACTGAAAATATTTGCATGCCGACGTTACACAGCTGGTTAGATCGCCCGAACTGGAGGTACTTGCGCACTGATGGCAGTGATGAGTTTGTTCACCACCTGCATTGTGAGTTGGAGAAGGTGTCAGAGTAGATGTACAGTGCTGAGTGCACACAAGTTAAGGGTGAATCTTTCGTCCAACTGCGGCGAGAAGATTGCCCTGATGGCTGGCCAGGTTCGGTAAAAGTTGACTCTGAGATTTATTACTATTCAGTCCAGACGATGACCCTGGGGTGGTTTGCGGGGGCAATGTAGGCATGTGTTCCAGTCCCATGGAGTGTGTTTGGGTGAGTGGCATCCAGTCTTTTCTTTTTGTGTTCGCAATCCGAAGGCTTTCTGCTTTCTTGACTTGGAACGACCCAGGGTGCCCGTCCCCTGAATGCAGGTGGCAGTCCGAGGACACGGTGGCTCCTCTCCTGGTGAAAGAAACCAATAGACTCTGAGACTCTGAGAGGCTTGAGGGTCATCAAAATGCACTTGGCCGCGGGTCATCCTGGGTCTCTTGGCCTCGGTGCAGTTGACTGGGGTCTTCGCAGGAAAACCTGTTGGTCCCTGGGAAACCCGAAGGACTCGCGTTGGTTTCAAGGTTTTTTGGGGGACTGCATCAGGTGGAATTTCACCGCTGCCAGCATGAGACAACATCACAAGCCCCTCTCCTACAATAATAATCAATATAGCAAACAGACACGATGAATTTGCAGTGTGCCTAGACCAATCTCAATAATTAGATTCAGTAGACCCCCATGTCTTTTCTCTGTAAGGGCTCCCCAGGCCCAACGAAAAGGCATGAACAAAACAGTCAGAGCTTCTGTACCTGGACGGGCATCGGCGTCGCCAAATTGCCAGTCCTGCACATGTCAAAAGACACCGCAAAAAGTGCCGGGGGCGGTTGGGTGTTCAACCTGCAAAGCAGCAGAGGTAAAATCAGGACATGACCGGGCGGTGAGGCATGAAAGCGACAAGCGACCGACTTAGATGGTTTTGGCGTGCCTTGAAGACTTGGTTGGTCTTCATGTATCCCTGCAACGCAGTGAAGAAACCCCATCCGTCTTGGTCTGAAGATTTCATGGTCTGTCCAGGGGCCAGGAATGGACTCGATCCGTCCGACCATATCTCGGACGTTTCCGGAATGGCCGCGACGCTCTGATGATCTGTAGGGCAGTGATTGTTTTGGCATGAACATGCTCAGTTTTCCGGACACAACAATTGATCTATAGAGGGCCTTTAGAAGGGTACTAAAGACCTTCCCATCCACCTGTCATCGTTCGGTGTCAATTACCTGCCATTTGCAGGTTCTGCTGATGCACTTTTGCTTCCTAGCCTTGCGCGTTTGCACGTGGCCCTTGCTTGAGGCATCCGGTTCTTGGCGAAGCCGGCGTCTTCGTGTTGCTTCGAAATTGTATGTAGAGCTACAATAAGATGAGAAGAGGAGATCCAAGAAAGAGGCCCGAAAAGATGCAACACGTTGTTTTATATTGCTCTCGTTGTTGATTTTCCAGTATTTGAAGTACATATGTTCCATCGGAGTATTTACTGTACATGTCTACAACTTCTATAACATTCTATAGCAATCTATAACATGTTTTTCTTGGAATCAATCAACTGCATTTGACAGATCAGCAACCACTATAGCTGACTAGGAGCACCACACTGTGCACATGCCATTTGCACCCCATTTGTTGGACAAGCGATGAGACTGCCACAATCGCGTTGTTGTGATTCAGTAAGATTCATTTCCAGGAAGAGTGCCAGTTTGAAGGCTGTGGAGCTACACGACCCTTGACCAGCTCGGAGGGCTAGCATGGCAATTACAATAGTATTCTTTGACATAAAACAGGGTTTTCAGGTCCGGGGGAAGCGTTTTGTATTCTCCTTCGTCATGAGTAAACTATAATAAACTTGTGTTTGTGCCAGGTTGGCATCGGCGTGTGCAATCTGATTGGCTTGGTGGGAGTTCTTGCAGCTTTGTTTGTAGGCCTGGAGGACACTACGGTTGCTGGTTCGTGCTTGTGAACACACCTGTGTGCAGCGGCATTTATTTGGTACTAAACTCAAATACACTATCTATTATGCGGGGGCCCTATCTCGTTTAGACTACTTAAGTAGGAGGTCATGTCACAGCATCTCGTTCAGACTACTTTAGTAGCAAATCACACTATCTCGTTCAGACTACTTTAGTGTCAAGCAAAAGCATATCGTTTATGTGGGGGCCCTGTCTCATTCACAAGCGAATACTGATGATAGACAAGCAAAATAGAGCATGCCGTAGACTACTTAGTATAGCCTAAATCCAAGTGGTTGGTCATGTGAGTGTTTAGCAAGTCTCGCAAGATGATGTACTTTGGTCTGACATGCATGCATCCTGCCTTTTCTGTGTCCTACTTGCGATGAAACGGTCGCCCAACTAGCATCGTCAGATCTTCCTAGAGTAGTGGACCCGGGCGTTTCAGGATGGTGCTGCAAGAGGGGCCAGTGAGGAGTCCAGGTGAGCACCCCCGTTCGCTTTGCTGTTGTCTTTTAAGAAAGTGTTTGTGTGCCACCAGGGCCCCCCATTTCGGGGTGTCCATTAATTGACCCTTAGAGGTGAATAGGAGGTTAAGGGGGGGTTCCACCCCGACCATGGGTCCTGGTCTAGGGCCAGGTTCTACGCCCAAAGATCGCGCTCCCGACGTGGAAGACGTTGGGTTCGGGAAAATGCCGTGCCAGCTGATCAACTAAAGCTTAGAGGTCCAACAAAGCAGTTACAAAGCAGCTGAAGCAGTTTGTTGGACATTCTTCTTCAGATATATCGATCTATAATATGTATACGGTTGGTGAGGTTCTTCTTAGAATGATTAGATTAGATCAATCTGTACGGGTCGACGATGAAAGAAAGTCCTCTCTTGCAGGCAACGTCGAACGGTTCGTCGTCTCCGCCGCGGCGAAGGCTTCGACTTTCGACTTTCAGCTCTCATGCAGCAGAAGGTGCGGATGTTTTAATGGTCCGAGTGCCTAGCCCCCCCCGTATGAACATACGTACACAGGGTGGTACCTTTATTAATGTATACATGTATACATATGTACATTCCGAGTGCTACATGTGTGTGATGACACATTTTTCTGATCTGATTGAATTCTGTCAGGGATGTTAGGGATGTTTGGGATGATTGTTTTCGGATTGCACTCTTTCAGGTGGGTTCATTATGTTTATGTGGGATGTAAGGGACGTGTATCTCCAGAAAGCACATTGCCAGCAAGATTCTTCAGATTTGGTGATGATCATGTGATCACGAATCGTGCAACAAACATGGAAGCCGAACACCCCCTGTTTTGCGGTGCGGAAAGTAAAGTAGGGTCGTGTTCCACTTCCATGATGGTTAGGTTCATCAAGAAACCCATGATTTTAGCCTTGCACGGATGTTTACAGTTTACAGTGTTGGAACTTGAGGATACAATCCAACCCATGTTTGTACGGTCTCTAGAGTATTCTAGAGTAACATATGTGGAAAGAGTTATTTTTGCTAGTTTTTGTTTGGTATTCCTCGGCCATGTGGTCCACCTCTAGCTAGTTGGAATTGTTCCACCTTCAAAGCGCCAGGATTTGTTGGGCTTGGTGCTCCTGGGCATTGGCTCTGCTTTCCTCACCGAGGCGAAGTTGTTGGAACCAAATCCAAGTCATGTGGCCTAAAACGTCATTCCACCCCACATCATGTTCTTTGCAAATTGGCAGAAGAGGGTTATATGATGGTTATATAACAGTAGTGTTATATAATATGTTATGTTATATATATATAAGTTACAAGTCGAACCGTTCCTTTTTAGAATCAACCTAACATCCTGAAGCGACCCTTTCAATCGGAGAGGCCTTCACCGTTTGCAACAGGGTCTGCTTCGGTCCAACGCGTTCCGCTGTGGTTAAGACCTGGAAGACCTGGGCCGACCCTGACAGCCACCCGACGTCCATCCTTCGATGTTCACGGATTTCCCAGAGAGGTAGCCAGTGACCTGAACTACAGTAGATGGACCAAATATTCAAACCCATGTACCAATAACTGTCGCCAACCCCTGACCCCCAAAGGTCAATGTTGAACATAACTTGATTGAATTTGTGTTTCCAGGGTTTGATTTGTTTCGTCCATTCGCCGAAACATTCTTGCAAGACCTCTAACATTGAGCTTTGGGGTAGAAGGGGTCCACGTGGTTGAAAGGGTTTGAATATTTCGTCCATCTACGGTACTGGGTGTGGACGGCGACCGGAGACCTCACATGCGTGTGTTGTTTTCAAGTGATGCCGGGCGGTTCCAGCTACTGTTCTTACTGTTGCCATGTGCTGTGTTTGTTCCCAGTCCCTTTCCAGTGCCTTTCCAGTGCCTTTCCAGTGCCTTTTCCAGTGCCTTTTCCAGTGCCTTTTGCACTTTCTCGTGGCCCTGCCAGGAAAGAAGTGTTTCCGGTAAGTTTTGTTGAAACAAAAAGATAAGTTATCTCTTTTTAGCAAAAAAGTGAGTCACATGGCAAAATCACTGGCAGGCGCACACAAACCGTGAAAAGGCACTGGAAAAGGCACTGGAAAGGCACTGGGAACAGACACGGCACATGGCAACAGTAAGAACCGTAGCTGGAACTGCTCTTCATCTGGCTTGCTTTCCTGACGTCTGCTGTCCTCGCTCGCAACGTGTCGATGTGAAAGTGTTGTTGAGCACAGAAGATTAAAACACAGAGTACTACGGATGAAGATGTTAGACTTGATACTTACGAGCCAAAAATATGCAAACGTCACACCTTTAGACAGTAGATGGACCAAATATTCAAACCCATGTACCAATAACTGTCGCCAACCCCTGACCCCCAAAGGTCAATGTTGAACATAACTTGATTGAATTTGTGTTTCCAGGGTTTGATTTGTTTCGTCCATTCGCCGAAACATTCTTGCAAGACCTCTAACATTGAGCTTTGGGGTAGAAGGGGTCCACGTGGTTGAAAGGGGTTGAATATTTCGTCCATCTACGGTAGGACCCCACTGGAGTATCTATATGTATAGTCTAGTGAAGGGTCCTTCAACCTCTGCTTCCTGACCTCTTAGGGGCTCAGCTGTGACGGTCACGTCAGCTGTCGCGCCCAACCGGCGGAAGGACCGGAAGCGCGCCCAACCGGCCGGTGAGTCGACCGGTGTCTTCCACCGGTGTCGACGGGGAGCCTCGCACCGGGTGCCGAGTAGGTCCGAAAAGCCAGGTCGTGGACTACTATAACCGCCAGACCCTGCTGGAGAGCACGATCTTTACCACTGCAAACTACATTGAGATCCTTGCATTTGTTGGGGGACTCAGAGGACGGACCTGAAAAAAAGATGGAGGTGTATGTGAGTCATGCCGCAGTGTTTTTGCTCCGAAGTGTTGGCTTTGGATCGGCAGTCATAGCAGTTTCTGGCAGTTATCAATGGATCATGTGCGGCTGTTTCTGCAACACATCTCTAAAGGTCGGTATTTCCCATCCAACGGACCCAGCCCAGGGCCTCGACAGCGTGTGGGATCGGATCCAGCTCGAATCCCAATCCGAATCCGGAGAATCCGCATGGGATTCTTGTCGAGGTTCCGGCGGTGTGGATGGTCCACACGACGGTGAAGAAGGGTGAGGAGTGGATTTCCCATGGGTCGAATCAGTGCCGTGCGCATTGCATGGGAAAGACCTGGGAACTGGATTCGCGTTTTTTTGGATTGCCCGGCTGACACGAGATGCTGTACGCCCGACACGCGCATAATTAGGTGTTAAGACGTGGTGTCAGCTGAGACGTGGAAAGGTGTCAGTGACGGTCGACATGTACCTTAGGTCTCGAACATCGAGGGACCCTCGTCTCATGGTTCAAGCAATCTTTGTATGGTTTATATCCCTAGGGCTCCAACGATATCCTCAGAAGGTGGTTAGACCCCCCTGGTACCCACCCCAACCATCTTCTCAGGAGGTGGTTGGAGCCCTAGGGTATATACATGTCTGTACCCAGAGGCTCATGGACCCTCACATCTGTTTAGATCATTTTAGATCCATCACGCTTATGAGGGTCAAAACCTGGGCTTTGCACCTAAAAAACCCCGACAATTTTCTCAGATAGGAAAGGACCCCTTGTAAGACGACGTTCCTTTGCAAAGGGGGGTGTATTCCACTTTCATGTTACACTTCCATGTTAGTCAGTCGGAGTGTCCTTTTCTCCCACTTCTCATGTTGAAAGACATGAGGTGGGGGTTGAGATAAAGTAATTCTTTGTGTTTGCTTCCTTGCTCACCAGTCTTGGAACCGTTGGTTATGTCATGGGAATGGATAAATACATATGAACTCACTGATCAGGTCAGGAGACTTCTGCGCTTCCCTGGTGGGCCTCTGCCATTCTCGTGACCGTTGGATACCGTTGGTAATATTTTTTGCGCAGGATTGGAGCAGCATTACCGCCTGTCGAGAATCGCAGGCAGGGGCTGATCGGGGCCGGGAAGCCAGAGGATGTTTTTGGTTGAGGAGAAGAGGAGGATGAGATCACCTTGAGAAATGGCGCATTTGTTCATATTGAGGAGGTGTTTCATGCCCAAGAAAGACATGATTCCAGATACTTCATGTGAATCATGGGGCAGAAAGATTATGGTTGATAGTAATCAGCCTTCAGGCGGGTGTCCTTTGAAAAGGCAGTCCAGGGTTGGAGCACAGCGTAAGCATCCAGAAGGCTGTGAAATGCAAGCACTATGTAGTGAGTACACTCCGAGTCACCAACATGGAAGTGGAAATCACCCTGTTTGTAAAGGAACATGGTCATGCAAGGGTCCATGCCATCCACTTGCATGTTAGTGACTTGGAGGGTACATTTGATGTCACTTGATACAGTACAAAAAGGATCTTCAAAGATACTGCCGGATTGCAGAATACTGCAGATAAGGCCAAGACGAAAACACATCCAGTGCACTGATGACACGCATGCGTGCCTTCACACACCCGCAAGCTTCCCTTTAAGTAAGGTGCATGGTTGATCAGTCTCTGACAAACCCTTGAGATTTCTTGCTTCAAAACGTGGTCTTCCGATCGGCCGGCCGTCGCACATCAAAGAGCACAACGTGTGAAGATCCCGGAACCACAAGAGGGAGGTTCAGTTGCGCCCGTCCATCCTTTCGAATAAATGTAATTCAATGAAAATAGGGTCAGAGTAAACAAGTTGTTCATGTAAAGCTTAGGGTGTCCCGGGTGCCATTAGACAGTTAGATGACAAAGTGGCTCGTAGGCCGTTTTGGTGGGAGCAAAGACACTAGCAGTTAATGTATCTTGCTCCACATGTCCACTCTTCCTTTGAGTGGGGGTTTCGGATAAGCTAATTCTCCACCTTTACTTCATTGGGATGTTTGACGCCACAGGTCTTTATTAAATTTTGTTTGTAATTCGAAGCCACCAACCAGCGAACTGGTGAATGTGCGAAACATCGCGGGGACATTGCATTCAGCGAAGCGATGCGACATTGCATTCAGGCTTTGGCCTTCTTTGCCTTTTTGGTTTGTTTCTACGTCATGGAGGCGCTGGTGACGGTGATGGTGAGTGTTAGACGCAGATCTTGATGTCTTGTTGAGTGTTTTTCTCTGTGGTGTCTAGAAGTGTTGTACACAGCTGTTGTTTGACCATTTTGGTTGGGTTTGGTTTGGTTGGGTGACGTTGGGTGTTTTTTTCTTTTCCGAAAATGGAACACCTCCAGATTGGGAAGCAATTCACGATGGATTTTGCCTTGATCCAGAGAAGGCGGCAGTTGGTTTTTTTCTGCGTCCAACTGCCAGGCAACCATCACTTTTCTACGTGTGGACCCTTCCACAGATTGACAGAAGATGAAACCTCTTCTTTCCGTCCGTTGCTGTTGAACTCAATCCCTTCTGCGACACCCACATGCACCGACACGGAGTTCAAAAGGATGAAACCTGGTGATTCTCCCAGAGATGCCTAGACCATCGCCAGCCTGTGAACCGGCTGAAATCCAGCAAAAAGCAGGGGAAGGACCGGTCGACCCTGAAATGCCCACCTTTGACACCTGGTCTTGAGGACCTGATCTCAGCCTACCGATTGGGCTGGAGCGAACCGCTGGGAGCTGCAGGCAGCTCTGCCGGGGGGAGTGTGACCTTCACGGAACGCATCGGACAAACAGACAATGGATTGGACACCCTACGGGGCCAAACATGAAGAAGTCATCCGAGGAGAGGAGAAGTCACCACGTGGTGTGCCTCTTGTGTTGGACCCAAAAGGGCCCAGGGATGTTTATTGATAGCTCAAAAAAAAAGAGGGTAGACGGGGTGATCAACCAAACCTTGTGGGTCCTGGTACATGGAAAAGATCCAAAACTCGGGCACGAAAAGGGCAGATTTCTGTGAATTATGTGGTGGCATATAATCAAGAGTATAATGAGATTCTAGAATATTCTAGATGTTTTAACACTGAACAGCTGTACTTTGTTCTTGCAACTTATTGCATGGAACACCTGAGCAAAGCTTTTCGAATGGATTTCTTCCCACCCCACCCACAAAACATATACCATCTTCTTTGACCCCGCCTCACCTGGCCGAATAACACCCCGTTCTTTGCATCACGCAGCAGCTGAGGGCACATCGTTCACTTCTTGTTGCTCTTGGACTTTGCCTGTTTCCTATTGGCGCACATCTACAACCCTGAGAAGCTCTCTGGAAGCCTCTTGAGGCCGATGTGGCAGTGTTAGACCAGGGATGACCCCGATGTGTGGGGGGGGGCAGATGACGACCCACAGGTCCGCAAATGGGAGAGACGTGGACCCACCGTGCGCGGGAACCTCGACGTGTCTCCGGCCGTGGGGCTCGGAGCGAAGCGAACTCTCGGCGAAGGAGTGAACCGAACTCGGTGAAGACGAAGAAAAAGACCAGACGTGATCAGGAACACGTGAGTTGGAACATCTTCGGGTGAGCTGGAAGACTAGTTGGTGAAGAACAGCTTCATTCGTTGTAGTCGGGTCCTCGAGAAGCCCCGCGCTGCGGAGGTGGTGGGGCCCCAAGCAAAACTGGGTTTGAGGCCAGGCTGATCGGCTGATCTGTAGATAGGTGGACCAAGTTTCACTCGCGACACGTGTGTTGGACGAGTTTAGATGACCTGGAGCAGAGCCAAGCGAGCAGCAAGATGCAACAAGCATCAGAAAGTCTGAACTGATCCAGGTGTGGTGCGCGCGCATCTAGTTCGGAGTGGCGAACTCTGAATGTTTCACATCTACAGAATGAGGCATCTCTTCCGACTCCCAGACGTGGCTCCAACATGCTCATCCCAATAGCTGCTTAGCTTTTTGTCATCCGTGATTTGGAATGCTTTTGGTGATGATTTGGAGCCTGCTTTGCCGTGAGCTTCTATGGGCTTCTAGCTGGAGCACAGTCGGGAGACAGGACGGGACTGAGAGGATCAGAGGGTGGATGGCTCGGCTCGACATGCTCGACACGGTGTCCGCTTGTGGTTTGTGCGGACACCGAGGGGTTTGCCCGTTTTTTGGCAGGTTTGGGAAGAAGAGCACTGAAAGCTGAGGTTGTTCTGCAGGGTTTCAGGGTCTAATACCCAATTAAGAAACGATTAGTATGCTATAGGGTGTTGAGTTGACCATGAGTCCGTGACTGAATTTCCCTGTCAGAGCCTGTTGGTTTGGATCCCTAATCAGTGAGTTCTCTGATTGATGCCCGCTATGCCCGTGGGGTCCTGGTCGTCTTCCTGCACAAGGTTCGCATCGAAAAGGACGCCTCGACTTGGAGGCCCTTGTTTGTAGAGTCAAAGGAGGTGAACACATGCGAACTCGACTTTGAGATGCCCTCCTTAGAAGAACTGCGATCCCGGTAGATCTTTGCTTCTAGCAGTGTTTGTTTGGTTTCCTTTAGAGCAACAGCCCTCAAAGGTGGTTGGATGATGTTGGATGAGGCCGGCGATGCTGAACTTCTTTGTAATCTCTTTCGAGGTTTGTGCAACTCATGTTGTCCACTGGTCATTCTTCGTGTTCTTCGACGAGTCAGGGGGGGACATGTCTTGACCAACCGAGCTGCTGAGCATTCCGTCAACCCTTTCATAACCGCAGCTGCCTCTGGGACGAGCAGCGAGCCCGTTGCACCCTTGCAACCCGTTGGCGTGGCGGGTGAAGAACATGTGCGGAGGGGATGCGGATCATTCAGTTGCGGTGATCATTTATACTTCGCAGCTTGGTTGGACTGGTTGCGCAACCGTGCACTAGGCTGGAGGTAGATGTTTTTCTGTCAGATAGTTGAAGTCACCAGGTATCATGTGGTATCTGACTAGCATTTCCGTTGCAAGACGGAATGGAAGGGACGTCCCATGAAGAACATATATACCTGGTTTTGCTGATAGGGTCCGACTCTATTTTCCCGGCTCCTGATGAATCCCCATCCTGGGAATATGTGTGTTTTCCCGGTTCTTGGACAGCAACCCCAAGACAATGTAGCTAATTAGTTTCCCATCGCTTCAAGCATTTTGAACCTCACAATTGGCACCGAGAAACTGTGCCAATCCGCGGTTTCCCGGTCAGTCCTCTCAAATCAGATCACCAGCGGGATTCTGAGCCAGGTGGAAGACGTGTTGGTTTCGACTTGTGTCGACCTTTGACGAACGTGAAGGAAGTGGGCAAGGATCACATGGGTGTCCTGTTTGGGACTTTTCACCACCAGTACCAAGCATGTGGGTTGAGAGTCGTGTAACTATGTTTGGTCACTCTTCAAGCGGTTCTTCCGCAAGACTAAAGTAAAAGGTATTTTATAAGTATTTTAATAGGGAGACCCTCCTGGGTGTCGAACTGGGAGGTCTCCGCATTAAAGGGTAACATCTAATTTGGACTCTTGACGCTTTCGGCAGGCCCAAGCATCCCAAAAAAACTGCCTGTGCCGGCTCGCTTTGACGTCAAGCTTGCTCACTCCAGACTTGCATAGGTTTTAAAGCAATGTACAACCTGAAAGTTCTAATGGACGGAAGGATTGCTACCAGTGCCACAATAACTGGCATGGACATGGTTGCATTCGGTTGCATTGCTGGAACTCTGCCTGTCCATGCAAACAACCAGCCCATTTCACTGGACTAAGTGAAGCTTCCTATGCTAGGGATCAGACATGATCAGACCGTCAGATCGGATTGGCCACAGTTTCTTTGGTGAGAGTTGACTATAGTCTATACTCTTTGAAATAAGGCTCTACTGTCCTTGACCAGAGGAGCTCAGGGTAGCCAGCTCCCCTTCATGATTCGAACACCTGTTCATTGCTGGTGTTGGTTGCATCATAACCCGCTGTTCCAAACCAAAATAGCCGTAAACCACGCCGTGAGCACCAGCGATGCGGGCGGTGAGCACCAGCAGCTGGAAACCGGCCAACTTGGATAAAATCCAACAGCTGGCGTCGGGCACACCCAGGTATGGACAGAGATGGGCGGGGCTTGGGCAGTAATGGGATCGGGTGTAGGTGTAGTCAGTTCTGGTGGTAAGGCACTGGTATTGGGAACAGAAGACTTGAGTCCAAAGAGGGAAGATGGATACCTAGACACATGTTTGAGGGGGTGCTTGAAATGGCCGCTGGGTTTGGGCGCTTTGCTTCGATTCTTCCACGCGTCCCTGCACTGGCAGCTGAGACCGAAGGCAAAAAATGCAAAAAGACGGTCAGTTTGGCGGTCCTGTGTGTTTGGCCGAAGGGAAATGAAGCGTGGTGAGTGGGTTGGCTAGCTTTCGACCTGAAGGCAGGAGGGTGAAGGGCGAGGTCCCAAATCAAACCCTTCTGACACTTCTGAAGGATTGCTTTGGTTCACACATTGTGCCAATCAAAGGCACCCAGTCATCACTCGATGAACCCCAAAAGGACACCTATACAACTCATAAAGAACATGAAGCAGCCCATTAATATGATTTTAATGTGTCATACAATAGTTAACATTTTATTACACACAGAAGTCATATATAATACAACAACAGCAGTTTATACTACAGCACCTTCAAAGGGGTCACCAATGGAAGCCCCTACACTACATAAGGGACCTCCAGACAGGACACCCCAAAAGAAGGTCCAGGTATTCCCATGTCTTCCCCCATTAATATCTTCTCTCGTTTGGTCTCCCAGTTCTTCTGGCTTTGACGCGAAAACATGCACGAGGTCCGCAGCATCGGCCTTTGGCGCCGGTTTTGGAGCTGCTCGGCGCGAAGAAGTCTTTTTGTTGGGCCTCGTGATGTTTACGGAAGAAACACCATATTGAACTTCTATTGAACTAAAGAAAGCAGAACATGTGGGAGTTTTTGTTGGGGGGCCAGAAAAGAGGAGAGCTTCGGCGGGCTCTTGACCAGCGACAATTCCAACAAGAAGAGCATAGGCCCTGGCATCATGTTTTGTGACTTATTTCGAGGTTCCAGTCGTTCTTTCTCTTGGGGCAAACACTTGGCCGATGTGGTGCGATATCATCGTTGTTATTTGATGTTATTTGTCATGTCTCTTGCCAATGGACTTAAAATCGCGTGTGTAGTGAAGCTGTTTTTGCATATGATATCATATCAATGCCAATGCATATCATGTTTGTATGTCATCTTGCGAGGATCCTGATTGCTCTTTGCTTTCTTAGGGGCGTGGGGGAGGGCTGAGGACACTGGCCTTCTTGTCTTCGAGCATTTTGATAAGTTTTCATTGACATCCAGCAAGTCCTCCAGAAGTTTGCACGCAACATGATTTTGATTGCTTCCATTATATGTTCCCTGCGTTGCAATTTTAGCGCTTGGGAACATGATGGGGACAACTTTCGAGGTTTGTTTGTGTTTGTGGTTGATTCTTATGTTACGTTTGTCTGGCTGAGGTGCCCCTCCCTGAATTGGTTTTTGCGAGACACACATTCCCCTTCTCTGAGATGCACACATTGATGTTTGCTCCGGTTCCCTGACTCAGACTTTTTTTTTATCCAGGAGGTTTCAGTTGGAAGTCACCCACTCACATACTGCACCAAACATCATCAAACTTTATTGATTTATCTACAGTATTGATTTTCTCATGCGATTTCAAGTCTTTCCATACTCTTACCTTTGATCTTCTTCTTCAGCCTGTTCCGGTCTTCTTCAGACCGCCAAACGCATGTCCAATGCTTCCACCCCAAAACTCTAAGGACATTGGTTACAGCCAAGCGGATCTGAAGGCACGTGCGGAACGCCGGGACACCCGGGCTGTTGTAACACATGAAGGGATCTATGAAGGGTAGACAGTCATACTCCAAATAGAGTAGTAGTAGCAGCGTAGCATTTGGGACCACACATATATAACTGCATCCAACAGAGTATACATGTATTGCACATTGTGCAGTGTTTTGGCGAGTCATCCACATGTACACACATAATGATTATATATATAACTATAACGTGCAACTTGTAATCAAGCCTGGGCGGTATGACCTGATTGCTGAGGTGAAGCACGAGAGAAGGAGCGAGCAGCGAAGGACGGTGCATTTTTGTTGGACTGACGCTCTTGGACATCAAGATGACATGTCATTATTTCCAGAGTAGACTTGGAGCAGCTGGCGCAACCTTGCAGAAGGAATCCACATCTACTCTGAAACCGTGGCGAGTCCATGTTTATGACAGAGCCATTCGAAACCAACACAAGTCTCACGCAAACTTTGCTGCCTACCAGCATTCTGGACCCTTCCTGAAACAGGAGGCACTCGAGCGACAGCGGGTGGCTGAAGCGGCCGAAGCGGCTGAGCGACAGCGGAAGACGCGTGAGGCGGAAGAGAAGAGGTGGGGAGCTCGGATGAGAGTGTGGATATGGGCAGTGGACAATGGGCTGGGCTGGTACGGTGAAAAAGGATGACTATGAGACTATGATGCTCCTTCATACTCTTTAAGGAAATATTGCTTAAGGTAATTATAGTTGTTTGTTCCTCCAAGAAGCTACAGCGGTGTTGACCCAGTATCGTTTACATAATATGTAAGAGAGCAAAACATGACAGATGACAAATGCATTTGAGAAGACAGGCAGGCTTTGAAGAATTACTTTTGTTGTGGGTTCCTCAAATCACTAAGTTCAGATTTGCTCGCTCTTCTTGCCGAGAAGGCAAGAGGAGGAGAGACAAAGAAGGTTGAGAGAGGAGGTGGGCTTTGAACAGTGATGTGGGGAGCATGGAGTTGGGATGGGGATGGAGCATGGAGCATGGAGTTGGGAAGATGTTACAGTACCTCATCAAAAGGGGTGGGAATCTAGGAATCCCGAATATCATTGAGGCTGTTCTGTTCCGAATCTTGCCCAGCAAGATGCCAAAATCTTGTCTTCAGCCGATATCCTCACAGATTTGTGATTTGTGTTGACTGCCGTGAATGGATGCTGGGAGGGAAGGCCACCTGCTTCTGCGTTTCAGCTTCTGAGCAGATCGTAGCCTCTGTAGCTGGAGGGTATTCCGAGCATATGGATGCTCGACTTCGGTGGCAGTGTATTTGGTTTCATCGGTATTGACTCAGTCGATTCTTCCTGATTCAGACCGCATGATTCTGAACCGACAAGATGCGCTCACGGCTTGTTCCAAAACTGGGTGGTTTGTGCAGATCTTCACCAATACGGTTGTGCCTTCACTGATATACTATACTTTGTGCCTTCCACCAGTCAATCCATTTTAGGGGTTTTGGAAATCGGATCACATATACCTTACAAACTACAGCTTGGGACTCCAATGCTTTGGGTTTCTGGTTGTGTAGTCCGGGCTTTCTCTGCAGGAAGAGGAACGGTTGCAAGAGGCGAAAGTCGCATGGATGGGACTAGCAAGGGTCTTCCTGAGCTCAATGAGCTGGGAATTGCTGTGTCGGTCACTTGCATGCATTTATGTCTGAATTGTTGGGCACTCCCTACTTGCAGTACCAGGAACCTGATGATGGAACAGTGAATCCATATGAATCCCGGAAGACCAAGACCAGCCGTTTGGAGCGAAGACCCAGTACATGCACCAGGGATGGTAAGCCGTGGTCAGTATCCTGTCAGGGCGGGCAGGGCAGGGCAGAGAGTCCTTGAGAGACGTAGCACCCAAGGCTTCTCCGATTGAGAGCTTGGGAGGTTGGATTCTCAGTCGACTTGGAAGGCACCACCTCCGAACCCCCCACCTGGCATCCACCCGGATGTCGTCGACTCTGACATGGCTCCACGCCCCAACCGCCGATGGCTCCAACTTCAACGGCGTTTTGGTGGTTCAGCCATCGCAGCTCAGGGATTCAGGGACTGCATTCAGGGTCGATGAATCCGAGCACGATCCTAAGATATTTCATGGCACTTCAAACATCACGCATTTGGAAGAACAATGAAGAACCATCAAGACTGGGTTTGGATATTCCCTCCTACGGTATGAAGATCATCGAACACATCCAGAAGCCTTTTTTATATATAGACCCAAATAGATACAACACGTATATCCCAACATTGGAAACCGTGCCACTATCTATTTGGGGACCACTATTAAAAGCAGACAAGACATCCTTGGTGCATGGGCTGACAGCGGTGGAACCCCTGAGAATTGCCAAGCCCGGAAGAAGGAGAAGCTTCCTGCCAGGCGGCTCGGGCACAAGCGGCCCGAGCCTCCACTCGAGAGGTCGTTGAGGCCGCAGACGAGCTTGCAAAGGCTGGTGAAATGACATCAGCAGTGCTTGTAATTACTGTACTAGCTTTTGCACTTTCAAGAAGAGTCCTAGCAATTCTATTTACGGGAGCTAAAAAGACGTTTGCATAGGTGTTTTTGCTTGTTTGTTTAGATGCCACACAGCCCACAAGATGCCTAGACAAGTTTCATCAACAGAAGTTCATTGTGATGCAGCATCCACTTGAACAAGTCGTGGATATATATCCTTTTTTTTGGGGCGGGGGGTCTGAGCCCCCTGGCCCTGGCGGCCCTGACTGGATAGACTGGGGTAGACTGGTTGATGTCGAAGGTCCATGGGGTCGAACCTGGGAGGTGTTCTCTATATTTTAATACACATCGATACAACAAAAATGTATACATTTGCATGGCTGGGAGGAGGTGGCTTGAATTGGCTTGGGGAATTTTGGACGGACTCTCGCATGCTTTAGCCCTGGTTGGCCGGTCGGCTTGCTGATTATTTGGGTGAGTACCTCTATGTAAGGGTCCAAAGAATGCAAGAAGGCATGAAAAGAAAGCACAGCCACCCGTGGGTGGCATGTGGAACACCCAGCCAAGAAACTCAAATTGGATGAGAGCGGATGTGAAAAGAGGTGCTTCTTTTGGAGACCAACCGCTGTGGCTCGGCCATGCAGGAGGACCCCTTCAACGCTCCTGGCAACGCCGCGGCGGCGGAAGCCGCTGCCCGGACGGATGTGTATAGCGACGACGAGATCGACGATGACTTCGAGGTGAGGAACGGATTTCGAGCATTTGGGACATGGTTTGCAACAAGCTCGTCAGCATCTGGCTTGTTGAAAAGCCATCAATATCTCCAGTTCATGGATCTAGTCTAACCCGTCAACCAGGTTGAGCTGTCCTTGTTCCCATTTCCGGCCATCATTTCAGGTGGTCGATTTGGATACCTTCGATGTGGACGATCTGGTGGTGGTTCGGGCGCGGGTGACCCAGTTGTGTTGTGCGCAGCGCCACGGCTTGGGAGGGAGAAGCGGAGATGAGTGAGGGGAGTAGAGTCAGAACAAATATGCAGATACACATACACAATGTATATAACAGATTTATATGAAACAAAAATATATTCATGTAAGATAGACTTTGAGAGTAGAAGGGACTCCAAACACCGGTGTTTGGACCAAGATGAACGCTTCCGAGTGTGCTAATCAACGGTCCATGTTGATGTTTTGGGAGGGCATCCCTCTGAAGACTAATGGACGGCGGAATGTGTTTGGGTTATTATGGCCAGTACTGAAAAGGAAATACTTAGCGGGCGCAGTGGATGTGTCTGAAAGTTGGGTAGGTGAAACTTCGCAGGCTGGGGAATTGTGGACGACTGTGACAAGTGGAGTTTGATAGAGACTTGTCTCTGAAGGGGTCCAGTCAAGGAATGAGTGTTACCCTCCAGCTAACATGGAACCTGACTGAGAATTGACCGGTGGTGTCGACCATTTTCCTCGGTTTTGCGGGATCCATGTTCATCTGCAGGGAGAGAGACCCTTTTCACCTCGCTTGGTCCAACAAAGTCAGAGGACTCCCAAGGACTCAGCATGGAGGACTTTGCATGGTTCTATGTTTTTGTTCTTTTCGGGGGAATATGAAATCGATGAAATACTTGAGCTCGAATAATGCATGGCTCGATGTTGAAGGATTCGATTCCATACATTTCAACAATTGGGCGTCTTGATGCGTCTTGTTTTGTTTTTTCCTCTAATTTCTTGGGGCGGGCGTCGAACCGATGCTGTTGCGTCGCTGGCGACAGCGCTCTCGCAGGAGGACTTTATCTCAGACTCTGACGGAGGGGAGGAGCTCCTGAGAGGGCGATCTGGCTCAGTGGAGGGTCTTTGGGAGGTTGAAATGTTCCAGATCTTTCTTTGAACCAAACTGACGTCGACTGGGCTGCATGGGTCTGTCAGTTGGTCAGCTTTCCCTCCGACTTCGACGTGACCCGAGTCAATGACGTCCAAACCTATAGGGATTGGTGGTTTTTCGTCCCCTCCAGAGAATTCGGGTACGGCCCCCTACTTCACGGAGGGCCCGCAGGGGGTCCAGGGTCCTGTTTGCGGTTCTTCCATCAGCATCAGGATCATCCCTGACCAGGATATTGACATCGTCCGGTGGTTTTGGCCGGTGAGTGGATCGCTCGGGTTTTCAGGTCGCTTTGGTTCAGAGCCTGGCAGCCTGGGTAATACCTAGGACTGCGGTCATCCAGGAGTCATCCGAGGCAGCCACTTAGATTTGATCGAATGCCAAACGTGAGAGATTTCTGTACATCCCTCCAAGAATCGTGAGTTTGGGCCAGAAAATGGATGAAACACATCACTGCATTTTCCTGTTCAACTGCCGAACAACACTGACCCTGAGTCGACAGTCACGTTGTTCTAAGATCCCTTGTAGAACGGGTGACGGGGAAGATACCTCGCTAGCACCTCGTTTCCGGCCCAGCGACGCCGCTAGGGCGATCGCCGGGTGAGGCAGAGGGGGCAGATCATCGAGATCGACGATGATGGCGATGCGTGAGCCCATGGATTTGGGGTGTGAAGGAATGAGAAGGAATGAGGAGACCAAACTGGATTCTTCAGTTGTTCTTGCGGGGAAACCGCAAGTAGTCAGGCTTCGTCAGGCGCCTGACTGCATGGCCAGATCGGAACAGGGTCCGGATTGGGTGAACTCCATGCAGTGTCCATTCACATTGCTCCGTCCAGGTACATCCGCTTCCGAGAGCACCGGAAGAAGCAATGGGTTGGGTGACTCAGAGGGAGTTGTTTTCCCCTATAGGGCTCCAAGTACCTCCTCAGAAGGTATTTGGACCCTCTAAACCCACCCCAAACACCTTCGAAACGAAGGTACTCGGAGCCCTATTCATGTTTTTTCTCCGCATGTTTCTCTTTTTTCAGATCCATCAGCACCCCTGAGTTGAGTTCGGACTGGGATGAAGGGACCCCGACTCGTTCACTTTCTTTTTGCCGACTTGAACAGAATCAACGCGTGATAACGCTGGTGCCCTGCCGGCCTGCACGGCACTCCCATGTGCGGATGAATCTTGAGGAGGCCATGTTCCAGCACACCCGGATTGGTATTATCGGAGGTATAGTTATATTAGATGACCTCACCCAACAGCACAACAGCGTTCGGGAGTTTCAGACTCACCTACAGACAATGCAGATATGTCGTGGTCCTTCTTCTTATGACCCAACTGCATGACCCAACCTGTCCAAAAGGGGCGACTTCCCAGGTGCCTTAGTGACGGATTCACTTGTCCTCCTAGCCTTTCCACCCAACTTTCGCCCAAACGCATTGCAGCAACTCACTAGCCTGAGGTCTACAGTCAAAACTTTGGCTACTTAGCCAAGGTGGGGGCCTGCCTGCAGAGTTTGTTGCAGTGCACGCGGTATTTGTGTGTGAGCCAGGTGCCTGAGTATGAACTTTGATACTTGACTGAAAGGCTTCCTGATGTCTATTCCTGCAAAGCAACGGATTTTCTCCAGTGGTGCAATTGTCCTGTTTTGGATGCTTGGTGAAAGAGACTTAGCAAATCTCATCCAATCCTCGTGTGCTCTTTGTGTTTTGAAACTGAAGAAGCCATCTCATGTTGGACCAACTCATGCATCCATATGCACCAGGACCGCATCCACTCATCCACTCCCGTGTTTTCCGTGTTTTCCAAAGGCGTCAGGTCCGGTCCCAGCGAAAAACCCATCAGCGATCCCCACAGCAGGTGCTCTTTGACAAGGGCGACGATGTGATCGTGAGGCGCCGAAGAAAGCACCGCTTCGAAAGCTAGATCTCATGTTTGGGTCTCCCGAGATTTTCAGAATTTGTGAAGAAGAGATGGGAGAGAGCTCAATGTTAACATGTGGGAGATCTCCCAATGTTTGCTCTCAAAGATCATCTGAAACCGGTGCAAAAACTCTGAAACCTGAGCTCTCTCTCAAACCGGCTCCGGGTCTGTCTTCCGACCATTGGCTCCAACTGCCCAATCGCGGCGCGTCGCTCCAAGATCACAGCCCAGTTTCGATAGATTGGAGGCCAACAGTCGCAGTCAACAGTCTGTTCGACAGTCTCTTTGACTCTGAAGGGTGAGCGGTGAGAGTTTCTTGAAGAACCAAAGTCAGCAGGTCGCAACTCCAACGACCCACCGGTCCCGTCCAGGTGTCGGGACCGTCGAATCTCGATTGCCACGGTCCATGCGCGCGCGTTCGTTCGACCTTCACGCGGTGGTTCCGAGAAGGTCACACCCTGCAGGACCGAAGTATAACCTCCAAGCAAGTGAAACAAGGTTCGAACTGTGTTCGTTCGTGTTCTATTTTTGATTTCTCAACGGTGACAGTACAAGAGCTTGGAACCCCACTGAGTCGTTGATGTACCGCCTCTACCTGTGGTTTTTGCCGATGGATTGGATCTTATCATCAAAGTAACCACATGATCCAACTATGTCCTGTGATTTCGCAGAAAAACACCCAGCTTCAGCAAGCCTCAAACAGTTTTTAGTAGATTGTCATGGAAACTGTTGGTGAGCTGGTCTATGATACCAACTGCTGGAGTAGTCCCTACCAACTACTCGGTGAGAGTGACACATCGATGTCCACACATATCCGAACCGATGATCTGCGATGAGGTTTTCGACAAACATTCTCCCGATCCGGACAACGTTCTGATCGTTCGCAGAGTTGGAGAATCACGAAGTGTATGACAGAGAGAATCGCCATTCCCTCCACTTCCGGGGTCCACTCATCAAGTCACACCAGCCTAGCAGCACTGCCCTCAAAGAGGGTAGTTTATAGACCATCCAACAACCCTGCTTTAGATGGTGCTAGTATATATAAGTCGTATAAGATCGTATAAGTATCATAATATCGAGGAGTCTTATGCAATCTGCATCTCTTGGCGCACCACAAAAGCTCCTGCATGGAATGCTGACCGAGCGCCAGGAGAAGCTTCGAGAACGGATCTTTTCCCATGCGACGCGGGCGCGGCGGGCTGTTTCGGGTTTTCTGGAGTGTTTGGGAGTTCGAATGACGGCAGTAAGAGCCTTGCAGAAGAAGCAGGATAGGAAACACGATAGGAATTCGTGGAATTGAACCAGACGTCTTGAGGGATCAACTGCTGCATTGCCGTTGAAGGATGAGGACGGAGGACGTGTTTGGTGAATAGTTTAATGAGAGCACCGGCTTGCGGATTGTGCAGGATCATGTAATGTACACACTTGCATGTATGTCGCTGATATCTCCAGTGAATGGCAATACATTGCAATATAATACTTATACTTATATAATTAATATCATCACATATTCACATAATACCAGAATTGATGTACATCCTGCGCTTCGTAGAGACCATACACCCTGAAAAGGACTCTTTTGCACACACTCCAACCTCGCAGCGCA
Organism: Durusdinium trenchii; assembly: GCA_963970005.1. Classification (NCBI taxonomy): domain Eukaryota; class Dinophyceae; order Suessiales; family Symbiodiniaceae; genus Durusdinium; species Durusdinium trenchii. The sequence goes on from CAXAMN010017780.1 coordinate 1,190,894, forward strand.
GGCAAAGCGGCCGCGTGTGCCGCGTGGATGCCGGCGGCGATGTGTTGATCGACTTCCATGGAGATCTCAGGGAGCAATGGGCTGCTCGACCCGAAGATCTCAGATGGACCACCGGTGATGGGGCCGATTAGTCGAAATCCCCGGAATGGGGAATATGTTGTTGTATTCCAGCACCACGGAAAGGGTATCCATTAATAGCCCCATAGAGGTCAAGGGGTGTCCATGAACCACCCCTTAGGGGTCCAGGTGGTTGTGGTTGTGGTTGTGGTTGTTGTTGTTGTTGTTGTCTGTGGTTGTTGTTGTTGTTGTTGTTGTTGTTGTGGTTGTTGTTTCTTTTTTTGTCAGGTTCCTTCAAGAAAATCCAAGTATGGATGGACACCCGGCTTTGAGAACGTGCGCTGAAAAACGGGGGATGAATGCGTGCACAGCGCTCATGGTGCTGTTGGGGATTTGGTGTGCTCATGGCTATTTGGCCGGGACATCCGTGTGTTTGAGTTTGGTGAGGAAGCGACGGTAGGGTGAGGTGTCGAGCAACATGTGCAAGAAACTCATGGGCTTGCACATAGAGTAGTGTTGACTCACATCCCTGCAGACTCTGTTAATGGCCTTGCAACACCACCAGTTCTTTTTTTTGCCCAGGGAGCACAGGTTCACAAGGTATGCAGGATCTCCAGTGTTGAATCACGGGCTGATTCGTTTGGGCCAACCGACGCTCCGTTGCAAGTCACGACTTAGTCCCACGTCTAAGTCGTCTGTGCCAAATCCGCAAGAGAAAAAAACTCACACTAAACGCACAAGGGTCGCTTTTGCGACTCGCAGCTTTTTCCGCCATTTTCCGGGTGTTGAAAATGCTGGTTGTTGACTTTTAATAGTGTTGACTACTGTAATTGTTTTTCTAGCGTTTCCGTTGTTTTTCTCGTGTTGAATCATGACGTTGTTGACCTGAGTTTTTGGCTGCTGTTCCTCTCCTTTTCTGCTCCTTTCTCCATGACTTGGGCGAAGACATCGCCAAGTCGCGCCTCACCTTCCGGAGGAGACCCGAACTGCAGAAACTCGTCGCTCGCCATCGTCCACCAACCCATCGACCCATCAGTCCACCCCCCTGGTCAACATCGCACCATCGGAGGGGGGGAGGCTGGTGGAATTGGTGGGCCGAGATGACGGTGGGCCGAGATCGGGATGACGGTGCGATTGGTCGTGAAAACGAAGATGACGGCGTCCAAATGCGTGCAAGGTACAGTACTATTGTTTGGTCTTCCTCGAGAAGGACCAAGAAGATGAAGGGGGATGCTCGGTCGGTTCTTCGACACATACAGCAGTCACTGGCACACACAGGCAGCAGTGATTTGAGTGGTTCTTTTTGGAGTCTCAGGGCCACAGGGTCAGGATATGTCAGGATGGACTATTATAGACCCACGCCCAAACAATTGGAAAGCGCTGGTGCTTTCCCTCCATGACTTGATTGACCAGGGTTTGCCTTCAGTGCTATTGGGTCAAATTCATTCGAATCTAGACAATGGTTGGTACACCATACTCTTGAAAGGGCATGTTTGGCTGTTTTTTTCCCCGTCACATCTGAAAAGTCGTGAACTGATTCGTCGGAGAACCCAATTCGTGATTTGTTTGGGCTTTGTGTTGACCCACTAGCGCTGAACGGCAGGAGAAGCCGAAATCAGCTGCAGCTTCTGCAGCGGAGGCGAGGATTGCTTGCACCCCTTCAGGGCTTCCCAGAGAAACATGAATTGCTGCAGACTGACCATGCTCGTCTTGCGGAGGGAGGCGTCTTCCAAGGTATTTACTATGTATTACTATGTTTGGTAAAAAGGTAACGTTAACTTTACACCGGTGAAGCATCAATTTATGGAGCCCCAACCTGATGCGTCGGACTGTTTACCACGGATGATGAAACAGAGAACTAGGTCCACGACATGTCGTGAATCGTCCCATATGTCCCATGTCGAGTTTGGAACAACTCTGAGACCTGCTAGAATGTGTGTACCAGAATGCAAGAACATGTATAAAGGTTTCAGAGGTTCGATGGCACAAGTTACCCCAAGTTTTGTGGTTTATACGGATTCCCATCCCAAAGGACACCTTCGGGTGCCAGTGCCATCTACTGGCTATATATATATATATATGATTGTGTATGAATGTGCACCTGATTTGCCGTTAGATGTTGTACATTGTTATTCCTCAAGCTCAAAACATGGGGTTGCCGTGTCTTTGTTTACATCATAGAACATCAGTCAACCTGATTCACTTCAGGAGCTTGCGGAAGAGAGGAGCAAGTTCCCCCCCTACAGTTGTGATCAGTCCATTGTGTGGCATCCCTTCCACCTCATGAAGTACACAAGTGCACAAGAAGGCACCTTTGAGCACTATAAGGGCACATTGGTTCTGAAAGATCTTTACTATTACATATCTTTACACTCTACTGACTAATACATATCCGCATGGTTCCGTGGATGCAATGGATCACATAAAACCCTTGGAAGAGGGTGAACACCATCCACATCCAGGGAGTGCCATCCACATCCATGTTGCACATGTGGTGTGTTTCCTCGTTTTTCAACAACTCAACAACCCGCCGACCTCGACAGGCCAAGCTTTGGTTGTACAACCCACCCTCGTTCCGAGATGTCGCCATCCGTTCGGGGGCCCGAGGATGTCTAGGATGTCTCACCTCAACCGGGAGACCATTGGTTCAGGGTTCGGGGGGGGTCCTGTGTGGGTCCTGGTCCGCGAATGTATGGTTTGTCATGGTTCAGTGACTAGTTCAGTATTTGGAATTCACTAGATGTTCGATCAGTTTTGATCTCAATATCTCTGAGGGCATTGTAACTGTATGAAGAGAGAGAACCAGACGGTGCTGGACCATGGTTGCATCTCTGGCTGGTTGATAGACATTTTCCCTTGCATCACCTGACCTGCATGTGTGGTGGGAGAATCAAAAGTGTGACGGTAGTCTCACTGTATCATGCTGCACTTGTCGCAGAAGAGTCCTATTGAAGTGTAATCCATCAGTCCACCTAGTGAATGTTGGTTCAGGATTCATGCACTTGCCCAGTGGTGCCTGATCCCAGAAAGATTCTGGGGTGCTACGGAACCAGAAAATCTCTCGGCGGAGTTTTCAGGTGCGACTCCATCCATTGAAGGGCCGAGGACTTGTTCGATGGGGAGGGATCAGGTGGCTTGGGGTCGACGAAAGACCGCTGAGGTGGCGTTTTCAATGTTCATATATTATATATATAATGTTCATGTAGAAGTAAGTGAAGAGAGAAGATGTACATGCTATTATTTGTCAGTTTATGTGTTTCCAACCTCAGAACTAATAGTCAGTCAGTCACTCAGTGAGTCATTAAACAATGTTTTAAAGTCATGTTAGTCATGTTGGATGAATCCTAAAGCGACTGCCTAGTGACAATCCGCTCATGTCCTCCCGGCCATAGCTGCCCCCGACGTCCGCATGGTCGCCAGGACAGCCTTGACGATGAGACCGGGACAAAGGTTCATGGTCTCTGAGGCCTGGAATTTGTGTGCTACATCAGTCATCATTTAGACTCTTGATTACATGTCAAACCTCCATGCATGAAGAGGTTAATAAAACCATCCATGTTGGGGGATCATGCATCGTGCATCAAGAGTCTACAGTAAATAGAGTGCATTAAACATGTTAGGTATATAAGTTCCAGCACCACCCAGTTCGGGTGGATATAAAGCACCCGAACTCGGTTGTGCTGGTTTGGGGCATCTCATGTTCTTTGTTGCTCCCCGAAGCCCAAGGATAAAAGTTTCACCAAATTGGGATAGAAAGATAGATACGATGGGTGTGCCATTCGATTGTTGATAGTTCCCTGGTGTTCCTTGGACCTTCGTCAGAGCAGGGTTATGCTGTCAATTTGAAGCAACGGGGACGCCATTCGGCAGTCAGCGTTTGGTCCACAGACAATCCACTAGCGATGAGACCACTCCGCTGGTCCAGTTACTTATGTTCATTGTTGATGAATTTATCTACTCATACATACTTTTCCAAAAGTTGATGTTGGACCATCCTGATAGGGGGCTTGCGGATCGACGGTCAACACGATCCATCTAGAGCCGAATCACTGGTTACAGTGCCAACTGCTCCCTGCTGTCAATCCAGCAACTGCTTGTTTCAAGCGCATTCTGTTTGAGCTCGCTTTTTTTTTGTTCGCACAGGAACTGGTCGGTGAAGATGGCATCTTGTACCTCAAGCTTGCCGATGGCCGCCTGGCACCGAAGGAAAATGGCACTGGCCGCTGGCCGCGTGGTTTCGTCGCGTGTCCGGTTTCGTCTTGGTCGGACGGAGCACCTTTGGTCAGTCCTCCTGAGCACCAGGTGCGGCACCTTGCTTCAACCTCGATTGGAGTGTGTGAATTGCATGGATCGACGGGCCGATGCTCCAGAGACTGACTTGCCTCACCGTGGATGGCTGGAGACGTTCTTCAAAGGCTACTGCTTAGTGTTCCAAGCCGATTTAAGTCTTTAGAAGGAAGGAAGGAAGCACGTCGAGTTGGGCGGCCTAGACTCTCTATATCTGCTTTTGCCACCAGATGTTTGCACAACCCCGATCTGCTGTCTTTCATCACGCTGTTTGGTCCAAGAAGTTGGGGTAGACTGAAGAGTTCCAACCCTTGGAAGATTTCAGTTCTGACCGGCTGAGTGTTCTTCATGACTTTAACTGTAATTCGTTGTACATGGAAATTGAACAAAAGTGGAAAAATGGAGTTCTGGTTTTAATTCTGAAAAAAAAGAGGGGTGAGTTGCTTCATGAAAATAGCTGGGAACCCTCCAAAAATCGTTTCAAGCTTAGAACCCCCAATATGCCTGTCATGACGGCGTCCTCTTTCTTTCTCTCTGGCGGACCCAGTTCCTCGCGGACGCGACTCTCTCGGGGTGGAGTGACTTGTTTGATCGCGCGCAACGCTGACAACGGCGTAAGGCACGGGCTGGATGTTTCAAAGCAAACCAGGCAGTGGCACTCTCTGCGTTCCTCAGGCGAATCCGAGAGATGACATCGGTTCTAGTATCGGTTGTGTGTGGGTGTTTCTGTGTGTTTTCATTACTCAATGATAAGCACAATGATATTTTACTCCATCACAAGGGCTTTGGCTGTGTTCTTCTGGCCTTTTATGTCCTGGAGTTTGGACTCGGCAGGCAGGTGGAATGCCCAAGGACCTTTTGTCTCGGCTTCAAGGTGGATGGACACTCAGACGGGGGTGACGTGCCGGAAGGTGAAGGAAGGTTTTTTGGTTACCATGCGTTGTTCTGTTTCTGTCAGTCCAAGAAAACAACATCCAAGAAAAAACATGTGTGCACAGAAGTGATTTATGGTATAAACATAGGCTGTTTCTCTGAATTGAGTTTGTAGATGCAAGATATTCGGTGCTCAAAGAGCAGGCACGCATGCTTGCGCAAGCAGGAAGGGCTCCTTCTAGTCAGTTGATATTTGTTTGGCAGTCCGACATGAATTGAGCTCAGGGGATGCCATTTCTGGAAGGTCCATTCTACCATCCGGTATGGTGGACGGACCCCTGAAATCATCATGGTTGCATGTACAGCATGGCTTTGAAAGGATGACACAACAGATGGCAAACTCCACTTCCATGATGGTTTCAGGGAGTGCAAACGTGCATAAAAAGTTTTCATCAACAGGATCGTGGACCATGTTGAGATCAACACCAGCTTTTCATCAACAATGCCACCTGGTACGAGTTCATGTTCAGATTCCAACCTCGTGCCTGCCTCTCCCGCAGAGTGGACGGATCGGTCTGTCGCAGCCCCAGGTCGGGCGGAAGACGATGATAAGATTATGCACGTGGAGGATGCTAAGGTGTGCCGATATCGGCAGGATCTGAAAAAAAGAAAACAAGGTTCAATGGTCTGGTTCAGCCGGTTGGGGAGTTGTCTCTTTGTGGAACCGTTGGACAACAAACCAAGAAACAACGATGTTTCTTTGGGGGGATGTTTTCCACTAGTTACATGACCTGTAGCAAAAATATGTTGGTGGGTCTTGACCTATTTTTTACGGGGTCCTGCAAGTTCCTTCATCTCCTTTGGGATTGTGCCTTCAGATCCAGTCAACCAGGTTCATGGACCCCAAATATCACCAAGCATGTTCCAGTATGTTTTGGGTTTGTCCTATTACCTGTAACAGTCACAGTAAACAATTATCACTTGAACAAGGCCTGCCACCTAGCCATCATCATCCACTGATACTAGTAATAGGATAGAGCAGGTATGTTCCCTTTGGGGGGGTTGGATCTTCCACACCGCAAGTACAGGTGGTCATCTCCGTCGGCACAAAGTCCCTCTCCCGCCGGATGCCAGGGTTTGCTGATCAGCATGGATAAAGTGCTGTCCTCGCACGGGCTCCCTAGTTAGTTTGAAAGGTCACGTAGCTCACGTCCCAATGGGGTTTGGTCCTGGGATTGAGGGGGTGGGAATAGTTCCTCCCAGCGCGGGCGTGCGCTCTATTTATCTCTATTTCCTTGACGCCCTGGGGGTCTCTGCGGAGCCTCCAGTCCACCGATATCCAAGACACCCACGGTTCTGCACGCATCGGTCGGTGAAGAAGAAACAAGCGCGGCCTCTCCGCGGGCATGCAGAAGGCTGCTCACGGCTCTAAGGTAGGAGCGACTTTTGGGGGTCTATGCAACAACATACAACAACCTACATAGGTACATTACTATTTGAAGGTTGGACAATCGAACAGGTTTACTGCATACGTTTAAACATCATTGAGTCATTTGAGTCAGGATTATGCAGTGATAGGCTGCGTTCATCCACTTTAGATTTGGGAATCCCTGTCACCCATACCTCTCTACACGCGACATCGTCTCTACAGAAAACTCTTGGGGTTCCCCGGTATGCCAAAGGAAGATGATGACCTGGCGCAATGCATTGAGGGTGTATTCAGATGAGCTGCCCTTTGTGTTCCAAGGAAGCCTGTGCAATCGCTGGTTGAAGGTAGGGCATGTCGGGGGGCTGCTGGTGGATGGAATGTGGAAATATTAAAGATTGCCAGATAGCATTGAGTTTGGGTTATCCCTCGACCTGTGATGTTCATGATGTTCTCAGAGTCTCAACCAGGGCAACCCAACCACCCAGGATCTTCATGGCTGGCAAAGGAAGATGACATGTTCCTCGCGATACCAGATCCCTCCAGATCCCTCCGCACTCACTCAAAGAAAAGACAAGACCAACCCCCAGGAGTCACAAGACGGTGTGTTTGTTTAGATGTTTTAGTCCCATCCAGTGAATGGATGTGACAGGGGCACCCCGGACTCCGATCCTTCCGTTCGGCACCGGCACCATGTCCTCCAATTGACTCCTGGATGTCCAACCATGTCCTGACCATGTCCAACCATGTGGGCTGCTGAAGTGCTGCGGCGAGCAGAAGGGGGATGGGCTCAAAAGGATACCGGAGAACTTCTGTGGTTGAAGATGACGGGAGAGGGCCTCCGAGAGGGTTCCTATTCAAGCAGAAGTTCCAAGACTGACCCGAGTGCTGTTGCTGGAAACAACATCTGAACTTCTTGCCACTCGATGCAGTTCTGGAAATTAGAGATGAACTACAGGTCGACAGTTTGGGATTGGCCGGATTGTTTGACCCAGCCATGAGAGAATACAAGAGATACGCTTGAAGGTTCACTGACACCACTGGAAGACCTTGTTAACAAGAGCTCCTCTTGTGATCAGATTCCCAGTCCACTAACCCCTACCTCGCCGGGACACCCTGAAATCAGACGCCGAAGAACGGTTTCGGCGCGCCAGGCCTCCTGAAGGATCAGCCGGCCGCCAAGCAACATCTCACGGAGGTCGAACGGCAGACGTTGAGCCGTGTTTGACCAAGTGGACAGGCATGACGAACGAGTTTTAGGCAGTCTATGACACTATGACATACATTGACCCCAATGGGGACTGGCAGGCATATTGACATATGAGTTTCACCTCTTTTCCCTAATGGGTGTTTGAACTCTGGATTGGTGTCGAACAGCCACTGGGGAGGGGCTTGGAGGCTTTTGGTCGGACGGCCCAGCTGGCTTGCTTTCGAGTAGGGCATGCTACCACCTGGCAAGGGTTCATGTTCAGGCCTCAAGTGCAAGTGATGAGGCTGCAAGGAGAATCGAACGTTTCATTGGGGTGATGACGAAAAGAGGCGAAAGAGGCTCGTGTCATGGTATCCCCTACCCTTGAAGCTTTGCAGGTGCAGAAAGGGCAGGAAATGGAGCTGATGCGCGAGAAGGCAAGGATATGGATAGAAACATGTTGTCAGATTGGTGCAGCGGCCTGCTCCCTATACTCAAATGGAGGTGTTCGTTCTTGCAGATGTTCCTCCAAACAGTCTGATGAATCAGAGTCTCTACAAAACCATGAACAACCCACCTGTTTGGTGAAGACGGACTCGCGAGGCCAAGCGCATCGTGGTTGATGCCAGCAAAGGTCCGGAGCTCACAACTGTTTGTTGGACCACACAATGATGTTTCACGATTCCGATATCTCAGGATCGATCGCAAAACTGGTAGACCCTCATTCCGGAAATTTTCACATGTCCCACCCCCCCAAAAAAAAACAGACCAAAGTTTCGGGCCAGCGCACAGATGTCAGCTGTGATTTTGTCATCCACAAATCATTCCATTCGCCCCCCACCGATGATTGCCCAGGCCGACCGCACCCACCCCACGGAAAGCAGACCGCACCCGCACCACGGTCATCACACCTGCACCGGGACGACCGAAAAGCGGGTTCCACCCGCACCGGGTTCCACCGGCACTGAGGCTTGCTGAAGCGCTTCGGCTTCGAGGCGCGAAGCGGTGCGCGAAGCGGTGCGCGAAGGCCTAGGGGGCGCGGGCGTAGCGAGGAGACCATATTATGGTGCCGTCTTTTTTCGTTCAGAATGGTTCAGATGTGAAGTGTATATTTATGTATATTGTTGTTTTGTTGTTCAGATGATGTTATTATTGTGTGTTTCTGTTTATGTCTTTCGATGTGACCGTCTGACCTGGGCCGCAGAGGAGCTCGCGTTTGGACCGACCGTCGGTTGTGCTGACCTGAACCTTGAGAAGCCACAAAACTGCGTGTAGTAAACATACATGAAGCCTTTGCATCGCATATGAAGATTCACGTGATGATGCTATAACATATGCGTATATAACGTTAAGTTATATAAGGCCTGTTGAGCTTAGTAAACTGTATGATCCTTCATTTTTGTTTACGAATTCTTTGTTTGCAAAGGACGCGTGAGGAGGGGGTATGGGAGTTTACCAATGACCAAGGGAGCTCTGTGCTGAATGAGTAATACTGCAGAATGATGTTTCACGCTGTGATGTAACATGTTGTAATAGCTTCTCAAGTTGGGATGTTTTTGGTACCAAAGGAGCCAAGCATGGAAGACCCAATCCGTTCGTCATTTAGATAGAATGTCGGGATATTGAAGCTCATAGCACTTCTTGAAGCTCATCTCACCTTCGACCGCTTCACCATTCCAATGCAGGCTAAACAAAAAATAGAACATACCATTTTGAATTCCAGCTGTGAAGCATTCGATCAGCACCTCGCGGCGCGATGCTGCGCGATGCTGCTCGTGTGAGCCAGCCCACCTCGACCGCCAGGTCTCACAAGAAGGCCAACAAGAGCTCTTGGAAGCGTTTGGGGATCCCAGCAAGCGTACAGTGGATTCTGGGAAGTCTAATAGACGTTGTAGACCTTCACAAGTAGTTAACTTATGCCGCACCAACTCGCAGCTGGTGACCATTCACTGGACGTTCCGTTCGGACGACCGGTGCGACCCGACGTGTCTTCCCCCCTTGGCGACGCTGGATGGGTCGGTATATATGCCGATTAGGCCAGGGGTGGTGTGGTGCCAGAGGGGTCAATTGATCGGCATAAATGGCAGTCCCATGGAGCGTTTGGGATATATTTCTACCTGGACCATCCTGTTTGGGTGTCCACTGGACATCTCGGGTCGTAGTGGGCTGGGTAGTCCATTGGACACCCAGACAGGATGGTCCTGATATATATTGTTATTTCATTGGGGCCTTGTGTGATCTTGTGTGCGATGTGAGTTCAGCACTGGAAAAGGAGGCTTTCGGAATTTTAATGACCCAAGATATGAGGTGCTCCACTCAGTCATTAGAAGTAGAATTATTGTCACCAAGCAAAAAAAACTTACCCTCGGATTCAATCTTGTAGACGTCCTGTGACCAGAACTTTCCGGGTCCTGCAACAAGACGTTGTATGAGTGAAACGAGTTTGAGAGAAACAACACCTTGCAGGTAGAATACTCAGATCATACCCTGCTGAAGGCCGATGAACCCTCAGGAAACAGGGTGACATTCGACCCGGGTGCATGTTAGTTTCCGCGAGTGTACTACGGAGTGTACTTCTAACTATAGCTCCAAGGAAGATCTGGGGGGGTTCCCCACCAAGTGAATTCCATCGCCCTGAACACTTCCAAGAGCCCAAGAGCCAACCTTGTTCCCAAAGCTTGCACACATTGGAACTTGCTTGCCACATGTCGCAGCTTGGATGCTGCGATACGTAAAATTAACCACTTGCTAGAACCGGGTTGCTGAACAAGCCAGTAACCACTTGTGACATATTGTGACCTCAAATCACTGGCTGGTCATTTGTTCCTTCACTCATCCTGGATGAGCCCAGGCTTCGAGAACATCAGCATGACGACACGGTATACATCGTTGCGTCTCGACGTGTCTCCGAGGGCTGCGGTGCAAGGGAGGGTTTAGGCGCTCTACGTATGGCTCGGGCAAAGGGGGAAGTGATTGTATCGTATGCTTGACCACAGCAAATGACAGCTCCCAAATGATTGCCTGGATCCCAGAATTGCTTTATGTTGTTCTAAAGACACCCCAACATGTTGGCTACTTTTTTGACTGATGTTGTTATGCTCATTGCCGCTTGCCATTGATGCTGTCAGTGTGGCTCATAACTGATGTAATTTGTTGCAATTAGTTGTCGTTGCGAATTGACAGTGGCCATTGCTATTGTGGCTAGCCATTGGTGTTGTACATATTTCTTACATGTTCTTGCAACATGGCGGGCGGGTGTGTTTCAAGGTTATTGGAGGTAGTTGCTGTAGATCGTTACAGTTAAAGCTAGAAAAGTATGCATGTTGAGACGAAACCAAAACCAAGCGGAATCGAGGCCCACTAACACTTGGGATAATTGGAGATCTAATTCCGCAACAGAAGTTATGATTTTGGCTGCAAACGTGGTGGTTGCTTTATATACTTTCCTGAAGACTCTATGTTTCCTGGTCAAATTCAGCTGGTTTCAGGGCTTTGTTTATCTTGGTATCACAACTGGGGTCAAACAGAATTGACAACAGAGGTCAGTTGCATAGTTATTCCATGTTTGAGACCTGACGTTCAGCGAGGCGTGCTTGCATCAACAGATCGAGTAATCCAAAAGATGTTCGTCGGACGTGATGTCGTGGACGAATTCTCTTGGCTCAGAAGAGATGGAGGGCAGTAGCATCGAGGGTGCTTTGCGCGATGTGAACGAGCTGTTGCTGGCGGAAGATGCTTGACGACCCAAGCGCTTGGTGGTTTTCTTGGACCTCAATGGAGTTTTGTGCCGATGTCCCCCGCAAGCGGGGAGGCTGCGAAGGGGCTCACAGGCAGTGGAAGAGATCCGTCGTGATTGTGGAAACCACGGAATAGCGTCATGGGCCTACGCACGTCCCAAGGAAGTCCGGGAATTGGTGGACTTCTTGATTGCAAAGCTACCAGGTCAGTGGGGAGTCTACACAACGATGACGAGATTTAATGCCTATGGAGTCCTCCGGGATCTGTTGAAATGCGCTTCCCTTCCACTGAGGGAAACTGACTACTGGAGGGAGCCAATGACAAGCTTAAAACGACCTGGCAGAGCTTTAGAGTTTCAACATCCTGACGGTGACCAGGAATTGCCAAGTCACATGTGTTTTATTGTGTTTTTATTTTAATATATATATATATATATATGTTTTAATTTGTTTTACAATACAATACTAGGTGTTTTTTGCAAGGAGACTCTGACCCCTTGACTGGCTGCAATTTGTGGAATTGTGTGTTTTCCCCCCTTCTCAGATTCAATCCCAGGACCTCAGTGGCTCTGGTTCTTCGCACAAGAGGACCACCATGAGTACGACCTTAGTGCGCCAGCCTTTCCAGGGGGACTTCAGAATTCCGGCCACAAGCACTCCTTGTTGACCCTTGGTGTGGCAAACGAGGTCGGGGAATGGTTCCAGCAGAAGGTGGCTCCTGTTTTGGTGGTCGGAGCATGTAAGAAGACCAAATTAGTGCGAGGACACAACCTGTTGATTGAAGATTACACGGATCAGTCAGTGCAAAATGATCGGGAATCTGGGCTAGGCCGAGTGCAAGCGGCTGTGAAGAAGGCCTTGACCCTGTCCAATCAAGAGAACCTAGAGAGGCTTTCACAGTTATTGGTGGAAGCGAACACAAATTTCATCTTCAAAAAACGGATCAAAATCTTTGGACCAGCAATGGAAAAGTTAAATGAACAGATTCTTGGCTTTTTGGATCCTTTGGAAGCCGAATAGAATACAGCATTGGGGCTAAGGCAGTCATAAAAAGGCGCTGAATGCAGACCAGACGTGACGTACTTTGCATTCTTTTCTGCTTCGCAAGTATGAGTGGATGTTACAGTGGCAACGCTGCATTCCTTGTTTGTTCAGCCGATTCGCACAGAATCTGAACACGGTCTGACACGGAACCGAAAGAAAACCCGGTGAAACACTATCTCACACATGACCTTGGTATGTTCACATTTGCACCAAATTGCCAGGGGGGGTTCACATCTACCACCTGGGCCATGCCCGAGACGCCCAATGGCACTTTGAGAGGTCTTCCAGTCTCCCTATTTGAGTAGATCAAGCTGTATTTTTGTGTTATTCCTCTGTTCTAAATCCATGTTTGTCGGTAAACCACAGCAGGACGGAAAACCACGGCAGTCCATCGCACTTCTAGCTCCGAACGCCGTCTCGATGTGTTCCCAGGCGACCAACATCGAGATGGCCTTGCAAATCCCCGCGGGCGGTGCCGCACCGAGTCCTGCGGCGCGGCGCGAGGACCGCGGTCAGGCCGCGGTCCCGCTGTTGTTGTTGTTGTTGTTGTTGTTGTTGTTGTGGATCTGCAGTGCTGGCATGGGCATGAGCATGGTGCAGGTTGGGGTGCACACTGCAGGTTTGGTGCCTCAAGACCGTCCTAGCGGTTTTTAGTATTTTTAATCGTTTTTGTGTCCTTTCAGAAGCATCCAAATTCTGACGTGCCCTGAGCCTGTTGAGTGGCCAACCAAAAATCACAGCAGTGTGATAGCAAAGTGAACTGTCTTGGAGGAACTGTTGTCAGATCATCGCTGCGGCTCGTGGCCATGAGGATGGTTCGGCTTGACCCAGCTCCGCAAGGGTTCACAGGCACGGGACCTTGACCATTGAGCTGGCTGCAGGGTTTTCGTCAGGGGCACTTGCAGCATGGTGCCTGGCTGGACAAGCAAAAACAATCACAGAAGTGGACAAGCTGCTTCTACAGAATGGCCTCTTTCTATTTCCACGCATGTCCATGCAATTTTGTTCAGGAGGATCAATCTTGGACTCAACCTACTTTCCAGTGGCTGATGAACTCATTGAGGTTTTGCACTTTGACTGCAGATGTTGATGAGATCTTGATTAGATTGGGGTCATGAGTGCATTTTACCAGCAGTCGTGATTGTTCACGGACCAAGTTTTCATGTTTTCTTTTGCGTGGCTCTGGATCAAAAATCTGCAATCAAGAAGACACTCAATTTCCATAGGAAGTCTCTTGCCCAACTCCTTGGTCGTCTCGGCCAAGCAGTCCTTCACTTATATATACGGCATTTGACGCTAAACGCAGAGTCTCACGGCAGGTGTCCGTGAACCATGAGGGTCCCCCCCGAGCGAATTGGCCAGACGGGCACGTGCGGGACTTGGGCGTATGAAAAACGACACGACCTGGGCATGGGACGATCCCCCACGCGGAGTCTGGGGCATGTAACACTAAGCATGAACAAAAAGGAACACACCATTTCCACACCCCAAGGTAAATATGCCATATATGTGGAGTGTTTGGGAATGACAGTTCCCAGACTATCCATGGGACATGGAGCAGCTACTTGCGTTTGGGGTCATAAATGAGACATGTAACTAGTCATGCATGGGTGGTCTAGGGTTGATGAATATAGAAAATATAGAAAGGACCTGGATGGTCAATTATCCCTGCAGGAGAGTCTCAGAGTCTCATTCATCATCAGTCAGTCATCATGTGTTCGAATACGGATCGAAAGGGGAGGTTTGGTACATGGCCAAGACGGATCCCGAACTGAGATAGGCCTGGAGACGGAAGACAAAGTGATGGCGGATGTTATTCTAAACGCTGGCGCCAGGAAACCCTACTATGGATTATTATGGGGTATTTTTGTTGCACTGACATGCCGGAACCGAAGATGATATGGTTCTACACAATGTTCTACAAACCTCTACAAACATGAATCGTGTTTCTTTGGACAAACAAACATCCGAAACAAATCAGTAGCCTTTATAATTGGTTCCACTGTAATCACTGAGCATGTCTTAAAACCTGATTATACAGTCCATGCAAATCCATCGTTGTTTGCCACTTCTTTCTTGCGTCAACGGGGCCACCGGGCAACGGGGTGGTGTCCGGTCGAGGCTCGAACGCTTGCAGAACGACGGCTGGCGCGTGCGCATCGGCGGAGAGGCGCGCGACAGACCCCCCTAAGGGTCGGGGAGTCGGCCGTCCGGGCGGAGGTTCCCAAAAGTCCTGGCGAAGGGCGAAGAGAGGTGGGTTACTGATGGTTACTGGATGGGATTTTCTTCCCGATTTTTTTCCCCCATCTACTGAGATGGAAATTGACAAGGACTGGGCCAAGGCAACATCTCTGGAGTTTTGGTCCGTTTCAGGTTCCAAAGAATGGACTGGAGGTGGTGTATTTTCTAGGGTGCTTGGGGGGTGTAACCTCGGAGTCACGTTTTTGATAGGAAAGTGGGACTGTTTGACCCATGGGAAGACGCTATATACTACCAGGGTGGGGAAACCTTCCACGTGCAGGTGGTGTACCAGCTAAGATTTCCTCCCAGAATTCGACTGGATCCCGTTCTTCGACTGGGGGAATGCTTGTCACCTGGACCGGCTGTCCGCCCTGAGGATGGCCCCATGCGTAAGAGTGACACGCCATGAGCCATGAGTGTTTGTTATCCCCAAGGAAAGGAATGGCACAACGGAAAGGTGAAGCGTCCGAGCACTTGAAGGTGTTTCAAAAAATGTTGTGCACAGCTGCACATCTGCGGAAAACCAGCGGCGGCTCAAAGTCTGCAGAAAGCTGCTGAAGGAAACCCTGTTTTGGGGAGTATCGTGGAGAAACCACCATGCAAAGCAAAGGTACAGCGGAGGGCAGACCATTGGTGTCAATGTGTTGAAAGTGCAGGTGCACAGGGATGATCAGTCCCTGCATCCTGGTCAACTGCATAGAGCTTCGTTGGCGACAGCCATGCAGCGACCCTGTCGCCCCCTGCATTTTTCTTATTGTGATAAAAACAAACTCCTGGAGACGGAGGGGGACACACACACACACACACACACACTCACAAGATCTCCCAATTCAAGTCTCCAACACTCCACCCCAGGTATCTCTAATTATAGACAAAGACTAATGAAGTAAACATGTGTGTGTGTGTGCGTGTTGCGTAGATCGTGCTAGGTCATCTTCTTGA
>CAXAMN010017781.1:0-19538 GCA_963970005.1 Durusdinium trenchii
AAGAAAAAATAACAAGAAACAGGAGATCATTCATATATATATATATACAAATATAGGCACTTCTTGGTTCTTTAGGTGTCTAAGTTGGGTCCAGAGCACGTTTTGACAGGCCTTTGATATCGTCAACTCGACAACAAGTTTTTTGAGATCTTTGTTTCCAATACCGTCATGCCCAACGGTCATGGGTCATGCATCCAATTCCAGTCCATCTTTGACCAAGCTTCTGTTTCTGTGCTGCGTTGATTCGCTCAGGGGCTCGAGGAACTAGGGAATGAGTTTTCTTGGATGCGTTTTGCTCCACCTGAGAAGGTCAACGGCTGAAACTTTGCGGCTTTGAGAGTACAAAAGACTGCCATGGACGCAACCATACGCGATGACAGGAAGAAATGGGTGGATGACTCCGTTCTGGACTTCCTATCCCCCTTTTGATTGCCATACATGTTGAAGTGACGCTGCTCTCCATTTGACTTGACTCACCCATAGGCCTCCAACCTGGGTTGACAAGTCCTGAACATAGTCTCAACGATCCGCAAAGCAGATGCTGTTCATTTCAGGTTTCGATGACTGCGATATCCAGCTCCACCACCTCCTCCACATCCACCAGCAGTACGAGCTCGACCTCCACCAGCAGCAGCTCCACCCGTACCATCACCACTACAAGCACACCGTCACTCGATCACATACCTCTATCATTTGGATCTAAGGGAGATTTCCTGTGCATTTTCTTCAGACGTGTTTGTTACGCAGCTGATGCAAGCTGATGTCCAAAGCCGGTTCACTGCTGCGAGGCACAAATCAACCATTAGACACATTATATCGAAAAAACAAACATTTATATAGCTAAACTAATGGCAATGGAAACTAATAGCGATGGCCTCCAACCTAAGAGCGATGGCCTCCAACCCGATAAACTTCGGTCGGCTTCGTGTATGCTCCTGATGCAAACCAGGCTCCCACTGCTCATCGATCGAGCGGAGTTTTCGCAAGGATTCTCCAGGCCAGCGGGAGCTGTGTCCTTTTTGTCGCAGTCTTCGCTGTGTCCTTTGGGAACAGAACGAGAACACAGACGAGTGGCACAAAGAGAACGCAAGGGGAACAAGAACGCAACTAGTAACAAAGGGCATCGCTACTAACTAGGAGCAAGGACGCTACTAGGGGCTCCTGGCCTTACTACTAGTAACAAGAACGCTACTTAGGAACAAAGGGCCTTGACTATCAGCACTGTGAGGCTCCTCATTACTTTCAATCAGCGAGACACCACTGCCGGGTCTGACCCTGACTGCGCGACAATCTTTACCGCAGATACCATGGCTTTGCAACTTGGCAAGGGCCAGATGGATGAAAGGTAGCTCCAGGTATACAACACGTTGGATCGTCCAGTTTGCTTTATTCTTAGACGGCCATTGCTTAGGAAGCTGCTAGGAGCAAGAAGCTACTAGGGGCTCCTGGCATCGCTACTAGGAGCACTGTTCGCTACTAGGAGCAAAGGGCATCGCTACTAGGAGCAAAGGACACTACTAGGGGCTCCTGGCCTTACTACTAGGAACAAGAAGCTACTAGGAGCAAGGACGCTACTAGTAACACTAAAGCTTGAACAAAAAGACAAACCCACTTTTGGAGATCTCTTGGCCCAAACCTCGACCTCATCATCTCCACGTGTGGGAGGGCCCAAACCGTGACGAGTCTCTTGTTGGTCAAAATTGACGCATTGCATCAGGACGCACTGCAGTAGCTACTAGTTAAGAGTAGCGTCCTTGCTCCTGGTAGTAAGGCCAGGAGTAGCTTCTTGTTACTAGTTAAGTTTCCTTAAAAATCTAGGAACCAAATCATTAGTGCGAGCTATCCTGCGTCCTGTCGGTAGTAGCTTCTTTCCAGCTACTAGCTCCCCCTACCCCCCTCCTAACGGCCTCCCCCCCCCCCCCCCGACGCTTCGAATTTGCCACGGCAGAAGGTCCTCAAGCTATTCATCATATGGAGATGTTGGGGATGTGTCTTTCAGGTTTTTTAGGCCATTGCTATTGGTGTCCATTGCGATTCGTGTGGTTTCCGATCCAGGCTTGGCTCTTCACCCAGCTGCACTTGGAAGGCGACCCATCGGAGCCTGGACGTGGCCTTGGGTCAACAACCCACGGTACAGCCGGGCTCCTTGACGGACAAGCTTCAAAGAGTTCAGGGCGTCTTAAAAGGTCTAAAGGTCTGAAGAAAGACTAACTAAAGGTCCTAAAAGAAGCTACTAGGAACAAGTGCATCGCTACTAGTAACAAGTGCCTTACTAGTAGTAACAAGAAGCTATTCGAATTAAGTTTAATTAGAATTTAATTAGAATAAAGAGTTCAGAGTTCAGAGCATCTTAAAGGTCTAAAGAGGTCTAAAGGTCTGAAGAAAGACTAACTTGTGTTTTGCCCTTTGCTCCGTTCGTAGCGTCCGATCGCTCCGTTCGTAGTAAGGCCAGGAGCCCCGTTCGTAGCGTCCTTTGCTCCGTTCGTAGCGATGCCCTTGGCTCCCAGTAGATGATTGTT
The DNA here is from genome assembly GCA_963970005.1 of Durusdinium trenchii. Classification (NCBI taxonomy): domain Eukaryota; class Dinophyceae; order Suessiales; family Symbiodiniaceae; genus Durusdinium; species Durusdinium trenchii. The sequence continues at coordinate 2,520 of CAXAMN010017781.1, forward strand.
TGGTTTCCAACAAAATCTAGGAACCAAATCGTTATTGCCAGCGCTTCAGGGGAGTTTGCTTGAAGAAGGGTGAGCCATCCTGCGTCCAGTAGGTAGTAGCGTCCTAGTAGCTAGGACCGTACAGGTTTGCCCCTTACTTCATTGAGTAGGCCTAAAAAACAGCAACTTCCAGACCCGGGACCCTTGCAGCAACTTGTGGGAGCTTAAAACAAAATGTCTTGACGGACGGAGTAGTTGTGGACCTGGTGACTTTAGTGACTTCGCCCCCAGATTAGAGGCCCAACAGTTTTTATTGTGGACCTTAGAAAGATATGTGAACTCTCGCAGAAGGCTCAGAATTCCGTAACTCTTTGCAGTTGTCATGCTTCCTTCCTTGCTTTTTTCCGTGTTTCTTCTTTGTACCTTTTCCATTTCCTCCTTTCGTTTCTTCCTTTCGCTATTAGGTTAGAGGCCATCGCTAGTGGTTTTCCTTCCTTTCGTTTCTGCCACCTCTCTTCAGCCTTTCGTTTCTGCTCAGGGAGCTTACTGGAGACTTTGCCTGGTGCTTTGGCTCCCGAGCGCTTTGGCAGCCTGACTGCGACCGTCGAAACTGGCGAGGCTGTGGTACAGCCACATGCAGACGCTCGGACGAAAAGAAAGCTTGATAGTGTTACATTCGTAGCTCCTGGTAGCTTCTTGCTCTGTTCGTAGCAATGCCCTTTGCTCCTAGTAGCGAACATTGCTCCTAGACATACTAAAAAAGCTTCTTGTTACTCCAGGCGAAGGGATTCCCAGTGAAACGATTCCCAAAGACTAAGACATAAAAAGCATCAAATCAAAAAGAAGGCATTCATGTAGGTCCTCACTAAAGTGTGCTCTGTAGAATAAAGCGCATTGTTCCTTCACTCGGACCCCTCTTTGAAAAGCCATATGCTCTTTTCCATGGTCCTTTCAATATTGTGAACATCATTTTCAAATCTCACATAGAGCTTAGCTATAAAAGGCTTGACGTTTATTCAGTCAATCCGGTCCTTTTTTTTGCATACGTTTTTTCAATTTGATCGAACTGTTCTTTTGATGTAAAGGATTAACTCACGTGTGGACCATGGCCCGCCCAACTTTTTGTTTGGACCACTCACATGTGAGGTTGTGCAGGCGTCTCCCTTGATTCTTCAAGCTTGTGGCCGTGTCCTGGTCTCTTGGACGAAGAAATCAGACATAGAGCAAAACCATGCTTGCCCATAGCAATATATCAGAAGGGCTTTTGAAACCATGTATATCTAAATCTTTTCCCGAATGCGTAGCGAAGGGTTCTCGTTTAACTCTGGGGGTCTGGCGTTAGATCCTTGTTCGCGATCCGTTGTTTCTACGTCCGCAACCGTCCGCAAGTGGCCGCAACCGTTGGCAGTAGAGCGCTAAGGCGCTGCCATTGGGGAAAGCTTTTGCAAGTGACTTTTCATGGATGTGTCACGTGTCAGTTTGCGCCGCAAGTACATTGTGAATTGCTTGAAAATGACATGTTGCGCAAGCAACGTGATGCATTTCGCTGCACAAGCGCAGGTGTTTGTGAGATCCGCAGTCTGCTGCGCAGTTCCATTGGGCTTAGCGTCAGGAGAGGCGTGTTTTTGGGGTGTTGGATGTGGCCGTGCCATTGGGATTTGCGTTTCAGGGTGTGGCATCGAAGCTCTGTTTTCGTGACAAGTCTCAGGTGAAATGGCGATTTTTGTGGATGGGAGTGTGCTCAGCATGGGTCGAAATCATTCCAAACGTGTGGTGTGGTGCACATTTTGTTGAAGCTCACATGAGATGATATTGCCACTTTTCGTGGCAGGCACAGCACTTTGTGAACCTCCATGTGCAGATTTCGTGGCCGGCGCAGCACTTTGTGAACCTCCTTTATCCCACAAGAGTGTCCTACAAGAGTGTCTTTTGGGCATATGGAACGTGTTTGCATTCGGGTTCGTGGGTTCCATCTTGTTTTGACTCTGAACTTTTTGGTCTTAACAGAATTGCTTTATTGTATATAGCAAAACTAATAGCAATGGAAACAAATAGCGGCCTCCAACCTCATAGGAACGGCCTCCAACCTAAGAGCGACGGCCTTCAACCTAAATGCGGCATCCGACCCAATAGGAATGAACTCCAACCTTATAGGAATGGCTTCCGACCTCCAACCTAATACATGACATCACAAAGCTAGATAAACCACTTTGATTCTCCAACGCTACTGCCGCTTTTACCCTTTACACAAAGAAAAAAAGGAAAGAAAAAAGGCACGTCCAAGAGTCTAAAGGAAGGAAGGAAGGGAGGGAGGGAGGAAAGGGCTGTTTAGTAGTAGTTTCTTGTTACTAATAGCTACTTGTTCCTAGTAGTACGGCCAGGAGCCCCTAGTAGCGTCCTTGCTCCTAGTAGCGATGCCAGGAGCAGCCCCTAGTTGCATTTTTGTTCTTGTACTTTCCATTCTACAATGAACAAGAAGGTTTCTACGTCTTGGATGCTAGTACTTTTTACTACGAGCAAGAATGCTTTTGAACACTAGGTGGATCCCGGTATAAAAAGAAAGCGCTGCGTCTTTCTTAAGATCTTTCTTATCATTTTTTAGACCAGACCTATCTTTAAACTTCAAGTTAGTCATTTTATGTGAACCCCTAGTATGTAACAGCATTCATTACATGTCTATCTATTTAGTTACGGTTCACACCGGACATGTAAACACATGTTCCGTCCGTGACTTACTTTGGCTCAAGGAAAATTGTGCGCCCGCGCAGTTTTTTCCTTCAGGGTGCCGTGTGGGCTACACTGTGTGTGGCCGCACCTTTCGCTTTGCTTTCGCACCTGCCGTCCTTCGTCCGTTCGTTCGCACGCTGCCACACGTCGTCCGTTCGGCAACCCTCATTGTCCACCACGGGTTCTCGTCCTTCCGACTCGCCCCGAGTGGTCATTAACATAGATCGTGCATCCAGGGATTTGGCATACCTGTTGAAAGAATTGCTTGGGCGTTCCCATACGTCCAACCTGGATTGTACACTCAATTGGTTATCAGCCGTAGCCGTGAGCTACAGGCAACAACACTCGACCCCGCCGAGTGGTCCATTGCGGCACGCTTTTCGTACCTCCATATAGACCACCAATCGGCCGAGTCAATCCCCAGCCGCAAGCAACCGGCGCCGCAGCATCATCGGCTGCAGCATCAGCCACGGCGCCTGCTGGGGACCCTCAGGATCAAGAGGCACCTGCCTCCCCTGAGGGAGTGGTCGGAACCGCGCCTAGCGCGGAGACCACGGACCAAGAGTTCGGGGAGGCATCCATGCCAGAGCCACCCCTTACTCCCCGTGTCGCCTCAGGCATTTCGTCCTCCCAGCCTACATTCACGCCTCCAGGTTCAGAAACCGCAGGGGCGGAAGGGTTCGACGACCTTCAACAAGAAGAGCCTGTCGCAGAGCCGACCGCTATCGATTTGCCACCTGAAGCCAGCACCCTTGGTGCTCTTAACGACGAAACCCCTCTCATCGAAGCAGAGCTCCAGACCGGAACCGCTGCTTCGCGCGGAGAGGTCTCGTGTGCTCAGGAGGATTCGTTAGGCCCCACAACGCCGAGGAACCGCCCTTCGATGCCTTTTCTTTGTTAGGCCCACCTAAGATAGAGCCCACCACTAAGGAAGAAGTGGAGGAGGAAGTATACGCCGATCCCTCAACCTCTCCCGTGGGCCTACCGCCACTGCACACTCACCATCATCCTACGCAGTTCGATTCACTGGCCACTGACCCGGTCTTTGATGAAGCGGAGGTTGATTTTGGTGGCGAGGAACCTGACGTCGACCTTGACGATCAGGCGGAACCCACTGCCAAGGAAGAGGAGCAGGAGGTGGACGTGGGAGACGAAGAGACCGCGCCTAGCGCGGAGGCATCACAAGCTGCTTCAGCGGCCGTTGATCCTCAACCCAAGCGCACGCGCGGAGCGAGAGGAGGCCAGAAGCACCAATTCGAGCAATCGGATTAAAAGTATGCGATCACATGTGACCTCATTGCGAGTCACTTAGCATCACATACCTACCGTCGAGTCGGCAAAACTTACCACTTGCCGTTCGTGAAACCGCTGTTAGCGCGGAAAGATTATTCTGAATGGTACAAATACGTCGTCTATCATGCCGACGCATGGGCTGAGTCCCCCGACGAAGGTGACATCTCCGACGGGGCTCTCAAGGCTTGGGCAGCGATCATTCCAGAATTCTGGTCTTGGCGCACCCGTAATATGCCTGAGATATCGAATGGTGTTAAGCAACCCACCTATCGATTCCCGCCCGGGTACTATCAGAAAACCTATAAGTTCATCCCACTCCGCCAGGTCCGTTCCTCAGCAGCGGCGTCATCGCAGGCGGCGCCGCCAGCGCAACAAGCCTTTCCGGTCACGGTTCCGGCGCGCACTTTCCAGCCCGTTGTGGGCGCAAGCGCTGCCAGTTCGTCAGGAGGCTGGAGGCCGCAGCTGAGGCCTGTTGAACATCCTGTGCAACCCCGATCCCAGACTCCACAAGGCAATCCGAGATCTAGGTCCCAAACCCGGACTTCAGAATCGGTTCGACCTCCTCGTCCAACCAGGCCGTGTCCGAGGCCTGCACGTGAAACCGCTGAGTCACTCGCGGAGGAAATCCCCCACCCCCAGCGGCTAAGCCTCAGGCTACTGCCCCATGGCGGAGGGCACCAACTCACGCCATCGAAGCTGAGGAGGCCCCAGAAGCCCCGGCTCCAAAGCCGCGTGCCCGGGTGAACCCTCCTCCGCCGAAACGCACTCGTGTCGTGTTCGCATCAACCTCACGAGTCGTGTTGAGGCCAGAGCCGTCGTTCGCGGAGCACACAAGGGGTACCGTCCCTATGGTCGCCCGAAGAGTAGTAGCCGAGTACGACTCCGGTGAACCTCCGGCCCAGTCTCCATCAAGAACTTCGGTAACTGTGACACCACTAGTGGACCCAACTCATCGTACCCCTAATCGTAATTGGGCAGATCAATCGCTCGATGACGACCCGGACGATGAGCCAGCGGATTCTGGGGCAGCCCCGTCCGGATCCTCCAGATCCAGGACGCCGCCGCCAAAACCCATGGTGGTTAAACCTCCACCTCAGTGCATCCGGGAAGAATCCCTTTTGTCCAGTTTGCCAGATCTCGAAGTCAACTTCTAAGAGAGTCTCACGCAAACCTGATGTCAAAGATGACGACTTCATAGACCCACCAAAAGGTCCATATGAACAGTTGTCTACCGACGACGTCATAATGGCAAAAGGAGAGGACTTCGCCGGCAAAGGTGTAGGTGGGGTCAAAGCATTTCATGTAGTCCGAGACACCTACTCGGGTGCTAGAATAGCATACCCCATGAGTAAGCGTGATGCCAGTACCCACTCCAAGAACTTTCGTAATTTCCTAGGCTTAAAGGCTAACGAGGTAGCCACTCGCGTCCTTGTTAAGATGGACGAGGCTGGGGAGTTGGAACAGGCTGCGCATGAAGTAGGGTTGATTCCGGAAACGTCCTTGCCAAACAGATGGCCTCATAACGCCATGATGGAAAGAGACATCCGTGAAGAAAAGGAGTGCTGCAGAGCAATCCACTTACAATCTGGGTTGCCATATTCCTTTCACACCCACTCATATCCCTTTGCATGTCTTTCCATGAGTTTTGACAGACCGTCAGCTTTGGAACCAACAAAGACACAATGGGAGGCGCTCACTCGCAAGCCCTTTGACGGCATGAGACATTCATTTGGTCAACTGATGTACTACCGTGACAAGCGGGTATCTAAACGCACCCTAGAGCCTAACATGTCCCCATGTTTGTTCTTAGGTTGGCGAATAGATGCGGGTTTTCGGTATCGCTATGTGGTTCGTGTTCTCGACTACATGGACTACAAAGTTAGTGAACGCGTCAATGTCCAAGAAGTCCCCGAAGCTGAGATTTATGTTGAAGATGGTCCTCCATGTTTTCCAATGGCCTCTGTTAAGTTAGCGCACCTGAAAGGGGGTTCTTTAGGAGTCCTCGACGATCTTGCACGTCTTGACACGCCGGATATCCCCATGAAGGAAATCCCTTTTGGATTGGAGGGAGCCGATGCCGTCCCACCAACTCCCATGGACCCTAAAACCAGGGGGGTGTATATCACTTTGGATCGCATCATTCGGTTTAGCGAAACCCCAGGGTGCAAAGCGTGCGAGAAGAAAACACGATATCACACGCCTGCGTGTACGAAACGTTTTGCCAAACTGGTTGACGAGGCGAGACGCGACCTTCTTGCCAAAAGGAAGGAAGGCATCACCGTGGAGGAACTTCCACCGCGGGAGCCCGAGACCGCACCTCCGACGGATTCATCCGAAGATGTCACCGAGGATGAGTCACACATCATCGATGCGACTCCGACTGTGATATCGGGGCTGTCGCTCTCGCCACATACCACATACAGCACACAACTCATCCACACTCGCCCTGAGAGTGGAGTCCCGGTGTTTGGCATGCCATCAACAGCCCAACCAGCTCAAGTTTCTAAGTCTAAGAAGAAGAAGAAGAAACCGCGCAAGACGCGGCCTGGCCGCTGCATGTTCGAATTTGCATGTGCCTCGGATTCGCAAACGCACGAAACCTTTCTGGAGATGGGAATCCCCCACATTGCCCTTTCGAAAGAGCACCTCGACCTAGACGATCCCCAAATGCAAGCACAGTTGCATCACCATATAAGCACCTGTGATGAGATTCCTGATTTATGGGCCTCAATCCCTTGCGCATCAGGGTCTCCTTGGCAAAGGGTAAATCGCATGAAAGGGGGGCTTAAGTTCATAAAAAGGCATGCACTCCAGGTTAAGGAGTCTAAACGTTTATTTGCCGAATTCGCTAAGTCTGCAGAGCTCACTTTAGCTCGAGAAGGCACTGTCACTTTCGAGTGGCCTAAAGGGTGTGAAAGTTGGCAACGCGCAGACGTAAAACATTTCTTTGATAGCCACCCCGAATTTATTCCAGTCGAATTTGACGGGTGCGCTGTTGGTGTATAATCCACTAAAGGCCGACCCATTAAAAAGAGGTGGCGCCTGATGACCACCAGCAGGGCTATCGTGGACATGTTCTCGCAGTTCCAATGCACCCATAAACCCCACGAACATGACCAAGCGGTCGGGTCGCAGACAGCTCGTACTGCATTTTACTGACTGTCCAAATTGCTAAGGCCCTATACCCTAGCATGTCATTTTCCCATAATGCCCCAGCCATGCCATGTTTTTCATGTACTCATGAACATGAGCGCCGGGACAAAGAGCAGACGCTGAAACACGTGTCAGCCTTGTCGGGAATCGACGCTATGGCCATCGCAGTTGAGACAGATGACACCGTCGGCCAGATGGTTGAATGTTTAATGGATATCAGTGCTCTCATGCACGAAGCCTACCAGATCCCAAAGACCGAGGATGGTAAAGATCAGGTAGCAGCTATGGTCACCAAGCTCCTTAGCCGTACCGAGATGCTCAGCGATCCTGAAGCCTTGCAAAAGGTTAAGGACGAGGCAGCCGATTTGGTCAACGAAGGTACTTGGGAGTATGAATCCGTTCGGGAGAAGGAGCACGTCCGTGCTGAAGCCAAGGCTTCCGGTGTCTCCGTCCATTTCGGCAAATTGATGACCATAGCATCCATTAAATTTTACGAGCTGGCGAAGGAGTTGCAGAAAAAGAAAGGTAGAATTGTCTACCGAGGTGACTGCGCAAAGGACGAACATGGCGCAGCAGCCGTCTATGAAGAATTAGGCGCAAATCCGACTTCGGTCCAAGGGCTGAACGCTTGCCTCGCGTACGGGTCACTACCTGGTAACCTGTGCACCGCCGCGGATGCGGTGAAAGCGTATGTTCAAGCAACACTAAAACCCAAGTATAAAACTTGGATCGAACTACCACCTGAACTTCGACCCGCATGGTGGAAGAACAAATTTGTTCAACCAGTGGTCCTTCTTGTTAAAGCACTGTATGGACATCCCGACGCAGGAGGGATGTGGGAACAGCATTTAAAAGGCATTCTTAAGAAAATGGGTGGCGAAGAAATCCCAGAGTTCCCCGGTAACTTCTGGTTTTCTGGTCCTCGTTTAATGTTATCTACGTACGTTGACGACCTCACTTTGGCAGGCCCACGGGAACACCACCAAAAGTTTTGGTCAGAACTTACGAATGTTGTTAACGTTGAACCACCCGAGCCTATTTACAGAATGCTAGGAAGGAACCACATCTACGCGGTAGTCCCCGAAACCGCTGCTTTGCGCGGTAGTGCTGACGCCCTAATCTTCGACATGAAAGATTACGCGCAGCAAACCATCGACCTCTACAAGTCGGTGGCCGGTGTTGATAAGATAAAGTCAGCCCAGACGCCATTTCTCGCAGACGGCACATTCACCACGGCTGATGAGGAGTCGCCCGGAGAGCTCGCGCCAAAAGCATGCTCTATCCTGATGAAAGCCCTCTGGCTTGCCAGGTTAGCACGACCCGACATCCTTAAACCGATCAACGATCTAGCCACTAAAGTACAGAAGTGGACCCGTGTGCGCGACAAAAAGTTGTTGCGACTAATCCAGTACATCCAACACTCACTAGAGTATAGACTAACCGCCGTCTGCGGCGATGATCCTAGTGAGCTGTGGCTAGAGCTGTTCGTGGATGCCGACTTTGGTGGCGACCAACATGACGTGAAATCCACCTCCGGTGGGTACTTAGTACTCAAGGGCCCTAACACCCATTATCCACTCGGATGGGTGTCTAAGCGCCAGACCTCCACGTCAAGGTCCACTACAGAATCGGAAGTGGTAAGTTTGGCCTATTCGTTGTATCAAGAGGGTCTCCCTTCGTTGCAACTATGGGATAAACTCCTTGGACGGGCCGTTAACCTCGTCATACAAGAAGACAATCAAGCCACGATTCTGGTAGTAAGGAAGGGCTTTTCCCCCAAGCTACGACACATCAGCCGAACACATAAGATAAACCTCAGTTCTTTAAAAGAATGCATCGACGACCCATCTGTCGAGATTAAGTACATCGATACGAATGAGCAAGCCGCTGACATTTTCACCAAAGCGTTGCCACCACAAAAGTGGTTCAAAGCGCTCTGCTTGCTTGGCATCCGTACAGATTTAAAATGCTTAGTCCCATCTAAGACAGATAGGAGCCTTCCAAGCAGTTCGAAGCCTTCGTAGGTCGTCGAAACCGCTGCCACCCGGCGCGGTAATTCATGCATGTACAAAGGAATGCTGCCCCAAAACGGGGAGGGGGGAGTCATTTTATGTGAACCCCTAGTATGTAACAGCACTCATTACATGTCTATCTATTTAGTTACGGTTCACACCGGACATGTAAACACATGTTCCGTCCGTGACTTACTTTGGCTCAAGGAAAATTGTGCGCCCGCGCAGTTTTTTCCTTCAGGGTGCCGTGTGGGCTACACTGTGTGTAGCCGCACCTTTCGCTTTGCTTTCGCACCTGCCGTCCTTCGTCCGTTCGTTCGCACGCTGCCACACGTCGTCCGTTCAGCAACCCTCATTGTCCACCACGGGTTCTCGTCCTTCCGACTCGCCCCGAGTGGTCATTAACATAGACCGTGCATCCAGGGATTTGGCATACTTCTTTTATCACTTACCTGTTGAAAGAATTGCTTGGGCGTTCCCATACGTCCCACCTGGGTTGTACACTCAATTAAGTTCCATCAAAACCTAGGAACCAAACGAACCGTGCGTGAGCAATCCTGCGTCCAGCTCTTCTTCTTCGGACGCGTTTGTTTCTTTAGAAGCTATTAGTAGCTGGGAGCAAGAAGCTACTAGGAGCCCTTGGCAGTACTACTAGCAACAAGAACGCTACTAGTAACAAAGGGCATTTCTACTAGGAGCAAGGACGCTACTAGGGGCTCCTGGCCGTACTACTAGGAACAAGTGGCTATTAGTAACAAGAAGCTATTACTAAACAGCACTAGTTTGTTTCTTTCGGTCTTTCGGATCGTGGAAGGTCTCTGCCGTGGCCTCCACCGGCTCTGCCGGTCGTGGCTTCACGGTCGTCTGGTCGTTGGGGCCACAGAGCACCGTTCCCTTGGCTCAGCAGCTGCAGGTGCGAAACGTTGAGTCGTTGAGTCGTTCACGAAACGTGCTGGAGGTAGCGGACGAGGTAGCTAGGAGAGGTGGTTTAAATAGAAGCTTCTTGTTACTACTAGTAAGGCACTTGTTACTAGTAGCGATGCACTTGTTACTAGAAGCTTCTTGTAGCTAGTCAGTGGTTCAAATAGCTACATGCTATTACAGGACGCGCCGCCTGTCGGGAAGTTTCCTTGAAACGCTAGATTTTTAGGGAAGCTTAACTAATAGCATTTTGGGATGGCCTGTAGCATTTTGGTGCTGGGTGAGTCGTTGGAGGTTGATTCTGGCGTGGTTGGTTTGTCCAACCGTTTTGCTGCCTTAGATCTTGCGCAAACGTCCGGCCTTGCCGCAACTCGAAGTCGTCTTGGAGCTTGTGGCCTAGGGCTTCCAGCACTTTCGTCTATAGAGTCTCAAAAGACCAGGACGATTCAAGTTTCGACATGAATTGAACACGGAAGAAGCGTCGATTGCACACTTTACTTCTTAACGCTTTTGTTCATTGGATTTCTGCCAACTTCATTTCTGCCCACTTCCAGGCAACAGTCAGCGCTGCCACCGAGTGACTTGGAATGACCGGGAGCAAGTTTCCCTATGGATCCCGGAACCACGTGAATAGTGCGTGAGCTTTCCTGCCTCCACACGTAGTAGCTACCTATTGCCAGTAGCTTACCTCCTTTACTTGGCTACTTGTTAGCCTACTCTCACAGCCTACCCCCACACACCTAAAAGAGAGTTCTTTTTGCTCCATTGACGTTTGGGCAGCGGAGTTTCTTCGGTTTCGGTTGCATCTTCTCAATTCAACCAAATTCCTTCAAGTTGGAAGAGCAATCGTGATGATTGCTTTATTGTTTCAAGCGTCGGCACATTGTAGATGTAGTTCGAAAGTGACGGCCAAGACCTAAGTGTCTTGTTCTTGTTGCAGGAAAAGATGAAGGTCAAAGCAAAACAGTGAACAAAGTCTAAAGACACAGTGGACAAACAAAGAACACAAGATCTGAAGATCTAAGCACCAAAATGGAAAATCAACCAAAACATGGTTTGCAGAAAAACCAGTCAAAATACATGGTTCTGCCTTTTATTGGTCTTCAGTAAGGGTGATCTCTCAAGCTGCAAAGAAGGTGTTCTAAGCAGACTGGTGCATTCTCATGTTCTCGAAGAAGCATGAACTGCGACCGACCGAACAACCGAAGAAACAGATTTGACAATGTGCAAGATTTGAACTGCAAGGCTTTCGTTTGAAATCCCGACTTTGGAGTTCTTTGCCGCAGTGGAGACGACCAAAGCCACGATGGGAAGCAGCTTTTACTCTACAGACATCAAGCTTGAGTTCGTGGTTGAGATCACCAATTGGTTGGGTGTGTCGGACCAGGCGGGTTCTGTGTGGGTTGCTACGTGCGGTCTTCACATGCGCAAGAATCTGTGGTAATGCCAATCCATTTTGGAACCACATCACTAGCGAGCGCAGGGCGGGGGGAGCTTCCTTGAAGAAGCGTGAACTAGCCTGCGTCCTGTTCCTAGGAGATCTAGTAGGAGCGGGCTTCAAAAATGGTAGTAAGGCACTTGTTTCTAGTAGCGTCCTTGTTACTACTAGTAAGGCACCTGTTACTACTAGCGTGGCACTTGTTACTAGGTTAGGAGCCTAGCTTCTTGTTTCTAATAGCTTCTTGTTACTACTAGTAAGGCACTTGTTACTAGAAGCGATGCACTTGTTACTACTAGCTTCAAAACTGGGTTCAGGAAAATCAAGTCGTTTTTGAGTGGCGAAAAAAGGGTCAGGTGCCTCCGGTGCCTCCACTCCCCTCCTTGCCGTCGCCACTTGAGGCCTCGGCAGTGGTGCAGCTGGAGAAGTCGGACGTGCCGATTTTGATCGTGAACCCGACATCTCCATTTCATCGACAGATCTTCAACAGCTTCTCGACAGAGCTTCGTTTCAAGTTTTTTTCATTGTGTCTTCTTGTGTTTAGAAGAACATCTCCGGTGGAGCGGCTCAGTATGTATTAAATGGCAGAGTTTGGACACATACTGTCTTTCGATGTGACTAGAGACTAGAGAGGAGCATTGCTCCAGAGCACGTCCACCGGTTTTTTCTCGGCGAGCACTCTCCGAGCGAGCACTCTCCGCAGGTGAGGAAGTCAAGTTCTCTGTGGAGACAAGACATGCAGCCCGTCCCAGTTCAGCTGGATTACTGCTCGATTCATCCTATATAGATTGATGTAGATGTTTGACTTTCTTCATAAAGAGTAGGTGCCTTAAATGTAAATCTATTGTCTTGGCAGTCAACAATTCGAGATCCAACGAAGCTGCTTGCTCACCAGACCAAAGGCATGTTTCGTGGTCAGCTCTCGCCTGAGGCTGACACCTCCTGCGGCACTCAGACTGCGGTCGAAACTCAAAACATTGTGGTGAATTGGGAATATCGAGATGAATCAGGATTAGGGGGTTGATTGAAACGCATCTTACGGAAAGAAACACACCCATTCTTTTCCGCAAGAGGGTGGATATGTAAATAGGAGATGCTACTAGCAACAAGAAGCTACTAGTAACAAAGAGCATCGCCACTATTGGCTGATGCAATGCTACTCATTTCGTGCTGGCGTGGAAAGATAGCTTTGTTGATATCCTCCACCTAGTAGCTTCTTGCTCCTAGTAGCAAAGGCCTCCAGCTCACACGCCTAATAGCCATGGCCTCCAGCCTATGAGTACTCAAATGTATTGGATTCACCATGCGCAAGCAGGTAACCACCGCAAAACACAAACACGCAAAAACTTATGGCGGTTTCGACCACTAAAACTTACTCGGATAAACCCCGCATCACTCAAAGTTCACATTGCCTTTAAACACATTTTGTGATTTGCTTGTCGATTTTGTTGAAGGTATACCATTTCTTGTATGAACTTGTGTGCACTTCTTGTCATCATGAGTTGCAGGAGCCTGGATGGATTTTGCCAATTCCGCACTGATGCTTGGAGTCGAAACGGATGAGTGTAAGGGATGTTACAGGTGTGCGCAGCACGGCAGTAGCACCTTCACGTAGCACGGCAGTAACCACACCCTAGCCTTCACATACCAGAAATGATGACGGAGTGATAAATACTCATAGGTTTCTTCGCGGAAGCGAGACACTTGTGACCTTTTTATTTGTATGAAGAAACCGTCAAGTTGCTCGTCCAATCTTCTGAATACGTGGATGGCCTTTTTACCTTCGAAACCCAGTCTGACGCTTAAAAGCGATCCCATGCAAGCCCTGTGGCCCTAGCACTTTCTCGCATGCTTTCCAAAGGGGCCGGCAAATATCCCAAAGACCAACAGGAAAAAGGAATGAAAGAATAAAGGGAGAAGGGAAGAAACCAAAGGCAAAAGAAACATAAAGACCATTATAATACCATTTTAATAGCCATGGTCTGCAACCTACTAGCGATGGCCTCCAACCTACTAGTGATGGCCTCAAACCTACTAGCGATGGCCTCCAACCTAGTAGCGATGGCCTCCAACCTGAAAACGATGGCCTGCAACCCAAAAGCGATGGCCTCCAACCTAAAAGCCATGGCCTCCAACCTAAAAGCGATGGCCTCCAACCTAAAAGCGATGGCCTCCAACCTAAAAGCGATGGCCTTCAACCTAAAAGCGATGGCCTTCAACCCAAAAGCCATGGCCTCCAACCTAAAAGCGATGGCCTTCAACCTAAAAGCGATGGCCTTCAACCTAAAAGCGATGGCCTTCAACCCAAAAGCCATGGCCTCCAACCTAAAAGCGATGGCCTTCAACCTAAAAGCGATGGCCTTCAACCTAAAAGCGATGGCCTTCAACCCAAAAGCGATGGCCTCCAACCTAAAAGCGATGGCCTCCAACCTAAAAGCGATGCCCTCCAACCTAAAAGCGATGGCCTCCAACCTAAAAGGGATTGCCTCCAACCTACTAGCGATGGCCTCCAACCTAAGAGCGATGGCCTCCAACCTAAAAGCGAAGGCCTCCAACCCGATGGCCTTCAACCTAAAAGCGATGGCCTCCAACCAACTAGCGATATGGCCAACAACCTACTAGCGATGGCCTCCAACCTAATTGCCATGGCCTCCAACTTACCAGCGATGGCCTCCAACCTACTAGAGATGGCCTCCATTCTTTTAGCGATGGCTTCTAACCTACAAGCGATGGCCTCCAACCTCCTAGCGATGGCCTCCGACCTACTAGCGATGGCTTCCGACCTACTAGCGATGGCCTTCAACCTACTAGCGATGGGCTCCAACCTACCAGCGATGGCCTCCAACCAAAGAGCGATGGCCTCTAGCCTACTAGCCCTAGCCTCCAACCAACTAGCGATATACTAGCGATGGCCTCCATTCTTTTTTAGCGATGGCCTCCAAGCTAATAGCGATGGCCTCCATTCTTTTAGTGATGGCCTCCAACCTACTAGCGATGGCCTCCAACCTAGCCTATTGACCTTCAACCCGCGATGGCCTCCAACCTAATAGCGATGGCCTGCAACCTACTAGCGATGGCCTTCATTCTTTTAGCGATGGCCTCCAACCTAAAAGCCATAGCCTCCAACCTAAAAGGGATGGCCTCCAACCTAAAAGCGATTGCCTCCAACCTAAAAGCGATTGCCTCCAACCTACTAGCGATGGCCTCCAACCTATTGACCTTCAACCCGCGATGCCTCCAACCTAAGACCGATGGCCTTCAACCTAAAAGCGATGGCCTCCAACCCGATGGCCTTCCACCTTAAAGCGATGGCCTCCAACCTAATAGCGAAGGCCTCCGACCTAAAAGCGATGGCCTCCAACCTAAAAGTGATGGCCTCCAACCTAAAAGCAATGGCCTCCAACCTAATAGCGATGGCGTTCAACCTAAAAGCGATGGCCTTCAACCTAAAAGCGATGGCCTTCAACCTAAAGGTGATGGCCTTCAACCTAAAAGCGACGGCCTCCAACCCAAAAGCGATGGCCTCCAACCTTAAAGCGATGGCCTTCAACCTTAAAGCGATGGCCTCCAACCTGATAGCGATGGCCTCCAACCTGATAGCGATGGCCTTCAGACGATGGCCTCCAACCTAATGGCCGTCAACCTAAAAGCCATGGCCTCCAACCTAAAAGCGATGGCCTCCAACCTAAAAACGATGGCCTTCAACCTAAAAGCGATAGCCTCCAACCTAAAAGCGATGGCCTCCAACCTCAAAGCGATGGCCTTCAACCTGAAAGCAATGGCCTTCAACCTAAAAGCGATGGCCTTCAATCTAAAAGCGATGGCCTTCAACCTAAAAGCGATCGCCTTTAACCTAAAGGTGATGGCCTTCAACCTAAAAGCGATGGCCTCCAACCTAAAAGCGGCCTCCAACCTGAAAGCGATGGCCTCCAACCTAAAAGCGATGGCCTCCAACCTAAAAGCGATGGCCGTCAACCTAAAACCTATGGCCTCCAACCTAAAAGGGATGGCCTCCAACCTAAAAGCGATGGCCTTCAACCTAAAGGCGATGGCCTCCAAACTAAGAGCAATGGCCTCCAACCTAAAAGCGATGGCCTTCAACCTAAAAGCGATGGCCTCCAACCTAAAAGCGATTGCCTCCAACCTAATAGCGATGGCCTCCAACGTAAGAGCGAAGGCCTCCAACCTAGCCTCCAACCTAAAAGCGATGGCCTCCAACCTAAAAGCGATAGCCTCCAACCAAAAATAGCGATGGCCTCCAACGTAAAAGCGATGGACCCCAACCTGAAAGCGAAGGCCTCCAACCTAAAAGATGGCCTCCAACCTAATAGCGATGGCCTCCAGCGTATTAGCGATGGCCGCGATGGCCTCCAACGTAATAGCGATGGCCTCCAACGTAAGAGCGATGGCCGCGATGGCCTCCAACGTAAGAGCGATGGCCTCCAACGTAAGAGCGATGGCCTCCAACCTAGTAGCGATGGCCTCCAACGTAATAGTGATGGCCTCCAACGTAAAAGCGATGGCCTCCAACCTAATAGCGAAGGCCTCCGACCTAAAAGCGATGGCCTCCAACGTAAAAGCGATGGCCTTCAACCTAAAAGCGATGGCCTCCAACCTAATAGCGATGGCCTCCAACCTAAAAGCGATGGCCTCCAACGTAAAAGCGAAGGCCTCCAACCTGAAAGCGAAGGCCTCCAACAACCTAAAAAGCGATGGCCTCCAACCTAAAAGCGAAGGCCTCCAACTTAAAAGCGAAGGCCTCCAACCTAAAAGCGACTGCCTCCAACCTTAAAGCGATGGCCTCCAACCCAAAAGCGAAGGCCTCCAACCTTAAAGCGATGGCCTCCAACCTAATAGCGATGGCCTCCAACGTAATAGCGAAGGCCTCCAACCTAATAGCGATGGCCTCCAACCTAAAAGCGATGGCCTCCAACCTAATAGCGATGGCCTCCAACAACCTAAAAGCGATGGCCTCCAACGTAAAAGCGAAGGCCTCCAACCGAAAAGCGAAGGCCTCCAACAACCTAAAAAGCGATGGCCTCCAACGTAAAAGCGAAGGCCTCCAACCCAAAAGCGATGGCCTTCAACCTAAAAGCGATGGCCTCCAACGTAAAAGCGAAGGCCTCCAACCCAAAAGGGATGGCCTTCAACCTAAAAGCGATGGCCTCCAACGTAAAAGCGAAGGCCTCCAACCCAAAAGCGAAGGCCTCCAACCTAAAAGCGATGGCCTCCAACGTAAAAGCGATGGCCTCCAACCTAAAAGCGATGATCTCCAACCTAAAAGCGATGGCCTCCAACGTAAAAGCGATGGCCTCCAACGTAAAAGCGATGGCCTCCAACCTATTTAATAGCGATGGCCTCCAACGTAAAAGCGATGGCCTCCAACCTAAAAGCGATGGCCTCCAACCCAAAAGCGAAGGCCTCCAACCTAAAAGCGTGGCCTCCAACGTAAAAGCGATGGCCTCCAACGTAAAAGCGATGGCCTCCAACCTAAAA
>CAXAMN010017781.1:29157-64677 GCA_963970005.1 Durusdinium trenchii
TTGGAAGCCATCGCTATATTAGGTTGGAAGCCATCGCTACTAGGTTGAAGGCCATCGCTACTAGGTTGGAAGCCATCGCTATTAGGTTGGAGGCCATCGCTACTGGGTTGGAAGCCATCGCTATACTAGGTTGGAAGCCATCGCTACTAGGGAGGAGGCCATCGCTACTAGGCGGAGCCCATCGCTATTGGGGACATTTCACAGAAATATATAGAAATATGACACACACACACACTTTTAAATGCAAAAATGAAGAGACAACGTCAACGATGAGATCGTTTTTCTGGGTTTAAAAGATAACAAGAGGAAAGAAAGACAAATACTATTCACAAGGAAAACATATGCACAAATCATTCCACGCAATCTTCTCCAGAGATTTTGCAGGATAATGGATGCGTGTTGCATCCAGCTGATCCTTGCTGGTTTTGATGACTGAGGTGGACAGTCTTAGCTTCGAATACTATCTCCTTCCACTCCGACAGACTCTTGGACAAATGTTAGTTTCAGCTGCTGAGACAGTGCTGCACTTGTTACTAGTAGCGGTGCACTTGTTCCTACTAGCGTCCTTGTTACTACTAGTAAGGCACCTGTTACTACTAGCGTGGCACTTGTTACTACTATTTGTCGGTCTTTGAATTCACAAACCATGATGTTAGCCATGTCAGCTTGGCAAGGAACATCACACTCTCCGTTGGAGATGGAGGCGGCCTGAAATTCGTCCAACTCTCTGCACAACTGTCAAGGCTTTGAAAATAAGGAAAAGGAAACGGTCTAAAGGTCTAAGTCGAAAGAATAAGAACAGCTTCTTTAGACACAAATCCCCGGCGCAACTTCGACTCAAGGCTTTCAGGTCCACTCAGCTTGGCAAGTGAAAAGAACATGGACACCTTTTGTTTTGTACTCCCATAAACTTCTTTTGGCCCTACTAGGCGCTGGTTTCCAACCTAGTAGCGTCCTTGCTAGTAAGGCCAGGAGCTACTAGTAGCGTCCAACCTACTAGGCCCAACCCTACGACGCCTACTAGTACCTGCTCAGCACCGTCTGTGCTCACCGTCTGCCAGGATCGCTGGCGATCGATGGCACCTTCGTGCCACCCATGGTGGCACCTTGGAGACGACAGGGTGACCAACCGCGGTGTGAGGGACCGGACGACCGAACGAAAGAGGAAAGAAGAAGTGGTAAACGAAGTGGTAAACGAAAAGAGCAGAACAAAACTCTTCTAATTGAATTGCAAAAGATTTAACACACGGTGTCTAGACACATAATACAAAAATATTTGACAACAGAAACAATTCATGCTTTTTTGCAGTTTTATTGCTTTTTGCGCACTCTTATTTGTTTCATCACGGATTGGAAGAAAATTAGGGAAGGCCAGCAGGGCAGGCTTCGTTTTGTGCGTTCAAGAAAGCTTCTCCGGCTTCTTTGTCGAAATGGTTTCTAGACTAAAGGATAGTATTAGAGGATAGTATTTTAAGCATGTTGTTTCCAGTGGTTCTTTGTCTTCAATTCTATTTTCTTAGACTCCATTGGACGTGTCTTTTTTTCTTCTCTTCAAGGCCAAGATCGCGTACCTTTTAGCGTTGATTCACAACAATTGTTAAGAAAGGACATACAAGATTGCACTCTTGTGTTTCCAGACAAAGGCTGCGGCTACACAAAAAGCTTCCAAACAATTGCTTAGTAGCCAGATGCAACTTGGAACCTGTTTTCTGAACAAGAACGTGTTCTTTGCTGATGCTGAGGATTATAAGCTTCTTGTTACTAGTAAGGCCTGGAGCGCCCCGTTCGTAGCTTCAGGAGCCCCGATCGTAGCAATGCCCTTAGTTCCGTTCGTAGCGTTGCTTGACGAGGACTATACCAACTCCACCAGTCCCAACTATTGGGCGAAATTGGGTGGAAGCGTCGGAGGGACGTTCCTGGCGAACGTCACCGACCCCTCGGCCGCACTTTGGGATCTTCAGGCTCGGGGGCGGAGGTCGCTACTACCGGCAGGACGCATGAAACAAGGGCATCGCTACTAGGAACAAGTGCATCGCTACGAGTAACAAGAAAGCTATTAGAAACAAGAAGCTACTAGGAACAATCGCGTGAGAGCTCGCGCTTCTTCAAAGAAACTACTTATATACCCCTTCCTACTCGGCTAGTTAAGTCTAATAGCGATGGCCCTAATAGCGTTGGCCTTCACCCTACCTCGTTTCACTCCGGGAATTGAAGGTGTTAAAGACACGGAAGGAGGACATGCTCTAGATGGAAAGGCGCTTATTAGGGTGAGGTGGCATTCCAGACTTAGGAAGAAAGGAAGGAAACAAGAAAGAAACAAAGGTCTGAAGAAAAGGGCAAAAAGAAAGGAAACACAGAGAAAAGGTGAAGAAAGGAACGAAACTTAGGAATTAAAGTCTGCCGTGTTTTGTCACTCTCTTGTTCCAGTCTTACTCCTTTTTGTTACTCTTTGCATTTAAAACAAATGTACATGGAGATGAGGAGATGTTCTATCGCTACACGGACGAGAGTCTTGCCGCTTCGCTGATTCGTCTCTGTTTCCTCAAAACACAAAATTGCTAATACTTAGCATAGTAGTAATGAGGTTACTGACAGTTCCTGACTGACAGTTCCTGATTCGCAATACAGTCGAAACCTGCCAGATTGCAGCTGGGTCCTATGTTATGGCAGTGGTTGCACGTGACAGATTAGGACCGGGCTCCACTTGCACATGCCGCCTGTACTACTCTTTACCACTTTACTAGAAGTATCACAATAATACCTGGACGTCAGGTCCAATCCAATCCAGTACAGCCTGCTGCACAAAGTGTTATGTTTGGCTCCATCAGTCTTCTGACAAATGCACGTGTTTTTGGCAAGTGAGTACCTTGCGCCTTGCTATGCAGGAGCTGTGTCCGCAGCATATGCCCCTGGACCTTTGGTGGAACTTCCCGCAGGCAGGGAGCGGCAGAGCAGCAGAGCCGGGCAGAGCCGGGCAGAGCGGAGATTGGGAACTCCAACCTACTAGCGATGGCCTCCAACCAGGGAGCTGGTCTTGCCACTATTCAGACTCTTTTCAAAATCCACTTCCCAGGCTACGAACGGAACAAGAGGACGCTACGAACGGGGCTCCTGGCCCAAAACCACGAACGGAGCGATCGGACGCTACGCGAACCGAACGGCTCCCTCCCAGGCGGTGTGACTGCGGACATGGCACTTCGATTCCTGGATTTAGCTCTCGCGCGAAGTGATGAGTTTCCTATACTGCACACCTTGGATTCGATCGCTTCAGTGGACGTGGCTGCTTGGACAAAGAGTGGGTCTGCTTGTGCGAGAAACAGAACATGTCTAACAGTCGAAAGAAAGAAAGAAAAGCGTACTCCTAGTAGCAAAGGAAAGCAACTAAGACGAGATAGCAAGGCTTCGCAAAGCGGGCTGTCCGCCGCCATGCGCCCATGCGCCCTCGTCTCAGATCACCAACAACTCGGCCGAATTGGTGGCAGTCATCGAGAAGCAGACGGAGGCTCATCGCGTCCTTGTGAGCTGAAGTCGACGTCCTGTGCGTGTGGTATTGAAACAAAGTCCTCAGTGCTAGAGAGGTCCTTTGTATTCTCTCAGATTGTCCACCCGGTCCACTGTTTTATCTCTAGACTTACATTCTGGTGGCAGTGATAGTTTTGGAAGGATAGGAAGGGCATTCTCGCAGAAGAGGGCCGTTCAATCGTTCATCTCTCGGAGAGCCATTCACTCTTCACAGGAAGAACAACGTTTCTTCTTTGTTTTTTTCATGTTTTTTGTTCCTCTAGAAGTGATGGCCTCCAACCTACTAGCGAGGGCCTCCAGGCAATAGCTTTCCTTTCGTTATTTTTTTCGATGAATCAGTAACAAGAAGCTACTAGTAGCTCCTCGCATCGCTACTAAGAACAAGAAGCTACTAGGTTCATTGGAAGATTCCGCCACGGGCTTCCGCAAGGCCGTAGGCGCAGCGGCAGACGTCATGGGGCCATCTATGGAGAGTGGCTCGGCGAAAAAAGGAGAATCGGTCCAATTGGCCTCCCACCTCGACGGCAGCGACGGCCTCCAACCTAATAAAGTCTATATGTTTTGTTGAGATGTGTTTTTCAGTGTTGTTTTAGGAAGTGCTTCTGAAGTTAGCTCTCTCTCTCTCTCTTTCATGTTTGTGCGGCATGTCGCTTGTCTTGCGCTTGTCGTCAACTTCCTGGATGGCAGTGGATTGGGGTTCATGATCTGAAACCGTTTGGGCAAGAAAATATCTCTCATCTTCAATGGCCACATTGGCCATATGTTGTCGGCGGTCCCAATTCATTGGGCATGTTTTCATGCGAGAAATCCACCCGAAAGCACTTGCTGAAAAGTGTGCCACCCAACTTGACATGATAACTGGCATGGAATACGATCGCTTGAGCAAATGCAAATTCATCACCATACGTAGGTCGTACCCAGCTCTAGAGCTGAGTGCACAAAAGGTCATCGCTGAAAGTGGACTCAGAACAGACTGCTGAGAAGCACGAGAAACGAGCTGCCCGATCTCAAGGGGTATCCGGGATCCGTGGTAATGCACGGTGCCCTTAGGTGGCCAACTTATCGAGGGCCAAACCGTGGTAAAATCCAGAACCCGAAGCCTTTTTGATTCCTCCGCATCCAAAGCCAACTTAATCGATTAGAAGCCAGTGAAGAGGCCACCAAATAAGATGAATCGAATTAAAAGTGCGTAGTCGTAGTCTTGTTGCCAAGTCTTTTTTAAGACTGTTTCCTCCATTCAATCAACGTGGAGCTGGAAAGATTCCTTTCGCCACTGAGTCCGTTCTTGGCCTTTTCCAAGCCTGTGTTCCGTTCTTTTCTGGATCTTCTGAGGTTTCTTGAACCTTCCTTTCGAACCTTCCGTTTTTTTCAGGTCCTTCTTTTTTGCAAACCGCGCCCTTTCGTTCGCGTCGGTTTGCATGTATTTCGCATGTTAGGTTCGTAGCTTCTTGTTCCTAGTAGTAAGGCCAGGAGCGCCGTTCGTAGCGTCCGATCGCTCCTTCTGGTCTGCAGGTCTCATCACCTTTGGTGACGTTATGACCCGGGTGCTGCCCACAACGACCGCCTCCGCTGAAGTCACTGCCACCAGCAGCGCAGCACTGACGGCCGTCACGGAACAGGTCTCCACTGCTGTGGAAACAGCACTGGATGTGCCGCGGAGAATGAACTGATGAAAAGAACAATTTCTTGTATCTTTTTTCAATTCCTTTCTTCTTCTTTTATGTTCTTTATCTCAAAGTGGAGATGAGGATTTTTGACCGGGGCATGTCTTTCTGAACTTCTCGGAGTGAGAAGAGCATGGGAGCATCCTATCGATGGCCTCCACCCCAGTAGCGATGGCCTCACCACCCAAACAAGTGTTTTCTCTCCGTTTGTCTTGTGATCTTTTTGCTTTTATCTGTTTGAATAGTTTAATCACGCATCCTTCGAGTGTGCCAGTAGTTGCATGTTGGGTAGGTTGTTTGGAATCAGTTCTTGACATTCGGAGTCTGGAAAAGGTTTTCAAAACCCTCTCCCTCCAACCCACGGGCGCCGTGACTTTGAATCCAGTAGCCCCCACAAGTAGCAGCTGAAAAGCTTTGAAGAGGTAGATACTGTCGATAGCCTCCTAAGAGCGATGGCCTCCAACCTAAGAGCGGGCTAAGGTGCCAGCGAATGGAATTACTGATCATTACTACCTTTCCATTGCCCACACCGCTCACTGAGGTCTCGCTTTCATTTCAAGGCTGGGCCGTAGCACATGAGTGGCACAAAGTGGCAAAAGACTCTTTTCGAAAGAACATGAACACCTCTTTTCACATGAACAAACAGGTTCTAGTTCTGAATTTTAGAGGTAAGAAACAACTTCATCTTCTTTTGTTTGAGATTTACCTGAAAACCATTTCAGTTTGTTGCACATGCACACAAAAGACACCAAGCAGACAGAGTGTCGTGAAGTCTTCTTTTTCGAAAGAGGGGTGATGCCCGCCCTGGGTTCACGACCAAGGCGTGAACCCTGCTGCCGGCTTGTCGCTGTTGCGTGCCACCTCCGCGGTGGCCGAAAGCTTCCAGAGTGTCAACAGCTCGACAGTGGAGCGTGAAGCGCAAACCGCCAAGCTGCAGACGCTGGTGTCCCGGTGAAAAGGGGTGGATACTGGGTGCAAAGGCACTGCGAAAACGTGAAGCTGCTCCGGTGACAGGCGAACTAGATGTGATGTTTGATGTTTGTGCCAACTTTTGTGGCGAACGGGTGTTCTCCTTTCTGATTGTCCTGTCTTTCTTGCTTGTGGAACTGGCCCTCAGAAAGGATTGAAGAACCCGTGGAGAAATCTTTAGTCACACACTTTTCACTTTTCCTCTTCCTAGCGATGGCCTCTTTCTAGATCAAGAAAACTTTATTGAGCGATGGCCTCCACCCTAGTAGCTTCCTGTTTCTAGAGATCAAGATCGCACTTGAGCACTTCGTTGAGATCGTCGTGCACTCCGTGCAACTCACTGTGCTGAGTTCTCCAAGCTGGGCACCGCACTGTTGCTGCAGCTGGCTGACGGCCAGACCACGGAGATCGCCTCTGTGGCGAGCGACGGCACGGGCACAGAGACATGGCGGTTTGTTCCAACCTCGCGTGGTGAGGTTTTTTGCTTCAGAAAAGACAAACGAAACACTTCACAGCACCGAACACGAAACAAGCAACACAGTAGAAAAGTTTGAAAATCGGAGTCGCGCCAAAAGGACCAAGAACCGGAAAACGTGGTTTTTGGCCACTCCAAGTAATCAGTGGTGGTAATTTTATGCTGGTATCCTCGGAGTTGCTTTCCTTATCAACCTCGATCAACGGACAAGGGGAAAGCAACATGTTCAGCGCTGCTTGGCTGGGGACCCCTTCGCTGTGGCCACAAAAAACGGCGGATTGTTGTAGAGGCGGCCTAAGAAGCTACTTAATTGAGCTTAGTAGTTTGTAGCGTCGCTCCGTTCGTAGCGATGCCGCCCCTATTGGCCCTAGCAAACGACTCGAAGACCTGCAAATTGGATTAGTGCTAGAACCTCTTTGCTGGCTACGGCCTCGAATCTTCCGACTTTCTTTGGAGTAGGTGCCCTTTTGGAAGAGCGCGCCGATTCTGGAACAATTTTCACGTAGTACATCAAAAGAGGAAAAGGAGAAAGAAAGGTCTAAGGCCTAAAAAAAAAAGGAACCAGTCAAGTTTCCTATAATCTAATAAGAAACAAATTTAACACATCAAGATTTGAAGACCTAAGACTAGGTCTAACTACGTTTTCTTGCTTTTCACGTGCTCTCGTTTCTTGATGTTTTTGTTTTACTTCGTTTGTGTTCAGGAACTTTCCGTCTTCAAGGAGTTGGCGAGCACAGCTGCCGAGTTTGGGATCACCTCCCTGGACACTCAGGCAGCGGAAGATGCAGACGTGACACGAAGAAAAACAAAAGAAAGACTTGTTTTTTGAAGCTACTAGTAACAAGTGCATCGCTTCTACTAACAAGTGCCTTACTAGTAGTAACAAGGGCATCGCTACTAGGAACAAAGGGCATCGCTACTAGGAGCAAGGAAGCTGCTAAGAAAGACTTGTTTTTTGAAGCCCGGGGGGGTAGGCCGCTCGTAGCTAGAGGTAGCTAGTAGCGGTAGCTGGCAGCTAGTAGCAGAGGTAGCTAGTACCCACGGCTACTACTTAGGACGCGCGTTTTTGATTTGGCTCCAATTTGAGGGAAACTTAAGGTGTTAGTTCCCCAATAGCAATGGCGTCTTCCAACCTATCGTTTCTCTTAGCAATTCTATTCTTTCTCTTTCCTGCTACGACACTGAAGCATTGTGTATGGAAGGCACTATTGTGGCCTCTAGAAATTTGGAGCTACTTTGCTTGATTGCTTTCGTGAAAGAACTCGATTTCTTCAATGACCTCCAACCTAGAAGCAGCCACCCTAAGATCCATGCCCAACACTGAGATTCCGGGCTCAGCTCTGGGCCGGCGGTTGCAAAGCGAGTGCAACTCTTTGGCTGTGCAGACCATGACCTTCCTGCGCAGTTCCGCGGCACGAGTGTCGCAAGTCCGGGCGAGTGAACGAAAAACGCGACGAACGATGAACAAGTGCCACGCTACTAGTAACAAGTGCCTTACTAGTAGTAACAAGAAGCTATTAGAAACAATAAGCTACTAGGCATCCTCTTACTCCGTGAGTAGCGATGCCCTTTTGCTCCTAGTAAGGCCAGGTGTCCCGATCGAAGCATTCGAACGCTACTTGTAGTGAAATCTTTCTAGAAACAAATTGATAGCGATGGCCTCCAAACTAATAACTAGTGGATTCAAACCAAGAAAGGCTGTTTTAAAGAACGTATCCCAAACCGAAAACAATAGCTAGAGCCGAAATATTAATATGTCTTGCTTTGTTGATTCAGGCCTCATGGCCGAGTGTGCTTAGAACGATGCGAGAGTCGCCGACCTGGAGTGTCTACTCCCAAGCCACCAGTCCACCTAGAAACATCTAGAAACAATTCAATCAGATAGGGGTTTGGGGAGGGACTATTTAAGGAGAACCCCTGCTGTTGGAGTAGGACTCTTGACGCCTTTGATTGCCATGTTGATAGGGTGGATTTAGCAGTCATGACGGCAGCACCGCTGTGCAAGTTGTTGGCCTGTTGTCCATGTCTGTGTGAGGCAATCCCTTCAGCTACCTGTTCGAAAGCAGCTTGGTGAGTTCAAAGAGTTTGACAAAACATGCAAAGCAGAGTTTGGAAACAAGCAATCCAAGTCGCTTCAGCCACGCCTTTCCATTGCATAGAGTCGAGTTCCTTTTGCAACTTCAGGGCTGGAAAGTTAGAGTTACTTTGTTGGCCCTCCTTAAAAGGCGTCCTTTGTGCCAAAGAAAGGAAGGAGAACATTGCGACCGCACAGGGGGCCACGCTAAATCTCAGGACCCAGTTGACCCCGGCGAACCACCACCACCACGACGACTACTCCTACCACTACCACTCACACAAAGTCAATCGGGTCAACTGGATCAACTGGGTTCAACCGGGTCAACTGGGTCAACCGGAACACCCCGTTCAACTGGGCAGCAAATTTACCAGCCCCCTATGCCGACGCACTTAAGGAGAACAGAAAAGGCGAGGAGAAAAAGAAAGAAAGAAAGAATCCGAGCCGCTTCACAAGACAACATATGTTAGTAATCGTTAGACCTGTTCTTTCTGTTTCATCCTTTTTTGTCCTAGAATGTTTTTTTTCAAGTTTGAATGAGGCGATTTGGGTCTGAACCGCTATGTGCACCCAAATGCCACGGTGAGTTCGCTGGAGATCAAGCGCTGCGACACGTTGCTCGAGCGGTCGAACCTCGATCCGCCTATCACCATGAAGCTGCCGCTGTAGCTTGGCGTTCGAAAAAGACGGAACCCTTTTTGGAGGCCATCACTAGTAGGTTCGAGGCCATTGCTAAGACAAGAACCTTGAGGACTTCATCACGATTCAAGAGGGAGCACAATGGGGTTTTAGCCAAGTCTAGTTCTTTTGGAGTTTTAGGCGTGTTCTTGTAGCACGAATCCAGAAGGTCGTGAAAGCCAGAAAAAAAATAAAGGTCCAAAGTCTTGCAGTTACAAATTGAAGAAGTAAGATCGCAAAAGTTTAATTAGTCAAGGAAGTGCTTCCCGACTCAAGAATCGAAGCTTTTCTTGCGAACGAAAAGGAAAACAAGATCAAGTAAGAAAACAAAAGGAGGGCAGAAAACAAGTTCTTACAAGAACTCTGTTTCTTTAGGATGCTTTGTTACTACTAGTAACAAGGACGCTACGATCGGGGCGCTCCTGGCCTTACTACTAGGAACAATGTTCGCTACGAACGTAACAAAGGGCATCGCTACGAACGGAGCGATCGGACGCTACGAACGGTTGGAGGCCGTCGCTAAGACTTGAAGCCTCAGGAACCCAGCATTTTGTACGTGTAAAAAATGCATTCTAATAATTAAACGTTAATTAAGCTTAATTCTAATAGTAACAAGGAGCTACTAGTAACAAGTGCATCGCTTCTAGTGACAAGTGCCTTACTAGTAGTAACAAGAAGCTAGTAGTAAAGGATGCTATTCTTCCTTTTTATTGTTTCTAATAGCTTCTTGTTACTACTAGTAAGGCACTTGTTACTAGAAGCGATGCACTTGTTCCTAGGTTGGAGGCCGTCGCTAAGACTTGAAGCCTAAGGAACCCAGCAGTTGGAAGCCCACCAGATGGCTATTCCTTTGAACCAGCGTGCGTGCGACTGGATAAGCAAGAGGGGCTCTCACAGGCTGGAAGTGGGGTGCTTTTGAAGTCGTGAGAAGAACTGCTTGGAAGGACAGAGAAAAAGAAAGTAAGAAGGGAAACAATAAAGGAAGAGGCATGACAGTGCTTAAAAACTAAACGTCTAAAGACTTGCTTTTTGTGTCCAAAAGCCTCGCCGATGAAATTGCTTTAAGATGTGGCAAGGACATAGATCGCGTGTGTCTTTCTTGGCTTTTCTCTTGAGACATTTGCTGATGTTGCTTTTTCGATGGTCCTCAAAAAAGTAAATATATATATATATATAGATGCTAGCCCCCAAAAAAACCACCTGCTATTAAATTATCTCGACTACCAAAGCAGCAAAGTACCAAAACTGCAGACCCCATGACCTGACCATATCCACTCTGGCGACATATGGGGCGGACGTGGGCGTCCAACGAAAGGGGATTTGTAGGCAACGGCTAGTGGTTAGATTAGGAGTGAACTGGATAGGAACCAGCACCTTCCTCGTCTCCAGGTGAGCCGGTCGTCAGAGGGTTTCCGTGGCGCTTGTGTGAGCCTGCGCCAAGGTTGTTTTTCTCTGGCGTTGGCTTGGACTTGTTCTTTTAAAGCCCCACCATCCCTCCGCTTGGGGGATGGTTTCTCGTTTTGGCCTTGTAACTTGTTGACCAAAGGCTAGTCTTGCTTTCCTTGGTTGATTAGTTTGTTTGGCATGGGCTGGATTGTTTGTGCCGGCTTGGGGCCACAGGTCTTCCCACTCCAAAGGGTCAGAACCAAAAAACAAGGAGAGCTAGAGCTGAAGGGTCACCCTGGTTGGGAGCCTTTGTGCCGAAACATGTGTGGACCCCTTTCTTCGAATAGGGAGACTTACTTGGGAGCTGTTGTTCGTTTTTTCGGATGAAGGTTGTGGGCATTGTGCCGGCTTCCTTTTCTTTTGAGTTGCTGGCAAATCTCAGGTCTGTGCAGTTTTGGTACTTTGGTACTTTGATTCCCGAGGTCATGGGGTCTGCAGTTTTGGTGTTTTGGTACTTTGGTTTCCGAGGTCATGGGGTTGCAGATTTGGTACTTTGGTACTTTAGGCCATCGGGTGTGCAGTTTTGGTACTTTGGTACTTTGGTTCCCGAGGTCATGGGGTCTGCAGATTTGGTACTTTGGTACTTTAGGCCATCGGGTCTGCAGCTTTTGTACTTTGGTACTTTGTTAGGTTCCCTCTCGCAAACCAAAGCACAAGAACTCCCAAACTGCACAAACCCCATGGCTTGACCTCAGCCACTCTGGGGACATAGATCTGTGCAGCTTTGGTACTTTGGTACGTTGGTCTTCCCTCTAAAACCAACATCCAAAATCCCAAAACTGCAGTGCCCTGGCCTGAGCCACTTTGGAGACATAGGGCTGTGCAGTTTTGGTAACCCACGATACCGCAATATCAAAACTGCAGAGCCCATAAATATTTAAATGACATTTACAATGGTACTAAATTAGAATTGGATGCAAATTCAATGAACTTAATTAATCAAATTGGAGATTGAAACTAAACTTCAATCAGAAATCAATAGATTCCTTTTTGAATTCAACCAGGTTCAAATGCGAATTTGTAATTCTAAATTGCAATTAAGTCAGACCTAAATAGTAATTAAACTATAGTTCAATAGGGTTATATAAAGGATCATCAAAAGCTTTATTTTTACAAAATCATGTCAATTTTGATTAACAATTAAGCTTGAGTTGTATAACGGTTAAAGTAGAATTGAAGTAGATGGAGTTTGAAGTTCATTGGACATACAAGAAACTTTTACATTTCAATGACAACTTGATTATTTTTCAATTCAAACCTAAATCAACTTCCAATAAAAATTTACAGGCTGTGCAAAAGCCCAAAGGACCAACGCACAAACAAAAACAAAACCGCAAAAAGAAAAACCTGTTAGAAGAATGTTTGGTTCAGCATCAAAAATGTTTTGGTTTCCGTTGTGATGTTTTGTTTTTGTTTATGAAATCCAGAAGCCCAAAAAGAAGTTTTCTTTGACGTTTATTGTACTAGAATGCTGCCAAAAGCCAAAAAGACTGAATGTTGTTTTGTGATTTTATTTTTTTGTTTTGCTTTACTCATAGCAAATAAGCAAAAACAAAAACATTTTGTTTGTTTTTGATGGTTTTCTTTAACCAAAAACCGTTGAAAAAAAACATAAGTTTTTTGTTTTTGTTAAAAACGCAATGGGAACCAAAAACATCTTTTGAGGCTGAGCCAAACATTCTCTTTAATGGTTTTTTGTTTTTGGTTTGTTATTTTGTTGCTGGTTGTCATTAAGAATATATGTTTATGTTGTTTTTGAATTGTAAAGAGCATTGTGTCTATTACATCTTATATAAGTCTTTTATACAAAAAATATGCATAAAACATTGTAAATACAAGTAAATTTGATGAAAGTTATGTTTTTTGGGTACCATATATATATATTATGTTTGCTAGGCTAGAAGCGCTTTTGTCGCCAAAAAACTTCACATCGTTTGCTTTCTTAAGTCTTCATTTTTGGCTTAGCTGTCGTTTACCGGATCCCAACTGCTTTATTCAACGCCTGAGCCTCGTGTGACACTCAGTTGGCCGCACTTATGGCAAGTAATGTAGCCAGTGTCTTCGTCCCTGACACACTCGCCTGGTATTAGTGTATTCTTGGTCTTCGTGTCTCAGTCACACCCGTTGTGGTTGCATGTCCACAGCATCGATCACTCTAGGAACAGACAAAGAGAAAGAGTATGAAAACTAAAACAAGCAAGGACGCTACTAGGGGATCCTGGCCGTACTACTAGGAGCAAGTAGCTACTAGTAACAAGAAACTACTACTAAACAGCAGCGGGACAGGTGCCACGAGGACGTCCCATGGGCGCCCAACAAAGCTTCAAACACATGAGACCTTTAGTTATTGTGTTGTGTTCCCTTATTTCTGAAGAAACACATCAAAGGTCTTTCCCTTTTGGTTGGAAAACAGGTAGATTAGGCTGAAGACGAAGCTAACAAAGCTGTAATTTTTTGGGACACAGAAGGGTTCAGGGAGCTACTAGTAGCGTCCTTGCTCCTAGTTGAAACTGTTCCGTGCAGGCTTGGACATCTGCGTCAGTGACTTGGTTGCTTCCCTCATCCATCGAGGCCACTTCCATCGAGTGCTTTTCCACCGAGTCTGGTGGGGTCTTTGCAGGCATCTTCCTGCCGGTCCTTTTGCCTCAGACCTCCACGACAACGCAGACATCGCAGACCACCGCGAGAGGGCAGAATTTTGCTGCCTTCCCAAGTCCACAGGATGAAGGTGCAGAAGGAGGATTTCTGGCAGGTTCTATTCTTGCTGGATTTTCCCTGGTGACGGTCTGCGGGATCATCATGTGGCAAGTCTATCAGGGCAATGTGTCTGTTGCCAGACCTGACCTATCTTGGATGGGCAAACCATGTTTCAGGCAGACAGCCCCCTTGAAGCCAGAGACAGAGATGAAGCCTGATGTGAAGCCAAAGCAAGCTTGGGCAGAAACGGAAGAAGTGGTAACTTGGCCAAATTCGGTCGTCTTGAGCCTGAAATTCCCCAAGGTCTCCGAGTAAATGGTTTTGGTGTTGACGATGTTCGAGATGAGAAGAGGCCAGATTCAGGCATAAGATTATGTCGAGTCGAGAAGCATGAATTGTTTTCAATAAGGGAAGGTATAAGGAAGGGCAAGGGAGGGTACAGAAAACCCACCCATACACGTCCCGACAGAAGTCCCTACACGTAGAGTTAGTCCCACCCTACACGTAGAGCCCCTACACGTAGAAGTCCTAGTAGCTTCTAGTTTAAATTCGATTTAATCGGAATTCTAATTCAATTCTAATTATGTTTAATTCAATACTAAATGTTTTTGTTTCTAATTTGGAACCCCCAGCTACACAAAGGAAGTTCGTTTGTTTCGCGAAGTCAACGAAGGTGCTGCAGAAGCAGAAGCAGAGGGATGCCGAGGAGAACTTCTGGTCTTGGGTCACCGACCTGACGCAAAGCTCTCCCAGCCGCAGTTTGGGTCAACCTGGGCCGAGAGTTATGACTCCAGGCGAGTGGGGGTTTAGTTCACAATCAAAAATTGTTTAAAAAAGAAGAAAAACGACAAACAAAAGAAAGGTCAAAATAAAAGAAACAAAACAAACGAAACACAAAAGAAAATAACACAATGATTCCAGGCGTCAGGGGCCCACCATTGCCCCCCCTGCCACCTTTGCCTTTTGCGGTCTGGCAGCAATCGGACAAGGAGGACTGTTCTCCTGTTTTGCTTTTTCTGTTTCAAACCTATCTTGTTCTTCTTTGTCTTCTTGCTCTCGTTCTTTTGGTGCGGCGGATATGCAAAACCTTGAGTCTTTTGATTTTAAATGGGTTCAAGTTCCATCATGCTCCCCAAAGTGAGCCGAAATGGACCTCGTGACTGTGAATCTCAAGAGATCTTTGGGCCCGTTGGACCTGTCTCATGTCCCATTCTGGCCCATTCTTTCTTCCGCTTCAAGACGACATGAACAAATGACCAGAAGTTCACATTAAAGACTTGCCAGGAGCTTACCTACTCACAATCTGAAGTGTCCCCCAAAATCAACCAATTGAATAGTGCGAGCGCTTCTTCAAGGAAGCTCCTCCCTGCTGCCTTTAGGGCCGCGGGGGCAGCTTCCTTGAAGCAGCGTGAGCTATCCTGCGTCCAGTCGGTAGTACCAGTAGCTAATGGCTTCCTTTCTCCCTAGCAGCATAAACTTGTTGGCCCAGACCTCTCACGGCCTATCCCCTCCCCTAAAACCGCCAGGAGTACTTCAACAACTTCGCGGAGGAGCTGCGGCAGAGCGCACCGCCACCGCCGCCGAAGCGTCCGGCGCTTGGCTCTGTGCCTAAGCCGCCGCCGCTGCCAGTGGAGCGGCCGATGTCGCCCTTCCCACCCTACGTGAACGCCTACCGGATCGAGGCACAGTGGAAAGATGGAGAGAGAGAGAAGCTACTAGGAGCAAAGGGCATCGCTACTAGGGCTCCTGGCCGTACTACTAGGAACAAGGTTTGCTATTAGAAGCAAGAATTCAATAGAATTAGAATTCAAATTAATCTAAATTGAATTAGCATTGAATTAGTTTTAGTAGCAAAGGAAGCTACTAGGAGCTTTTTTGCGCGCGCACGCGAGAGGACGCTACTAGGAGCAAAGGGCATCGCTACTAGTGGCAAGGACGCTACTAGGGGCTCCTGGCCTTACTGCTAGTAACAAGGACGCTAGTAGAAACCCAATGGAGTTTCGCCAGGAGCCCCTAGTAGCTTCTTTGCTCCTAGTAGTACGGCCAGGAGCCCCTAGTAGCGTCCTTGCTCCTAGAGAGAGAGAGAGAAGGTAAAACAAAGAGAACAAATAAAGAAACCGAAAGGATAAAGAGAAAAGAGCAGCAGAGGCAGAAAAGAAAGAGATACAGTAAACATTAACAAGAAAAGAATATCAAAGGATTCTGCGGAACATTTTTGTTACATGTTTTGTTGCGGTTGCTTTTCATACCAGCACAGAAGTTCAGCTGCTATTCAGCTTCTTGCGTACACTCAAGTTTCCCAAAAAATCTAGGAAGCGCGAGCTATCCTGCTTCCAGTAGCCAAGAGCCAACTTCTCCTTTGTAGGCGCCTATTTAATTAAGTAAGGAGGCAGGGCCACGGGCTGGAACTTTAAATTAGGAATAAGAACGCTACTAGGAGCAAAGGGCATCGCTACGAACGGAGCAAGAAGCTACGAACGGGGCGCTCCTGGCCATACTACTAGTAACAAGGTTTGCTACTAGGAGTAAGAAGCTACTAGGAACAAGTGCATCGCTTCTAGTAACAAGTGCCTTACTAGTAGTAACAAGGACGCTACGAACGGGGCTCTGGGCATCGCTACGAACGGGGCTCAAAGACCACACGGTCGCTTGCACCGTCAGGTCCGTGTGCACCAGGACTTTTTGGACTGGGCCAACGACTTCCCTCTGGTCCCAGTGGCAGAGGAGGACATGAAGCTTATGAAGTTCCCTTTATGTTTGGTTTTGATGAGCTTCAGAAGCTAATGGCGATGGCCTCCAACCTATGAGCTTCAAAACGTATGTTAAAGATTCAAACAAAGAAAACCTCGGAGGATGCTTCTCCGCCACCTTTGCCACCTCCGCTTCCGCCGAAAGCATGGGCAGCTGTGGACGACTCGGACGACGTGGGTTATCCAAGTCCAATTGCGTTGCCCAACCCCCGGCTGTGGCAGCAACAGGCTGCAAGCGCTGCGAGCAAGGCGAGGAGTGTTGCCAAAGCAGCTTTGCCCCTCGTGTCTTGGCCGAATTCGCAGCTTCGCCGAAAAGTGCAAAGTGCCGGATGGGCATCGCTACTAGTAGCTGTAGCTCCTGGCATTACTACTAGGAACAAGAAGCTACGAACGTAACAAGGGCATCGCTGGTAACAAAGAGCATTACTAGTAGCAAGGGCATCGCTACTAGGAACAAGGACGCTACTAGGGGCTCGTGGCCTTACTACTAGGAGCAAGAACGCTACTAGTAGCAAGGGCATCGCTACTCATTTGCAGCTTCGCCGCCAAAGTGGTTGGCATCATCAGGCGATGCCGTCGATGCCCAGCAGTCCACCGCCTATAAGCGCCTCTCCTGCGAAGGCTTCAGCAGCTTCACCGGTCTCGCCGTTGCCTCCAACGGTGAAAGCCGGTTCAATGCCACTCGTTTTGACCAAGGCCAATGGCAAAGCCAACCCTCCCGTCCAATGTTGATGTCAGCAATTGAAGCTTGATGGCTCCCTGCTTTCAGAGAAACAAATCCAAACCGACAGTGTCGAATGAGTGTGATTCTTCAATGTGTTCCTTTCTTTTATGTCTTTGGTCTACACCACTTTGTGTCAATCGCTTTAGGTTGTCGATGTCTTTGCCCGGGCAGCAGCCGCTGCACCCGCCAGTGCCCAAAGGCGAGGTGGTGTGGACTCAGATTCAAAAGCCCCTAGTAGCGTCCTTGCTCCAAGTAGCAAGGCCAGGAGCCCCTAGTAGCTTCTTGTTCCTGAAAAGTTGCTGCTAAAAACATAGACTTTTTCCTGGAAGGCCGTGGAGAGGGGAGTAGAGGTTAGGTTGGAGGCCATTGCACTTAGGTTGGAGACCAGTAGTTTGCGAGCTAGATGTATCCAGACGATCCAGGATTCGGAGTTTCAGTCTTGAATCGGTGCCGAAACAGTTGGGGCAAGGAAGCTACTAGGGGCCTAGGGGCTCCTGGCCTCGCTACTAGGAGCAAGGGCCTTACTAGTAGTAACAAGAAGCTATTAGAAACAATAAGCTACTAGGAACAAGTGCATCGCTTCTAGTAACAAGTGCCTTACTAGTAGTAACAATAAATAGAATTTAATTAGAATATAAATAAAAATACTAGCAAAGAAGGCTACTAGGACCTTTTCGCGCGCGCGCGCGCGCGCGGGGGGGGTAGGAGCAAGGAAGCTACTAGAGGCTCCTGGCATCGCTACTAGGAGCATTCTTACTAGTAACAAGAAGCAACTAGTAACAAGGACGCTACGAACGGGGCTCCTGGCCTTACTACTAGGAGCAATGTTCTCTACGAACGTAACAAGAAGCCAAGTTTGTTCTTTAATTTTCGGGTCAGTCCGAATCCGATTAGGCGCTCCCTCTCGAGCGTCTGGCGCCAGAACGCCTCGAGGCGCCGGGGATGGAAGAGGGCCATGGCATTTGTCAAAGGTATGCATGGTCTAAAATAAAGAAGAAAAAGAAAAGGGTCTAAAGGTCTAGAGAAGACAAGGGAGAAAAAATCCGTTGAGTCTTCCAAATTCCGCATGAAGCGGATGAAATCCGTCAGCTGGGCTGTTTGTCAATCAAGGCAGGTCAGTACTGGTCAAGTCGTTTGTGCTAGGCATGATGGAGAGTGATAGCGACTTGGCTGCGTCACGGTGACTTTTTGGAGAACATATAGCAACAACCATGCTCAGGGAAATTACGCAGTTTGCCATCAAGGCAGGTGTTTACCTGGTGAACAAAAGAGAAGAAGGCCGAAAAGGGATAACCCAATTCTCAGATCCTCGTTTTTGGAGGAAAAGGAATCGCTCAACGTTTGTCGAGTCGAGGAAATGAGTCACCGCCAACGCCAAGAGAGTGATCGCCCTTGCGATCCGCTCGCAGGGGAACTCGGATCAATCCCAGTGAGAAGAAATGGGAGGTTGGACGATTCTTATACTACTAGCTTCTAGCTCCTAGTAGTACGGCCAGGAGCCCCGCTCCTAGTATCGATGCCCTTTGCTACTAGCTTCTTGTACCGACCTGAGACAAACATTGGGACGATTCAACCAAAAACACGCTGCAGTGCAGAGGCACAAGCGATAAGCACGGAGTTCTGATGTCTCCAGGGCTCCCCCTCGCCGTGTCTAGTAGTTCGTTGAAGCCGTTGATTTTAAAAAGGTTGCAAGGAACATCAAGGAACATCTCCAATGAATTTGCAAAGATTAAAGTAGGCATAGGCAAAGTCGCCATTTAGGCGATTGGTGAAGTGCAATGGTCGAAGATGGGGTGGTAGTTTAGTTGATCGTTGTTTGGCCTGAGAAGGGAGGAAAAAGGTCGGAAAGATTAAACTGGAAGAAAGAACATGATTCTTTGGTAACATGATTTGTTTGAAAGATTGGAAATCTTCGGGTCCGACATGGTTAGGTGGTGCGATAGTTTGCCTCACAAGGCAAAGATTTGGTAGAGTTTCATTCGCATCTATTTGCTCAACAGCCGGACCCTCTTGTGATGTTTCATGTTTGAAGCAAAGAACTCAAGGGAAGGAGTGTGGAGGCCATCGCTATTAAGGTGGAGGCCGTCGCTATTAGGGCAGAGGTACTCAAGGTGACTCACTCACTGTCAGTCTTCCTTGCAGCTTTTCTCGTAGATTTGCGAGAAGACGTTGACCAGCAGCAACATGAACACTTTCCAGCAGTAACAAGAAGCTAGTAGGAACAAGTGCCTTACTAGTAGGAACAAGAAGCTACTCGGGGCTCCTGGCATCGCTTCTAGTAACAAGTGCCTTACTAGGCGTCCCAAGATGTGCGCAAGCCAGACATGTGCTTTAGAGTCCAGACAGGGTGCCCCTCGTTGGGGGGGTCCCCAAGTCTACTTTTTCATGTGTTGCTGGAAGCTCAAAATGCAAAGTGCCAAAGTGCACAACTTCGCGCATTTTGAGATGCTCTCGCAGCTGTATCACGTATCAAGGAACATTGGCTTCGAAGGGAAACCTACTAATGGAGCCAACAACCTGGGTGTTCTACGATCTCACAGCATCTGAAGTCTCAAGTGGCTCAATCTGTGAGAGGATCATTTTACCTGAAGCTATATGTGAAAGCTACATTGTACATTAGCGATGGCCTCCAA
This sequence comes from Durusdinium trenchii, assembly GCA_963970005.1. NCBI lineage: Eukaryota > Dinophyceae > Suessiales > Symbiodiniaceae > Durusdinium > Durusdinium trenchii. Next base: position 48,790 of record CAXAMN010017781.1, read on the forward strand.
CCTGAAAGCTACATTGTACTGTACATATGCAGAAAAAAAGAGACTCAAAAATGAACTTCTGTGAGACTGTTGGCACTCGGGTTTTGGCACTTAGAGGCCACTGGAGCGGAATTAAGTCGCTCGTGGCTGGGGTGCACCGAATGACAGGGTGAGGTTAAAGGACAATATTTGAAAGAAAAAGTGCTATGAAAGTTGATAGTGAGTAGTTTGAGAGATATTTTTGGGGGGTCAAATGCGAGCGGCGTTCCGTGTGACACAAGATTCTATTCTCAAGGTTGAAAGACACTATGAAAATTCAGTTAGCTACTAGGAACAAGAAGCTTCTTGTTACTAGCAGTATGGCCAGGAGCCCTTAGTAGCGTCCTTGCTCCTACTAGCGATGGCCTCCAAGCCTTAAGTTTCCCTAAAAATCTAGGAACTAAATCATTAGTAGGAGCGCTTCTTCAAGGAAGCGTGAGCTATCCTGCGTCCAGTAGCTACTTAAGCTAATAGCTACCTCTTCTACTAGCTATTTAATTAGCTACCTAGCTACCTCTACTCACGGCCTACCCCCCGCCTCCTTTAAAGAAAAAGCGTTGTTTCTTAATTTTCAAAGAGAAAGGCTCGGAGATAACATGGAACTGCTCGAAGTTTGACCGAAACCGCCCTGCCGCAGTGTGGCTCGATTTTCTCACGGCTCACCTGGATTCAAGACGGATTCGGCGTGCTCGTGCACCAAAAAGGCGGAAACGTCGGGCACACCGGTGAATCACCACTCGAAAGACAAGAAAGAAGCCAAGGAAAAAACATAAATTTGTTGATTTCAGAATGTGTTGTTTTCATGTGTTTTTAAAAACATTGTCTAGAAATATAAAAGACAGTTGAAAGAACAATTTTTAGAAAGACATCGCGACCATCATGCCCTCAATTGGTTTTGCACGTTGGCCGTTTTCAGCTCCAAGCTTTGCGCCTGACGTGTGAGCAGCTCCAATGGTGCGTGCTTGAAGGCAACAAGAAATGAACAAGAAGATGTTGAAATGTTGCTTTTTTGTTGAGAGGATAGTTCACTCTTCGTTTGCATTCAATTTCCATTCAGACTTCTGTCCTTTGTGCACGGATTGGATTGTCCTAATTGCCCCGCGCACTTGAGTTTGGCGAGGTCTCGTGTTGGGAAGAGACAACGCATAGAACATATTTCAACATTTTTAACCTAGCTCCGCACGGACACAAGAATAGCAATAGCCTCCAAAAAGAAAGGAAAAGAAAGAAAGAAAAGAGATGACAAAAAATTGAGAAGCAATGGTTTCCATCCTAATAGCAATAGCCTTCATTCCAATAGAAATGGCCTTCAACCTAACACCGATGGGCTCCAACCTAGCTCCGCACGGACACAGTGGACACAATATAAGCTGTACTGTTTGCATAACATGCCAATTCAGCCTTAAAAGTGATAAGCTTGGCAACTAGGAGCAAGGACGCCACTAGGAGCAAAGGACATCGACTAGGAGCATGCTTGGAACAAGAAGCTAACCACCTGGAAGATGCAAATCATCTTCAACCCACAGAGATTTCCATCAACAAGAAGCAAGGGCTACTAGGGGCGCTCCTGACCTTACTACTAGTAACAAGAAGCTACTAGGAACAAGTGCATCGCTTCTAGTAACAAGTGCCTTACTAGATGAACATCAGCTCGCCATGCGGCTGCAGCTTCGACACTAGGCTCCGCATGGCGGGAGACGGGGACGATGCGGTTGGGATGGGTTGGACGATCGACACCGATGTACAACTCTTGTCGTCTTGGCCCTACCTCCCGTTCGTAGCGTCCTTGTTCCTACTAGTAAGGCACTTGTTACTAGTAGCGATGCCAGGAGCCCCTAGTAGCTTCTTGTTCCTACTAGTAAGGCACTTGTTACTAGTAGCGATGCCAGGAGCCCCGTTCGTAACGTCGCTCCTAGTAGCTTCTTGTTCCTAGTAGTACGACCAGGAGCCCCTAGTAACGTCGTTGCTCCTAGCGGCTTCGACCTCCTAGGGCAGGGAATCATTTCCCTTGCAGACTTGAAGAGCGTGGAGCGTAAAACCTTTCTGGTTGTTTGTTCATGTACAGGGTGGAGGCCGCTACCAGGGTGGCACAAACTGGTTTGTGTACTTTGGTGTTGAATGACTTCCAGTCACTGAGCCTCAAAGACAACAGCATGTTAAGGGTCCAAGATAAATACAGTATTCGGAAGAATGAAGGTAAGACATCACCTTGCCATTTGTGTACTCAGATTACATGCACGGCCTCGTCTTTGCTTGCACAAGCGCTAGCCGCTAGCGGTGAATCCGTCTGAGGACGCTCAGATCCCACGGAGAATCCGTCTGCGTTGCGCCAGACTTTCAGTTGAGGTATTTTCTCCCAAACAGGTGTTAAGCAGTGCTCAGATCGTCGCGCGGGCGTGGACGGCTAAGTCGCTGCTTCGACTGCGCAGGCTCGCGAAATCTGGGTGGCGGCGGCGAGTGCTTGTCGCGACTGCGCTCTCGTTGTGGTGCCGCTCGCATTTTCGTGGCAGGCGCAAGGGAAACCTGGTGCTTTGGTGGTTGGAGCATACCTCTACGAGAATGCTTCTTCTTTGTCCTAAATTTGAACATGTCTTTCTTTCTTTTCTTTCCTTTTCTTTTCTGTCCTTTCCTTTTCTTTCCTTGTCTTTTTTTATTGCCTTTTCTTTCCTTTTCTTTTTTTCTTGTTTTTCTTTCCTTTTTTTTCCTCTTCTGTCTTTTTCTTTCTTTCTTCCTTCCATATTCTCGTACTAATTAAATTTGCACAATCTTGGCAGACTCGACATCCGACCTCTAAAGCCTCTAAAGGTGGCGGTGAATAAGGTCACCTGCCAAGGCGGCCTGACACATCTGAATATGTTCTAGTAACAAGGGCATCGTTAATATGATGTAGAGGCCTGGACGCCGCTTGGAATGGGCTTTAGGTGTTCCCTTGTGTGGCATGCGACTGATGTTGTTTCCGTTGGTTTTGTGGGTCTAAATTGGATTGGTTTCGGTTTAGGTGAGTTCGTGACAGTTGATGTGACAATTTGTTTTTTTGTTTGGTTTGAAAAAAAATTAGTTGGCTGGTTTGCAGCGTTGTCATCCAGTCTGCTTCAGTTTGATTCGGTTTTGGGGCATGGCTTTGACCTGCATCGTTGCTGCTGTGCTGATGTGCCGGGTGTTGGCAGAGCCCAGCCAGCGAGGAAGTAAAGGAAACATCACTGGAGTGAACATTGGCAACAGTTCCATAGATCGCTCCCTTCGAGTCTTACACGGCTGGCCGCATCCTGGGTGTTGCACTGGCTGCAATCATTTTTGCTTTCCCAACAGCGGAAGGTGCTATGACAAGAAGGGCAAGTACTACTACCTCGAGCGCAGCCCAAGCACTGGTGGAGAGCACCAGGACTGCTGCAGCAAGTGTGGTGCATTTTGCTCTCCCAATAGTGGCAGCTGTTACGCTGGGAAAAGCCAGAGTTACTATTTGGATTGTCGGTCGTACTACTTTGTCGGGAACAAAAGGTGCAATCTTTTCCGTGGCAATGGCATGATCGACTACACCCCCAAGGTGACTTCAGCGACAGATTGCCGTGTTGCTTGACAGAACACCCCTTCCTGTAAGGTCTTCAATTATGCGGCACCTGGTACGGCCTGCGGTGGTGGTCCAACATGCCAGCTGTTCCGCGAATGGTGCTCCTCTGGGTTTACAGAAGATCCATCCTGGGAACTGTATAACCTAGATTGAAACTGAATTGTGAACCAGCTGGCACAACAGTCCTGGCAGACAACAACGACCGCACGCAGGAATTTTGCGCTTTTGCACTTTGCCCATGTCAGATGTCTTTTCTGACTGCATAGAATGGAAAGCTCTTGTAATTAAAGTGCGATCACCCATTGTAAAGCATGATGGGTTACAGGCCCCGATGTTCAAGCCACGGCTTGCACAGGCATGGACTCGGAGAAGGTGATGGCGTCAGCAAACAGACCTCACTGACTGCGTCGTGACTTGCCAACCGGCAAAAGACACGCTTTGGCTTCGACTCCTTCGACCTTGTTGCCACTGCCAAAGAAGGAAGTACTGTATGCGTGAACACAGCAACCAATGAGGCTAGATCAATCGACTGTAAAATCAGACAATTAGTAGCGATGCCCTTTGCTCCTAGTAGCGTTATTGTTCCTAGTAGTAAGGCCACGAGCGCCCCCTACTAGTGGCGTCTTTGCTCCTAGTTGGATCTGGTACATTGACAGGTGACGTTGCGACCCATGCTGTGGCAAGGCTTGTTTGGAGGGAACTTGTTTCGCTGTTTTGTGCTGTTGAAGGCCATCGCTATTAGGTTGGAGGCCATCACTATTAAAGCACTTTTTTACGCAAAAAATGCTTTGAAGACGTGTATGTGTCTTTCCCACCCTTTTCAGGGCTTCAGAGTCTTTCTGGCGCTTTGAGTTTTTGCCCACAGAACCCAGCAGCTGTCAATCAGCACAGCGAGATCTCACTTTGAGCATTCTGAGACTTTTCCTAGGAAACTAGGAAACGCATATTGCAACCTCACCTTGAAGCGTGCGGCGAGGCACTTGGAAACCATGTCAAATCTAAGTCCGTCAAGGGCAAGAAGTGCTTTTAGCCCAGAACTGTGCACAGAATATCCAATCAAGAACACCAGCCTAGCGGTAAGATGCCTGGTGCGCAATCGCCATGGGATGTGGCTGTGTGAAGGCGCGCAGAACACCACAAGTCGTGTTCGTTGTGAAAATGGAAGATTTTGCAAACCATTTGGAAAGCCGAGACTAGCAACATTACTTGTAACAAGATGGTAACACATCGCTAGTGCGGGTAGCTTCTGGAGCACCACAAACAGAAGCTGACACAATGTCGGCGTTATAGAGCTCGATGCACTTTGAACAATGATATGGGCACTGTTTTAGCCACAGCGATCAAAGATATGGCGAGAGCGATATGAACCGCGCTGACAAAAACTGGCGGCTGTCCTTTTCACTTCGAACCAAGAAGCTTCATGAACACTCTATGGCTTGGGTGTGAATGAGTTGATGGAAACCACATGCCCCCGGGATCCTCCGGCTCGTCCGGCTTCGACTTGAGCGCCTCAGCGCGTTTTCCATCTTGCTCCATTTAAAAGAACCTTGTCAACTGTTGGTGTTCCCCTTGGTTTGTGAGTGAGTTTTTGCTAGCTGTGCTTTTGACAGCACCCAGCGTAAAGCTAGGTTGGTCTCTTCCATGGCCTGCTTGAGGCCTATCAGACACACGACGCTCTGGTCCTTTAGGAACATAGACCTCATGCTTCAGTTTATCGTAGACATTGGTGGCATCTGCCAGCAGGACTGAAGGCACTTTAGCAACTTGAAGTCGAACATTCACGTGTCCTCCACACATTTCAAAGAAGTGAAATCTCACTGCGTGCAAAAGGTCCTGACAGGGCGGCCAAACTCCCAACCGCTCCTGGACTACAACATTGTCGTGTCATCTTGGCTGACTGCCAACTCAGTGGACTGACTTGGCACATCTCCCCATCTAATAACCTCTTCAGGTGGCACGAATGGAAAACTTACCATCAACCACCCTCTTTTGACACGCAGTGTCGGCCAACCAGCGACTTGAGACCTGGTCAAACGTCATGCTTCCAAACACCTGGATCGCATTTTTCTCGTTGGCCCTCATGGTCCGGACCGCGCTGGTGTTTACCTGCGACAGCAGCAGGTTCACACCAGCGTTCGACTGCGGTTGTGTCAGTTGTGCGCACCAGGAATCAGGACAGGGCACTGAGTGCTGCCCTGAGCCGAGACTTCTCTCGGTCCGTTGTGGGCGAGCCTGGTTGTTTGCGAGGTTCGGCTGCCAAACTAAGCTCTTTGACATCTTCGATGTACTGAGTTTGTGACAGTTCGAAACTATAGTCACCCAACTGCTGCACGAAAACCCCACACTGAGTAAAGGAAGAACTTTTCCACAAAATTGAACGAAATTTTTTTGATTTGTTCACACAAGTTTCAAGTCTTGTGGGCTATAGACCTCTTGCCGATATGAGCGCGAGTTTCTTGCTACGAAGGCTTTCTCCGCAACACGCATTCGCTCGTGATTCCTGTGGAATTCTCCAGGGCTAATATTTTCACACAAGACTTGAGGGAGATCTCGCAATTGACTCACACGCAGTCGTCCCGGCATCCGGCGAGCGGCCCAGGAGTGCTGAGCGGGTGAAAAAGCCCTCACAATCTCTTTCTTGGTTGCCCCCGAATTGCTTCCGCCAGTACCTCTTCTGCTGTGAGTTGCTGAGAATTTGGGTCAGCTCGAATTGTGTCATTGCCACTGCGCTAAGCTTAGGCGCCGAAGCCCACGTAATCCTGTTGATGTCCATGACCATGTAGGCATGTTCCAACGCCTTGAGCTTCAACTTCTCCACGGTGTTATGTGGGCTCACATTTGCCAATGGTTTTCTCTATGTATTCGATCCGGGTGGACTGGCGCCACCCTTTTGGAGCGGTCTCTCCATCCTTCAATTACTTCCGGAGAGCGGCCAAAAGGTCATATCGGCCAGCGCTGCCATGTTGGTAGTGGCAATGCGTCAAACACGTGGAGAGGCGCAAGCATCACTTTGCGGCACTCGCTGCGCCGCCGAATGTGAAATGAGACTGTCGCGACGTCCTTCACTTGGAAATGGAAACTCACAAAGCTGACATGTTTCCCGTGACACTGACAACAGTTTAGACTTTAATTGAAATCTGGTTCAATGGTTTGTCGGGTTTCTGACATCTTTGGTTCAACCATGTCCCCCGCACCGAACGAACTCGTTAAGAGCAAGGCTGAAACGTCTAAGGATCTAGGCTGGCTAAGGTCGGAACCATTGAGCTGTAGAATCTAAGGTCTTCACTAAGACCGGAACGGTGCGGGCGGTGTTGTTCGCACGCTGTTGCTGCCTTGACGCGGGATCTGGTTCAGGGCCTGGGCCTGATTTCGTTCCGAGTTCCTTTCCCGGTTTTTCCGCTGGGTGTCTTCGGTCCTTTGGAATCCAAATTTCCTTCGCACCCATCATTTCCTCCTACCCCACTCTCACGGCAGGCTCACGAGCAGAAAGGTGTGACAGCTGGGACGCTTGGTTAAACGCGTCTTTTGTCAGCGGCACCACTTGGTCGCCTGCAGCTCCTGCGCGCTCGAGGTGAAGCAACTTTCAATCGTCGTGCACATGCCGACAACAGCAAATCATTCTCAAAATCAACGACCGCCTGGCCTGTAGCTTTCGAAGAGACAGACTTTATAATTGGTACGCATCCCTTGCCGAGCGCATGAACCTTGAGGAGGTTGTCCCGACCGTTCATGAGGACTTCTAAACAAGCCGTGGATGTGCACTGGTCTTGGGATGCATTGCCGAAACCGAAGCCGGGGAGTGAACGCCGCGTTCCACTACCTTTGACAAAGCATGCACCGAGCAATGGTACGAGTGGCTCCCCCATCGATCACCGCTTCCCCTGTTCAACCACCTTGGAGGTAGTCAGTCTCGCGCTCCAGACCAGAGTCACGACGTGTTCCTGAGTGGCTGCATCAATGCCCAATGATTCAGGAAGGAAGACAAAAGGCGCGAAAGCGCTTCATTGTCCCTTGTTGGGTCTAGGTCGGACCGGACCGGGAAATATTGCGTCACCGTCTTCACGAGTTCTGGCTTCTTTGAGGGTCTTTCGCCCCCTGGATCATAGCATATGCTTCTTGAGCCCTTTGGCCCTTTGGTCCTCTGTCATCATGGCCTCCACATCTTCCTTCAAGTATCCCTCAGACAGAAGTCCTTCAGGATCGCATTCCCAAGACATGCTAGCCAGTCTTCTTCTGGTCCTGAATCATGTTGGCAAAGTTCTTGATCACGTCTCTTCAGATCACTGTGCACTTCACACGCTGAATCTGAAACTCCCTTGAAGTTCAGCCTGGAGTACATTCCTCTCCATGCGACGACGCGATGTATTGGTGCCTCCTGACCTGACGCAGCTCCCATCGGTTGCAAGGAAGATCCACGATGGCTCCACCCCGGGCTATCTTGCGCGCATAATCCTGAAATCTTGCCATTGACTGCTGGGCCTCGGCCTCGGCCTTGCGAGTCACTGGACTCGCCACGAAGTCGCCTGGTGCGTTTGAAGTACTTCATGAGGAGCTTGCTCATCTTTGCTACTTTGGCTCACCACGCTCAGCTCTAAGAACTTCAATCAGCCAGCAAACACCCCCATCATAGGACAACCCATCAGCGGGGCGGCCTATCAGAACTCGTTTGGCAGGACCCCGTAGTTCATTTGCAATGCTTGGACCACACAAACGGCGCTTCTCCTTGACGATTGTTTGCTCATACTTCAAACAAGCCCCCCATTCCATATCGGAATGCCATCCTTGTTCTTCTGCAAGCTACCCCCATACTCAGCTCGGCCTGGCGGAGCTGAGTACATCCCCTGTGAGCCTTCGGTAGGCTCCGCTACCATGCGGGTAGCCTTTGGAGCACTACAAACAGAAACTGACACAACGTCGGCGTTATAGAGCTCGATGCACTTGGACCCATGTGATGTTATTGGCACTTCCCCCAGTGACAGCGATCAAAGTATGGGGATCGCTACTCCTAACAATAACGGTTTTCTCAGCCATGCCCTGGCGACGTTCTAAATAGAAAGCATTCTTCTACGACGAAAAGATATCTCGGGCACCTGGCCCCAGACACTTTCCAGAAGCATTCCTTTTTAAAGAAATATGGTCTAAAGGTCTGAATAGAAGAACGAAAGAAGCGAAAGAGTAACAAGGGCATCGCTACTAGTAGCTCTTGGCATTACTAGTAGGAACGAGAAGCTACTAGTAGCAAAGGGCATTACTGCTAGCAGCTCCTCTCACCTAGTGACAGGGGCATCGGGGGCTCAAACCTATAGAGGGGTAAGGCATTGCAAACCTGACACAACCGTTTTTCACTTGCAGGTCGTAACGTTCAGAAAGAGTTGCAATTAAAACCATGCATTTGTTAAGAAACGTTCACACCCAATTAAATGCCTCACACAAGAACAGGAAAGAAAGGTCAAGGGGAAGACAAAAAAGCAGAAGAACAGAAGGGGCCGAAAAGGCTGCGAATGGCTGCGGGGTGTGTACGGGTGCCACGCACGCGTGCCACCACCAGACGAAGTGTTTCTTGCCTTTAAGGTCGCATTTCTTGTTTCAAGTGGAGTTGCTAGAGCGGAAAACCGTGTTGAGGCGTCTTAGTTTCCATTGTTTCCGCCTCAAACGCAGTCTTGACGAACCAGATTGTTTGCGGCGTCGTATAATTTTCTGCATCGTGGATTCACATTGGGACCGTTGCTCCAAGAAAGTCGACGCAGTCTTTGCAACTCTTGAAATATGACATGACGTTTCCCTAAACATGTAGGAACCAAATCATTGGAGGCGTGAGCTATACTGCATCCATGTGTAATAGTTTAAGTAGCTAGTAGTTTATTTCCTTACTTCATCAAGTAGGCGCGTGGACGCAGGATAGTTAATGCTTCTTCAAGGAAAACGCCTTGCATCTGCACGTGATCAGCGTTGAAAATATAGCGTCCGGGAACCATCTGCCAGAGCAGCCACTCCAACAATTCCAGCGCCCGCGAGTCTCTAGTTTTTTGCTACTAGTAGCGATGCACCTTGTTCCTGGTAGTTTCCTGCTACTAGTAGCAATGCCCTTGTTACTGGTAGCTTTGCACAAGTAATAGCAATCATTAAGTTGCACCTCTTACTAGTAACAAGTGCATCGCTATTGGAAAAGCAAGCCACTGTGGCTCGACAGAAGGTGATACGATGCCATGGTGGTTCAGCACGCGCACGTGTTTTACTGCGGCGTGCCAGCGTGGGCAGCTGCCTGGCGGGCAGCCTGCCATCACAGGTCAGGAGCTACTAGTAGCGTCCTTGCACAAGTGCATAGAATGGTTGCTTGCGATTTGCCGGCCAATGGATGTGTTCATTGATTTTTCTATGTTCCTCCGACTATTCCGTCTACATGCCACGCACAACGTCAAAGAAGACTAGACTGACGAACTGAAGAGATGAAGGAGACCGTGATTGACTCTTTTCTGTCGCCTCAACAAAGGATTGCCTTGGAAACGCGATGCACTTCCAGGGAATTAAGAATAAGGTTGAAGAAGCTACTAGGAACAAGTGCATCGCTTCTAGTAACAAGTGCCTTACTAGTAGTAACAAGAAGCTATTAGAATAAAGAATAAGGTTGAATAAAGAATACAGCATAATGAATTTCTTGGATGCGTCAAGGAGATGCGCAACTTCACGTGCTTCACTTTTCCGTGCCTTGCTGCTCACGTTTTTCCCTTCCATCTCACCCGTGGTCTTAGCTTCAATTTGTTGTCTACAGTGCTGTTTTGTTCGGTTCATCAAATCCTGACTGGATGTAAATTAACGAACTCCATGCTAAATGGACTAAGTACAAAGAAGCTACTAGGGGCTCCTGGCATCGCTACTAGGAGCAAGGAATGGTGAAGTACTGTGTGCGACGCAGTGCGAATCGTGAGCAGCCTCTGGAGGGCACGTCCGTTAGCACGTCATCCAGCGCTCGAATTAGCAAGGGAGTCGCTATTGGAAGCTTGGGCGAAAGTAGCAGCTACTGCTTGGGAGTTTTCAAAATTTGAGGGAAACTAATAACCTTCTCATCTCACCCAGCGACCTGCTGTTCCGCACGAACGGTTGCGAAGGGGCGCTGAGAAGGCACGGAACGAGCGCACCACGTTCACACAAAAATTGCGGCGCAACAATATCGGGCATCGATTCATCGCATCTTCTTGTTATGAGAAAAGCCCAGCCCTCCCTGTTGTTTCTGAATTTCCGCAGGCGGGCATTGAGTTCAGCATCACTTGCTAGTGGAAACAAACAGTCTTACTTTTTGCAAGAATGTGTAAATGAAAAACTTGAAATGTTTGTCCATATCAACACTATGTCAGGAATCTGCCGTGGAACCAGGGCAGCCAGTGCATGATGGCACTACAACTGGAAGGACAGAGCTTAGGTTTTTCAAATCCAGTCAAGTCGAAGACCGAAGGCCTACGGCGAAAAGTTGACTGTTGGAAGTGTGTTCTTGTGTTTTGGCATGCGTTAGCTTTGATTTGTGGCTTGACCGTTTGATCCCACGACTTCTTTTGATGCCTGGAGTTTGTCTTGGCCAAGCACCTTTGCACTTGTTTCGCTAATCTCCGCAGGACCATCAAGGTGGGTGGTTTCAAAGGCGGCCGCCCTACATTGGCAGAATTGCAGAAGTTGAACATCCCAGGTGACTTGCAAACGGTCTGAACTTCCTACTTTTTCAAGTCGCAGCAATGCCTAAAAATTTGCCAACAACATGTGTCTCCTGGAAGTTGGTGGGCACTTTTCTTTAAAGAGACCAATGAGACCAATGTTTGGTGCTTGTTTTTGTTGTTGTCGTTGATGTTGGTGATGGTGGCGGTTGGTCCGTTTTTCTCAGACCTGCCGATTGCAGCAAATCTTCACAAGACTTCCAAAACCAGACTTCGTGGCTTTAAACAGAAAAGTGAAAAGCAGATCTTGGACTCTTGGGCCTCGAATTTCTCATCCACTTCACTGAAAGGCGAAACTGATCGTTTTGGTGTGTGGAGGGCAGGACGCTAGTAGTAACAAAGGGCATCGCTACAAACGGAGGAAGAAGCTACTGGTAGCTCCTGGCCTTACATACTAGTAACAAGGATGCTACTAGGATGGAGGCCATTGCTAGTAGGTTGGCTGTGGAGGTATGTCCTGTTTTGGCCCTGGAGTGGCACAGGACTAGACACTGACTGCAGCTACACGGGCCTGCAAGATCGCTTTGCGCGAAACTTCTTCACCATTGCTCCTAGTAGCGATACCAGGAGCCTCTAGTAGCTTCTTGCTCCTAGTAATGTGTAAAGAGAGTCAGCACAAGGGCCAATTCAGAAATACGCCTGCTGGCCCTTCTTGCCCATGCTGCCCCATGCTCTTTTTGTCTTTGTGTGTGTGTGCCCTGGACGAGTTTGACAGTGTGGTAGGCCTAGATGAGCAATTGGGCAGCGATAAAAAGGCGCGCCCAGTGGGGCCGGTGCAACGTGGAACGACATGGAACGAGTAGCTAGAAGCTACTAGAAAACAAGTGCATTACTATTAGCTATTTGATATTGTATGGAATGAACACGTGTTGTGCCTTGTTGCAACTTGGCCAGCTTGAGCAACGCTTCAAATCATGTCGAGGCCTTTGGAAGTGACCAGACTTCCGGAAAAGGCCTCCGCTCTGGCGCAAGTTGCTTGGAAGTTTTGGAGAAGCGCAGCTTGACTGCACCCGCTGTTGAAATTCTGTTTTTGTTCCTTTCAAAAAAAAATCGCTGACTTAGCTCCAGTCTTTGATCGCTTCTGGCCGAAGACTTTTCAGAACCTCTCTTCTTGGAGTTTGTGTGTTTGTGTGTGTGTGTGTGTCACACTCCGTTTCCAGGAGTTCGTAACCTACCTTTCACCCACAAAGTTTCGCAGGGGGCAGTGACAGAGTTTGTGAAATCACTGCCAACGAAGATGTCCACATTCTCTGGTGATGCATCGGGAGACGTCCTGATGTGTACCTGCGATTGGAACTGTTGAGCCCGTCCGCTGTTCTCGTTTTGCATGGTGGTTCTCCATGATACTCCCCCAAACAGGTTTCCCTCCGCCGCTTTCAGCTGCCGCACTTCCACTGTCAACACTGTTGAACATTTCAGCTGAGCCGACTTTGCGCCTTTCCGTTCCCTCATCCATTTTACTGTGGATTATGATTAACTGCAAACCCTGTGACTAAGTGTGTGATTGGTTGGAAAGAAGTGGTGTCCAGCACGCAAGGGCTCGTGCCAAGGCATTGTTCTTTTGTGGCACAACTGTAAAAGAGGAAAGACTGTGAAGAATAACAGAGTGCTTAGCACTTTTGACATGGTTTCTTTTGTGTACGTTTGTGTGTGTGCGCGGGAGGTTACGTTGCTGCCAAATGTGTTCTTCTCACTGGAGCTCTTTCCTAGGTTGACGTGAGGAAAAGTCAAGGGTTGGAAAACAAGAGCTTCTTTACTTGATGCACTGGGCCGGATTTTTCTCAAAAAAGACTGGATTTGGGGACTTGGCGTGCCACCCAAGGATCTGTACTTGTGGCTGTGAGGGCGCGTCCTCTGAATGATCGAGAGAAGACGGCCGCATCGGGGGAGTGCCTGACTTTTCAGGCGATGCCGTTTTCGTGTGGCCGGGGTAGGCCGAGGTAGCTAGTAGAAACTAGTAGAAGCTAGGTAGCTACTACCTTACTAGTACGCCACTAGGAACTGGACGCAGGATAGCGCTCGCACTAATCATTTGGTTCCTACTTTTTTAGGGACACCTAGTATCTAATTATAGTGGTCTTGGCGAAGGTCAAAGTAGTTTGCGGAGTTTGCGTTACAGATGGTTCATATAAGCAGGATCGTAGTGGCCAAACAGCAGGGGATACCTATCAAAAAGAAAATTGATTCCTATCAAAAAGAAAATTAATTCCTATCAAAAAAACATAAATTCGTATCAAAAATAAAATTCCCCCTACTCGTGCTGGTTCCCTGGTCGCTTGGTCCCTTGGTCCTCTGGTCCCTTGGTCCCTTGGTCCCCTGGTCCCTTGGTCCCTCTGGTCCCTTGCTCCTCTGGTCCTTTGGTCCTTCGTCCTGGTCTTCGGGTCCTTGGGTCTGTACTTTCGAGGCAAGACGCGTTAAAGGTGATTTGGAAATCTGGTCATACATCCTGTGAAGCACCGTAGCAGACCTTTTATTGCCAGACGTAGCACACCCTTTTTTTGTGAGCCACCCTGACGGTAAAATTTAGACGAAGAAAGTGCCATTCCAAGGTAGCAAACCTTTTGTGAGCCACCTGAGGGCAAAATTTTGAAGAGGAAGGAGCCATTCCAACGTTGCAGACCTTTTGTTAGCCTTGCGAGGTTAAAACTTAGAGGAAGAAGTTGATATTCCAACGTAGCAGGCCTTTGTTTTGTGAGCAACGCGAGGGTAGAATTTGCTATTCCGACGTAGCAGGCCTTTTGTGAGCCACCCGGGGATAAACTCTAGGTGCCACGCCAAGGTAGCAGACCTTTTGCGAGCAAAATTTAGAGGAGCAGTAGACCTTTTGTGAGCCACGCGAGGGCAAAATTTACAGGAGCAGACCTGTTGTCAGCATAAACTTTGGAGGAGGAAGGTGCCATTCCAACATAGCAGACCTTTTGTGAGCCATCCACAGGTCTTGTGGTTTTGTGAGCCATCGTGAAATTCAGAGAGATCACGGTTGAGATGCAGAGAGGTCTACATCTACAAAGATCCAGAGGCCTGGAGATCCAGACGGATCTGCAGGTGTAGGATAGACCTAAAGATGGAGGTTTAGAGGTTTTGAGTCTTGAGATCCAGGGAGGTGGTGAAATCTAAGTTCTAGGCGTCTATACTTGCAGAGGGTGTAGAAAGATGTTCAGATCCAGAGATATCAAGAGCTCTTTTCACAGGTCTTCAGATCCATAGAATTCTACAAACGCCACGCAAACTGCACTACAAGGTTCGCAATCGCTGCGCTTGCCACGAAGTCTGCGCTTCTGGACAGAAGTTCAAGCAATCTGCACTTCGAGGTTCACGAAGTGCTGCACCTGCCATGAAATCTGCAGTTCCAGTGCGCAAAATGCTGCGCCTGCCACGAGCCCTGCAACTGAAGGTGCTCAAAGTGCTGCGTGCAAAGTTCCGCTCCTGCCACGAAACCTGCTACTGGAGGTGCTCAAAGTGGTGCGCCTGCCACGAAATCTGCAGTTCCAGCGCACAAAGTGCTGCTCCTGCCACGAAATCTGCTACTGGAGATGCTCAAAGTGCTGCCCGCGCCACGAAATATGCACATCCAGATTCACATCGCGCAGCGCTGCCAAGGCGGTTTGCAGTGGCAGGCGCAGCTCTTTGTGAGAGATATTTTGTTTTTGATACAAATTAATTTTCTTTTTGATAGGATATAGAAATTTTCTTTTTGATATATATTAGTTTTCTTTTTGATAGCCCGGCCAAAAAGCAGTGGGGGCACGGCGCTTTCACTTGCGAGACATGAAAGGTGCCAAAACTAAACGGATCTCTCTCCAGTTATATAAGTCTAATATAGTTTGCTACTAAGTTGGAGGCCAGGCCATCACTATTAGGTTGGAGGCCATCACTATTAGCTTGGAGGCCATCGCTATTTGAAGCATTCTTGTTAAGAAAGGTCTAAAAGGTTAAGTTTCCAGAAAAATCTAGGAAGAAAATGAATAGTGCAAGGGCTTTCCTGTTTCCAGTAGCTAGTAGTTTTTTTAGCTTAGTAGCCTGCTTGTGTTGCTTGGCTGTGTTCAAGCTACTTACCCCCTTACCCCGCCTTGCCCCTTTTCATATAAAAGAAAGGACACACTGACATACTTGTATGTGTATGTCCGTGAGGATGCCACAGGCTTAACCCTGCACCGAGATGATGACAGAGAACATCGCTTCGCCTTTGATTGCGTGATGTCTCAAGATGTTGGTCAGCGCGAAGTATACGAAGCCGTTCCTGCACTTGACGTGTTATTCGGTTTTGATGTGACATATTGGATTAGAAAGCCAATTGCTAGAATTATAGTGTTTTTTTACGTCGCAGGCCGAGCAGATTGCCTTTCTGAAAAATCTTTAGGGGAGTGGCCGGTCAGCTCTTGTGATTTGCAAGGACAGGACAGCACGACCATTGCTGCACAAAGTCCTAGAAGGTTCCGACCTCAGCCAATTCAAACAATGAGCATGAGCGAGCATGAGGTAGTGAAGCGGCAAAAATCCAACAACCTCGCAATCGCGCGCTTGTCGAGGGAAGAGAAGCTAGTCGTAACAAGTGCATCGCTACTAGTAACAGGTGCCTTACTACTAGTAACAAGAAGC
>CAXAMN010017781.1:76186-106896 GCA_963970005.1 Durusdinium trenchii
AGCAGCAGCAGCAGCAGCAACCAGCAGCAGCAGCAACAACCAGCAGCAGCAGCAACCAGCAACCAGCAGCAGCAGCAACCAGCAGCAGCAGCAACCAGCAGCAACCAGCAACCAGCAGCAGCAACCAGCAGCAACCAGCAGCAGCAGCAGCAACACCGGCAGCAGCAGCAAGCAGCAGCAGCAGCAAGCAGTAGCAGCCGCAGACATGCTACCTTTCGCCCACCCCCGTCTCCTCAAGTATCTGTCTTTCCACGTCGCCCTTCTACAATTACTCAGGCAGCACCTTTTTGTGCTATTGTTTGAGACCAAATGTTGGGGCGAGAAAGACTCTAAGGAAAGCTCACTCTTTCCCTGCTGCTGCTGCTGCTTGGTAGATGGTGGTGCTGCTTGGTAGCTGCTGCTTGGTAGCTGTTGCTGCTGCTGCTGCGGTTGCTGGGGTGGTTGTGTGTTGCCATGTCTTGGCTGTGTTGGGGTCGTATTGGGGGGGGCGCTGTTGGCACTCTCCTTCTCCCTTGGCCATGGCATGTTGCGATTCCCGGCCAGGTTTTTGCCGCCTAAAGAGCCCCAGCGTTGTTTCTTTGCCTAGCTTTTGCCACCCCCCTCTGGGCCACAAGTAGCGATGGCCCCCAACCACAATAGCGATGGTCACCACTCTAATAGGGATGGCCTCCAACCTAGTAGCGATGGCCTCCAACCCAATAGCGATGGTCACCACTCTAACAGCGATGGCCTCCAACCCAATAGCGATGGTCACCACTCTAATTGCGATGGCCTCCAACCTAGTAGCGATGGCCTCCAACCCAATAGCGATGGCCTCCAACCTAGTAGCGATGGACTCCAACCTAGTAGCGATGGCCTCCAACCCAATAGTGATGGTCACCACTCTAATAGCGATGGTCACCACTCTAATAGCGATGGCCTCCAACCTAGTAACGATGTAGCGATGGCCTCCTCCACCCTATTAGCGATGGCCTCCAGCCTACTAGGTCTCCACCTGCTTATTTCTGTTTTGAGTGCCCCCTAGAGTCTAATGTGCGAGTCATTCAACCACTTCGCAGCTCATGGCAACTCAACGAGATAACATTATATATGTTTGTCCAGTCAGGCTTATCTATTGTAAGGCCACTCACTGCTTGAGCACGATTTCATCCATTTTCCAGATCAGGACTTGAAATGTACTACGACAAGTGATGCACAAAGCACATCTTGACTTGGACTCGTTCGTGGGCTTGGCGGTCAGATGAAAACCCTATCATTGTCTGAAACATAGTTAACCTGATTCGATGCCAGTTTTCAATGCCTTCAATTTTGAGGTAGGATTTGCCAGAGTCTGGGTGTTGCTCTTGCCATCAGAAAGTGTGGCAGTTTGGCATCTTTTGAGTAGTAACAACATGTTTGCATGTGATTGAATTTCAATGCTAGCTGTAAGAATGCGAGTAGAGGCGTGCACCCCCTCAACTGGGGAAACTGCCACCGCTCAGATTTTCCGGCTGAATGACCAACCCAACAGTGATACTGACGGGAAAACAAGGAACCGGCAGCAAATTGTTTGAAACATGATGAAATGACAAGCGGGTAAAGGCCAGTTGGTCAGTCTGCTGGTCGCTCGCTTTTTGCGATTGAAGCTTCAAAAAATGGGAACCCTGAGTTGGTGTCATGGAGGCCTTGAAGGCTACTAGCTAGCGGCTAGCTGCTTGTGTTGGAATCCATTGAGCTGGCAGCTTTGGCTGTCATTTTTCAGACACGGAGGTGGTGTTGGTGTTTTGGTTGTTGCAAGGCTCGGGCTTTGGAACAGGCACAGTCCAGGGCAAGGAGACAGGTCCATAAGAAACAATTGACAAAAATAGAAGATTAGAAAAAGGAATGAAAGAAAGAAAGAAAGAAAGGCAAGAGAAGAGGAGAAGCAAAGGCCTTGCTAGCTTTCGCAGGCTCATGATGAGTGATGCGGAAATAGTTTTGTAGCGCGCCACGAGCGAACAAGCTCAGGCTGGGGCAGCAGTTTCACATCAAGCTGACTGAACAGCATCCTTCAGTGCTTCAAATAGCAAGTTCGGTGCTTCATTTGTGTTTTTGTTCCTTCGGCTTTTGCAGGTCGGAGACCATCGCTATTAGGTCAAGCTTGCGAAATGTCTTCACATGGTGATCACTGCAGCCATTTCTGGCACCATGCTGGTGCCGGGGCTCTTTAGCCGTGAGTGCACCGTGGTCTATGCGGCCTGCCCAGAGGAGAGCGATTGCGATGATGTTGGTGAGAAGGGTGCCTCCAAAGATGAGGCCACTTTGGCTACTTGTCAGACAAACGAGTTCGATCATTGTATTTGTTTGCCTTTGAAAGCCTTTGCTTGGTTCTGAGTTGTATGTTCTGGGTATGCACTTCATTTGGGGGTATACATGGCGGTCATTCCGTTTCCACCCTTGACTTTCGAGCCCTTTGTTTTTTTGTTTTCCTATGCATCGGTCCATTCGGACGGTTCTTAGGATCAGATGCAGAGATCCAAGCTGGAGGATCTCGAAGATTCTCATGTCCGATTTGAAGAAGACATGTTGCTCGGACGGGGAACAAAAGAAGGTGTTAGGGCCGCCCAGGTATCTTTAGTAAAACAGAAATACATGATTTCATGACGTTCAAGACATTAAGTTTTCCTAAAAATCTAGGAACCAAATGAGAATTAGGTTTGAGGCCAGTCCTATTCTGTTGGAGGCCATCGCAATTAGGTTGGAGGCTTGGAGGCCAAAGTCGGAAGCTCCCCCCGCCCTAAAGGCGGCGGGGAGCTTCCTTGAAGAAGCGTGAGCTATCCTTTGTCCACTAGGTAGTAGCTTCAGCATTGCTAGAAGTGAACTAGTCGCCCTTATTACATAATAGGAGTGGGCTGAAAAAAACAGATATATCGCCCCGAGTGACCTGACGCGTAGCTAGGGGACGAGTTTTATGCTCACTTTGCCTTTTGTTGGCGCGCTTGTGAGCGCGGGACACCCAAGGGCGAGATGCCTGGTCCTTGGATGAACCTTCCAGAAAACCAAGAGTATTTCAAGGAAGTGGAGCTCATTGAGAATGCATACTACAAGCTGAAGCACCATTATGATGACGATGGAGCTCCTCAAAGAACAGGTTTCTGGCAGGTCACCCATATGATGAGAAGAAAAAGGAAGGAATGTGGCTGCAAGGACGTTTGATTGCAGCGAGCGACCCACACTTACAATGGTGGTTGGAAAAGGGAAATGGAAGACTATGAACGAAAGTTTGTGGTTCACCTGTGTGCCACACCGTCGAGTGGATGCAGGAAAACAAAGCGCCACAGGGAACAGGGTGGAACCTATACCGCAAGATCAGTTCAGGGGAGGTCATCAGCAAGGAATGAGTTGGTTCAAGGGAGACGTCGAGAAGAAGGACATTGGTTGTGAGGTTCCTCACGAGAACACCACGGAGCTCTCAGCCCGAGCCGGCTGGATTGGGCAGACGACGGCGCTCATGCTTTGGGTTTTGACAAAACACTTGAGGGTGAGGGTGTCAGAGGACGTTTGGCCGAGCAGCGTGCTGGAGACTGCCCAGTGGGGCAGTGGTCGTGACGAAAAGGGTAGAAGGGCCAAGGCCCAGGTCGTAGATGACAAGGCGCACGGGCGAGGACAGGTCAAAGGATGTAAGAAAAGAAGGGCTGACGTGGCCACCTTGTATGAGATTTAGGGGAGGAACTGCAGTCAGAAGACTCTGAAGGGCCAGCTGGACCTGAAGAGCGGAAGCACAAGTTGGCTGATAAGAAGCATTCTAAGACCCCAATTGGATTCGGCCACCAGGTCGAATTTGAGCTTAATGCACCGAGTCACCCCACGCGTAGTTAGGGAACGGGTTTGATTTTCACATTGCCATTTGGTTTCCAAACTCTTCCCTTTCCTTGTTCCTCCTTGTGCTCTTTATGTTTTTGTCTTGTTCTTTGATACCTCAACTGGTATAATTCACCCTGTGAGCCTGCGGTGTAGAGTTCTTTGGTTCTTTGATACCTCATTGGTTCACCTTCACTTGCGAGTGAGCCTGTGGTGTAAGGCTGAATTCAGTTTACCACCCACAGTCTTCTGAGCCGCAACCTTTGCAAATTCCGGTTGCGAGGTCGCAAAAGGGCTTCACTTGAGCATAACCATATTTTTGTAATTGTATAGATGTATATATACTAATGCCCTAAAATACAAGTCCGAAAGGCAGACCTTCTCAGAATATGATGCTTCCTCGCATCCGAGCTGTGGAGGTATGACGCTGTCACAGTGGCAGCCTTTGGGCAACTAATCTTGGAGCTGCCAACAGAACGTATTCACATACATCCCGCTCCTTGAACAAGTCAAGTCACGTCGGCAGCTGATCACAGTTCCGAATTTTGGGGCCTGGTTCTTTGGTGCTCAACAAGCTTACACCAAAGCTTGCATCTCGGAACCCACAAGGTTTGAGGTTTGGCATGAAGTTTCCACTTGTGCCATTTCCAGCGCATGTAGAAACATGCCCGATGAATTGTTTGTTGCGGCGCGTCTACTTGATCCAACGCGCGCTCGTTGTATTTTACTGTGTTTGGTCGTTGCAGGCATGTCCTTTTCGATGAGGCTACAAGCGCAATCTCTTGTTCCTGTAAATTTCCATCTTGTTGAGTGAAATGATAATAGTGGGAGTTCAGAACTCTTTGAGTATTGCTTCATTTCAGGTTTGGATGTTCGTGCTTTCCGCGCCCTTGTTTGGATTGCAGCAAGCTGCGTTACTGTACCTCCGTCTGAGCCAGGCAGGAGAAAGGGCGCGCGCGCCCTATTTGCGCATAAGGGATTGCAGTTGGTGGCTAGTTTGAGCCTTTCAAGGTTGAAGTTTTTTGACGGAGAACCCTTTCCGATATCTGAAAAACGACTTCAGGTCTAAAGTTGGGCGCCGCTGGCCATGACCCGTAGTGTGCAAAAATGTTTTCCACGTTGAGTTTCAGCTGCCCTGGTGACTCGAGCAATCGTAAGACCTGTTCTTGCAATTATCAGCCAGGGCTTGGCTGCTCTTTATGTAGCGTTTACTATACACTGTATTCTATAATCTAAATATTTTGTGTTCATATATGCATGTTTCTACGTGCTTATGCACATTACTACTCATCGACCAGAGCTGGCAGGGCGTGGCTGCTTTTTCTGTGGCACTTACTACGCACTCATACTACGTTCTACATATACTGCGTTCTTATTGTCATGTTTCTCCCTGCTTATGCACACTACTACAAACGGGAAGAGCTGGACAGTGCTTGGCTGCTCTTTACCTAGCGCTTATTATACACTATGTTCTATGTACTGTTTTCTCACAGTCATTTTTCTAGGTGCTTATACACACTACTACAAACACATGCCCCATCGGCCACAGCTGGACAGGGTTTGTTTATAATTTTCTCATCTCCATGTTTCCAAGTGCTTCTAACTACAAACTCATCGGCCAGAGCTGGACAGGACTTGGGCGCTCCAGTGCACAATCGCGAGGAGACCGAATCACTGCAGGCGTTTCTCCCGCTGGCAAAGGCAAGACGGGGCAGTAAAGACTTAAAGGAGATGAAGAAAGTTTTTATGTGTGTTGTTTCAGAAGTTTTATGTAGGCCAACCGCGGCGCGTCAGCATAAAATCCTATCCGCTTAGAAGGTCCTTGAGGCAGGCAAAAGCCGGGGAATGCAAGGGGAGGAAACCGGTCGACAACGCGTCGGCAAAACCTCTCATCTCCTCAAGAGCGATCAAAATGCAAAAAACAAACGAAAGTGGTGATCACGGAAGGAGAAGGTTGCAAAGTAGTAAAGAACCCACACAAAGATGTGGGGAAACAAAATCGCAACAAGTTTAAGGTGATCTCACGAAAGGTTGTCTAACGCCTTCGAGGGTGATCTCCTCAAACACACACGCAATGAATCATGTCAGATACACCATGCCCTTTATCAACCTTTGTTTCTTATTGATCTTGTTTGCCTTTCCCTCAACGCCGAGAGCTGCAATGGCACAATCACACCATGCAAACTGGAGCAATTGTCTACAAGGCAAGCCCTCCCTGATTCACACAGGAGGCAAGGCCAGATAAAAACCTGGAAGGGCTTGGCAGTGGGAAAGTTGACACATCGCCTGGGCGAAGCTTGGTGGTTAGAGCGCAAGATAAGTGGACAAAACAAGATTGGTGTGTGTCGGAAAGGGCAAAATGGGTTTCGGTTGCGATCCATCGTGCTCATCTCTTGGGCTGAAGTGTTCCGCAGCAATCTGAAGGATGTCTGCGAGAAGCAACATTTTTTCACATGCAAAAAAGTCCACTTGCTTTGCGTCCTGTTTTGTAACGCACATGAACAGACCTTGATGATCTACACCATGGCACTGATGCTTTTCCCAGAACTTTTGGGCGCCTTGCGGCTGATGATGTTCCTGGTAAACCCCACAACCTGGACAGACATCGAGCGCTACAAAAGTGAAGCCCGGACACGACATGCACGCGGCATGGGAGGGCAGAGGGTCTTCAGATCTTTAGACCTTTTAGACCTTTGGTTACTACTAGTAAGGCACTTGTTTCTAATAGCAAACATTGTTACTACTAGTAGCGTCCTTGTTTCTAGTAGTAAGGCCAGGAGCCCCTAGTAGCGTCCTTGCTCCTAGTAGGGATGCCCTTTGCTCCTAGTAGCTTCTTGCTCCTAGTAGTAAGGATGGGCCAGAAAAGTGAGGGATGGAATGGTCATCCCATTGTTGTGACAATCCGCTTTGAGGTTTCCCTTATTTCACTTGAGTCCATTCCCACGACGATTTTTTTAAGAATAAACCAACATCTTCGTTGGCTGCATTGTTTTGGAGAGCAAATCTAAAGGCATATCTCCTAAGTTAAGTGGAAGTAGCAAAGAACAGCAGGTTGGAGGGTGCAGGCCATCACAAGAGCAAATAACAATCACCCGCGCTCCGATCCATGAGAATGATATGTGTTTTGTGCTTTGGGAAGCCACCCCTTCAGTTTACCTGTGGCCAAAAGCCTTCGTGTTTTACCCGTTCCCCAATGTCAGCCCTTGAGCTGTTGCTGAGGAGTGGTTGCCTTGCATTTGGTCTCCTTTTTGTCTCTTGGCAAATGAAATCAATCAAATTCTAGAATTTCAATCCTGGACTTTCTCAACTCCAACACTGATTGATGGCCTGGATTTTGCATTGAGTCTTCGGATCGTTTGATGCCCCGTTCGTAGCGTCCTTGCTCCTAGTGGCGAGGCCAGGAGCCCTAGTAGCGTCCTTACTCCTAGTAGTACGGCCAGGAGCTCCTAGGGACCCAAAAGGTACATGAGTGATGGCAAATGCTTCGAGGCGTGTGCCCAGTGAGCTTGGCCAGTGAGATGCTGAAGTTCTGTGTGGGATATGTCGTTTTGACCGACTCTGTGAGTATCGTGCTGGCATGCAACTCCGTCCAGGACAACATCAAGACATGAACAGACAAGAAGCCAACTGGAAGAAAGCGAGTAGGAGACACATCAGCTCGGCCCGCTGTTTCTTGCACGCTTAGTCCTTTCAGCTGCATCCGGCGCATCAGCCAGTTTGGAGGTCCTTGCGATGCCCTTTCTTACTGGTAGTGAAGTGTCCTTGTTCCTAGTAGCAAGGCCAGGAGCTACTAGTAGCTTCCTTGCTCCTAGTAGCGATGCCTTTTCTAGTAGCGTCCATTGCAAACAGCAACATCACATTCATGTCGACTCAGCTGTTGCCATTGCTGCTTTACTTGCTTGACTTTATCAGAAGGCTGCTTGGGTTGGCCTTCCTGTAAGTCGTTGCAATGCCAAAGGATGTGGGTTGAGCTTTGCCGGGTTTTCCGGCACTGGTCCTTGTCCGGATGGCAGTAGGAACTGATGACGTGAGTTGCAGCAAGATGCAATGGTTCTTGCCGTATGTTTTTTTCAGGACACAATCTTCAACAGCTTGGCATTGACCTTCCTGGTCGAGCTGGACAACAAGCTTTGGGAAGTCGCAAGGAGTGTGTTCCACCTTCGGTGCCTCAGCTGCACTGCACTGCGACCACAGCAACGAAACAGTTGTTCTTGGCTTCCCCCCATCTCCCGGCATTGCCTCCACCTCATGATGCGCCACAATCATGACTCGACTCTGGTGTTCACCATGTGCTCATTTTGCTTTTCGTTTGGCACTCGAGTTGCAAGGTATGAAGGAGAGCAGTTCAAATTGAGACCAGAGGCTGAAAGGGACGCTACAGCGAGCAGCTTGGTGTGAGTTGACCGCGGATAGATAGCTGTGACTGGTGAGTTTCTTTCGTTGGTCCTTTGGATCCTGTTTTTCTTGTTTAAGCCCCGGGGGGGTAGGCCGTAGAGGTAGTAGCTAGAGAGGTAGCTAGTAGCTACGTAGCTTACACAGTGTAGCCTATCTAAGTTGGTGTCCCAGCTCGGACTTTTGTGCCTTTGACCTGGATGGGCAGACTTTTGACAAAGTTTGGTGATGTGGAAAGGACCAATGCTTGGACTTTCCGCTGGGTTGGGATCTTGGCCATTGCTAAGAATAGATAGCTCTCCCCTGATTTTCTGGCAAAGTTGTTTCGAATCGTTCTGACTTGTTCAAGAAAAGAAAGAAAGAAAGAAAGGATGGTCTGAAAAATGCAGTGCAGTTTGGGGATTGCTGGGTTGAGGCCAAGTTTGGGGAATCCGTCCGCGCAGCTGGCTGCACCGGAAACATGGTGCCGCCGCACTGGAAGCGTGTTTCACATCAGCAGTGTTCATGTTTTGCTACTGCCGGCAGTTCCTCATCACTGAGTATTCATTGAGGACCAGATACATCTTCTATAGATTGGAATTTTGCCAGATTGGAGTCTATTTTCTTGTCCTTGATTCGGAATGGCTTTATGAACGGAAAGAAGCGGCGAAACATAGGAGCTCCCTGAATTTTCCAGACCTGTTTTCGTTTGTACCAGGACTGATACACTCCCAATGGCCCGCGACATGTGCACGCTGTGGGAGCTGACCAATAAAAACAGCTGGGTGGGGGAGCTGGCGCGCTGCACCCTAAGGCAATGGTTTGAGAATGGTAGAGTTTTTGGCAGAATTGAGAGCTTATTCTCTGACCAACATTTTTCTAAGAATGTACAAACCAAATGAACTATGCGTGAGCTATTTTGCGTCCATGTCGAAGCTAACTTAGCCCAGTAGCGAATTAGTTTTCTGCCTTACTTCACCTATTTAAAGAAGTAGGAGCGAGCTTAAAATAACGAAAGACGAGCGCAAACTAACAGGCTAATGTGCTTCGGAGCTCATCCCAATGGCTTACTGCAGATGGTGTGTGACCCCCTCTATGGTGGTTATTGCAGCCCCAAGTTTCGGCGGAGCCTTGGTCCAGAATTTTCTCGAAAAGAATTCTTTTTCAGATTTGTTTTATTAGCAAACATTGCTCCTAGTAGCGATGCCTCTAGTAGCGTCCTTGCTCCTAATATGTTTTCAAACAAAAAGGTTATTTCAGAATTTATACATTTTTGCATCCATTCCAATCCCCATCCTGGGTCCTGGAAGGCCACAGTGGCACCACTTCTTTTCATTGACCCATCGTTTTTGGAGTAAGGATCGAGCTAAACGACATGTACGAGGTGATTCTTGCTGAACCCACTGCCACAATCTCCAATATGGTAGCTTGTAGCAAATCAAGGCAGACTGCCTTCTTTGATTCAATATCACGATTTTTGCTGCCAAGGGGGTTTCAATTGTTTCAAGGTGACCTTCGCGGTGGTACTGTTGATCCCTCAGATCTTTCAGCTGGCTTTCCTGCCAGAAAGAGGAGAAGATCAGGCTGCCTCGCCTGTGCGGCTTGATGGTTCATTAATAACACAATCACACCACCTAGCTAGAAGCACTACCGCTGGAACTTGCAAGCCTTGTCAACATTGTTTCCGGGTCAACTTGTGATGTGATTGGTTGTGGACCAAATTTGTCAAAACGAAGACCAGCGCCACTGTACCCATTGCATCCATGTTCCATTCCATTGTTCTGGCATGCAGCCTTTTGATTTAGATCTTTTGCTGGACGTGGGTTTGCCTCTCAAGCGCCCGACGCGTTATATAAAGATCGAGGGTGTCCACTTCATTGTCGTCCTTTACACTGAGTCAACTGCCGGAAGGAGGTAAAGCATAAATAGAATCAGACCCATAGCAATGGCCAAAGCAGCCGATATGAGAGCATACCAGACCCGAACAGGATAAGTGGATGCCGTTAACGAGCACGAAAATTGCAAAACTGTCAACAAGTTTTTGTTGATTCAGCATTTGGTTCGAAGAACTCGGTTTGCTTGTCTTTCAGGCGTCAAGGAGTTCATGTGAAGAAAATGGCAGTCCAGAAACTGAAGGCAAGTTACTGAAAGCGCACGAGTCAACAAAAAGACTTGCTGCGCTGCTGGGGGAGTGTTTGGTTGTTGCCTGTCAAGTTCCTTTGCGGGCATGGGGTTGACACGAATGTCTATAAATAATGAATCATAGAACGCATTGCCTCGCTTTATGCTGTATTGAGCACCAAGAACATAACTTCCATGAATACCCATAATTCCCCGTATGTTGTATCAGTGTCCGAGCCTCACAAACCTTTAATCTCAGGACTCAAATTATGAGGAAAGAATAGAGAGAGGGCGCTGCAGGCATGGTTTGGGAACTTCTTACAAACGCCCAGATAAAACCACACATATGACAAAAACAATAACATGTGTATGAATGCCAAGATCGGAATGTAAAAACAAAATCGGAGATTTAGACATATCAATTCTTTTTGATCCAGAACTAAACGCCTCTAGGTTAAGAAATCCATAAATTAGGGATTGAAAGGAATTTCAAAGGACCAAAATTCCCAAGAAAGCATACGCGAAAAGAACCACAAAAAAATATGCATTTGAAAACATAAAAAATTGAAATATATTTATAAGAATATGTTCATTTACTTCCAGCCTGAGTGAGGTTAGGCCCGTGTTGGGTAGCACAGCAACTAAGCTGCGGGTGCTTCAGGAGCATCTAGCCACAGTCACGAAGCATGCGAAAGCGAAAAGTGCAAAGGCTCATTCGGAAAAGGCCGTAGCTAGCAAGTCGGACAGGTCGACGGTCATGTTCTCTATGGGTCTCCGCCACCATCTGCTTGCGGAACCAGCCAGAACAAATAGGCTGAGCGGCGGGATTGGATCAACTACCGGGCAGCCTGGTCGCCGTCTTGCCATCATCAGTCAGCCAAGAACTTCCCAAGCTGAGAAAAAGACATTGGTGGTGGCCGCTGTCAGGACTATTTCCAAAATGACAAACAATGGCCATCACACGGTATTGGAGCCAGCTGACATCCCTGCCGACGCTATTGTTGAAGATCGGTACGTGGACCTCAGCACGAGAGAAGTCCACGGGTGTGTCTCGCTTCAAAGCAAGGGCAGGAAATCTTTCGAGTTGCAACACTATGCATGGGTGGGTATGGATGCAGGCATTCGTGTATGGTTCCTGACAATGCCACATGTTGATCAAAACTTGCAGGTCACATCTCTTTTCGTCCGGCATACGAAGGAGCAAGGGTGCAAGGAGTACACCTCGGTCTTCGGTGGAGTGGGCCAGGCGGACTCCTGTCCCCAAACATGGCTATGGAGGTATTGTCCTCGAAGCCAACCCAAAAATTCTGCTGCATCCTGCTGGTTAGTGGGAGTATGATGATTGAACCAAGGTTGCAACAGGCGTCAGAGGTGTCCTCCACTGACCCCATAGCTCAGGATCAAAGCCCTCATAGGCCCAAGTGGCCCAAAACTGCCCCAACAATGCTGCATTGATGTAGCAGGCATTGGATGAATTGTAAAGCTTGGTGCGAAGCAGTTGGCGTATCAGCGTCTCACACGGTGGGCGATTGCGATAGCAAGCGAGGATTTTTGCAGGCCTGTTGGTCTTAAGCGTAGCAGAATCAACTGGCAGATCCCGCTTCCGCTCACGGTGTTGAAAAGCTCGAACAACTGGGTCGACGCGGCGCTCCGGAGGCTGATATCGAGGCGCCGTGGTATCGTCACCTGGGAGTCGTCCGGGATCTGATTTCGATTCATGGGCTTGAGAGCGGAGAAACGTTGGATGAGATCTCCCTGATTGGCTAGCTGTGAGAGCTGGATGGTGAGTTCCTGAACCTTTTCCTGCGGTAGTGGTTGTTGCTTGGTAGGTCGAAGGCATTTGGCCGCACTGTCCTAGGATAGATCGTTCCAGGCATTCTCGGCTGTCCGGGCTGTCGTACTTCAATTTCGTCAATCTCTGAATTAGAATCTCAACTACTTTGAGGAAATTGATCTGTCGAAGGGAGTAGGTGACACCAGTGTTCTATTTCTGATGATGCCATTCCTTTCGCTGCTAATATTATTTCCGGCAGGATAGAGTCCCTTCCGGCCTGAAGAAAAGGAAGGTTCTGTCCAAAGACGTCTGATTGATCATATCTTCCTGGCGTAAGGTCAACTTGGCCAACATCATCAAAAGCTCGGAATCCCCTTCGTGCTTCGAAGAAGTGGTTGAGGAGGCGGATCGGAGTTTGATTTGTCTTTCTTAGTTGTTTTGCCCTTTCTTTTGGTTTTTGTGTTTTCTTGGAAGTTCTTCATTCCGACCCAATTAAAACTTTGTAAAACGCAAACGGGGTGTCGGTACCGCGTTGTAAAGAGGGCCTAAGCGGTACCGAAGCGGCGCCGAGGCAGCGCCGCGCATGTAATAGAGGGCCCGAGCGGCACTGAAGCAGTGCACTGTGGTCATTTTAACGCTAAAGTGCATACAATTGATCCGAAATGCCCACAAGCTGCATAGAAGGACAAACAGACTTTTTCCAAGGCTGATCTAGCAGCTCGACCTTCTGACCGCTTTCAACCCACCTTTAAAGAAAGGCACGTACACCAGTAGATTGATTTTGCGTTGATACGTAAATCACAAATAAGTTGGTCACGACGATTTTACTTTTAATTTTGGCCTCCTTCTGACAATGGCACCTAGGCGAAGCAATTGAATGCAACTCGCTTGCATCCATCATTGCCCGAATGTAGCAGACCCGGAAATTGATTTAAGCACTAATTGATCCGTCGACCGCCTCCTTTTTCACGGTTGGAAACATCTTATTTTGTTTTGACGATGTCACAAGCAAGTTCCCCAATTTAGCCGCTAGAAAAAGAAACACAAGGTCGAAGTCTTCTTTTAGGAAGGTGATGATTTAATTATACGTTATTAAATATATGATTGGCATCGCGAGGTCCGCAAATTATGTCTTAAGCAACGTCCTTAGAAGATTCAGATGTATTATAATCATGGACAACCCTTAATCCATTCTTAGATTTCCAACGGATTGAACAATTCGTTTTTTGGCCGACTTTTTCACGATGCATCCTTTCAGTAGCTGGGTAATATTGTTTTTAAAGCCCTTCCGTTCATAGGACGATGTGTTGTAGGGTCTTCAGAATTTGTTAGCTACGAAGGCGCAGCTCCACCTTGCATGCCTAAACTTCTGGTTCCGATCTATGCAGCTATTGAATGCCATTGGTGTGCAGAGCAAGTGGTACCAGCCAGTCGCTTGCGTGCCCTGATTCCTAAGCCAGGTAAATCTAGCCACACAGCCGCGGCACTGGGACCCATTTATTTCCAGTATCCAATTCTCAAAATTGTGTCCAAGATTTTGACTACCTACATTAAGCATATACCAAACCGCACTTATTAAGCATATGCTAAACCGCACTTATTAAGCATATGCCAAACCGCACTTGGAAGCTTGCGGCTCTGTATATACGTCCCGCCGGGAGGCACCACAGAGTGTTTCCTTCGAGTCTGACAGCACTGCCATCAAATTGGCCAGCTTTGTCGGGATAGGCAAATGGATGCCAGTCCTCGAGAGCTATACGGAGGTCTTTAAGTCTCACTCGACATGGAAAAGGCATTTGACACAATCCGTCATGACAAAGGCTTCAAAAGGATCAAAGGGATTTATCAGAGTGCGAGCTAGTGTGTAGTATGTGTGTGTAGTTAAGGTAAAACGTGGGTCTCTGTGTCTGAGGTGTATGTGTGTGTATATAACCCTTGGAATCAGAGGGAACCTTAAGGTGTGGAACAGGGGGCGTGACGGTCGATTTCCTAGTCACGCTAATGAAGCTATGGAAATCGACTAGAAGGAAATTTAGACGTAAACTTTATACCTGTTCCCTATTTAGGAAAACAAGAGGAAATGGTATTCGACACACTTGTATGTCGGTGTCTTTCCTTCTGTTTTCCTCTAAGGCTACCCCATAGGTTGCAGGTAGGTCTCTAAACTTTGTAAGGGGTTTACCTAAACCCTGGCCTCTACCCATTAGAATGGCCCAACTTTTGCTGTTTTGCTGTCTTGTTTATCTTGCGTTTCTTGTTAGCTACTAGCGCTTCGACGGTCTCCAACCCAAGAGCGAAGACCTCCAATTTTGACCGCTTTGCTATCTTGTGGTTTAGAATTTCTAACCTACTGGCGATGGCCCCTTAACCTGCCTTCGACGGCCTCCAACCTAAGAGCGAAGACCTCTAACTTTGACCGCTTTGCTATCTTGTGGTTTCATGTCTCTAACCTACTAGCGATGGCCCGTCAACCTGCCTTCGACGGCTTCCATTCTAAGTGCGAAGACCTCCAACTTTGACCGCTTTACTAGCTTGTGGTTTCTTGTCTCTAACCTACCAGCGATGGCCTCTCAACCTGCTTTCGATGGCCTCTAACCTAAAAGCTATCGCCTCCATCTTGTGCACCTTGTTTTACTCAGCTTTTTTACCTACGCTGATGGGTGGCACCGCATTCAGTTCAGTACACAATATCTCAAGTGTGTGAGTCCCTTTGAGCATTCAGGCTGCTGGTAGAGGAAAGGGAGAAGCAGCGTGTACGCCCCCAAGAAATCTCACTGAAAAAAGCATGCTGGAATGAAACATACTAAAATTATACAACAAAATTGCCTATTTTCTTCCAGCTCGATAGATTGCTCTGCGTGCTAAAATTATTTTACCAAGTCCCAGTTGTGCATATCAATATCAACACAACAAATTACTCACGTCGCCAAAAAAAGCACAGGTAACAAGGCCATCTGCTTGTAGAGACTGCAGATTCGTAGCAACGTTGGCGTCCGTATCAATCGGAACAACCATCTCCGTGACAGCATGAAGTTTGAGGAGTTCCTGCACATAGCTCAACGCCTATCCGGCATTCTTCCTCTCACGTCCTTGGTATTCTTCAAAGGCAACCAAAAGGTCTGGACACACTTGTCCATTCGGACCCACAAAAATTTCATCAACCACTTCCGTGGCCGGATCCTGGCGATGAACTTTCTTCCAACCAACCCTTCAACCCCAGATCATCCACTCCAGGCCGCCTGAATACGACAGGCTCAGCTTCCTCCTCTGGATCCTTAATGTGCTGCAAGACTGAATCGCCATATTGATGACGCCAAGCTTCAACTGCGAAAAAAAACAGCTTTCTTGACATAAAGTTTCCAAGTCCTGTGCAAAGCAAAAGTCAAGTGTTGATACAAGAGTGGAAAAATGATTTCAGCCGCGCTCTTCCAATGACAGCGTCGATATGATGCCGTCAATCGCATCAGGGTACGCAACGTGTCAGCAAAAATTTTGTTGCGACGCCCCGGCAGGTGTTCCCCAGCGGCTGGCGATGCGTTGGCCAACCCCAGCAAGCGTTCTCGGACCTCAGATTTGCGTGTGTCATGCTCAGGTCTGTAGCCTGTCTGCCGAATGGGATCCACGTAGTACTCATTTGGCTCCCCGCAGGGGATCCATCAGTGCTTTCAAGCCCGGGCCCGGTTTTGTTGTATAGTTGTTGACATAAAAGCCTGTATTGGTACCATCACAAAAGGCTTCATTGACACTGATACTGATCGCTTGCGACAGCTCCACATCATGATCTCCAGCTTCCTCTGCCTCCTCCGTCTGCGTCGGCTCCGCCGCTGAAAACTTGGATTTGTAAGCATGACGCTAGGCACGACGAAAAGATGTAACCAAACTCTCTTCCTACCAATCCAAGAGACAGGTTCCTCAGCAAGCTTCGGTCGAGCTTCATACTAACAACCAGTCCACTCCCAAGAGACCATGTATCCAAGAAAAGCAAGCGAGCCAACGTGTGGAAGCTCGTCGTCATGGTCCAACCATAAATGCGGACTGACCACCCGACGCATGTTTTGCAAATCTAAATTGTGTCTCCTCGAAACAGTTCCACCATAGCAAGTTTGACATTCGAAGGGAGACAGTTGAATTGGGCGCAATCGCCCTTCCATGCCATGAGCAGCTTCGTCCTCATGTTTGCGCATGTTCATAGGCCAGTGTTCAGGAGCCATCTCTGGTCGTTCAATTTGGAGAGAAATCCTTGTTTCATTTTTTGTTGTTTTTTGATGCAGGTTACAAAGGATGGGGTTTGTTGCAAGCATCAACGATTGAATTTTCCCTTGCAACACGGTGTATAGGGTTTTTGCGGCTACAATCAAGCCCTGGGTTGGGTCAGACAATCTGTTGCAGTGCGTGGTACTGTCTCGTTACCGTTTCAGGACGGCCCGGGCTCTTTATCATATTTTCATTATGCACGACCAGAACATAATAAAACAACGTACCCCTTTTTTCCACTAAAAACCTACATTCTCAAACAAGCAACATTTCACCTCCTAAATCCAATAATCATCAACGATTCCAACAGTATAAACATGAAAAACTCAATAAACCAAAATCCAATTAAATTTGCCCGTTAAAAAAATAAACCTAGAACGACAGAAAATCAAAATATAAGATAAATAACGATTCATTAACATACGATTAAATTTATAAAAATTCATTTACCTTTTCCCATGAAATATCATATACTTGCCAACACACCTAAACGACGACAGCCTGCACCTGCCCGGACACAGAACATCCGCCCGGACATCTGAACACATTCCAGTGGAACGCATCCAGATCGATGACAACGATTCCTGAGTGGTGTAACACCAGCCCATGCGACATCATTGTCGTTAATCCCAACAATGAGTAGAGCTCACATAATGCACTCTTCAGGTCATTTTGCTTCTGTCTTGTTTGTGTTGGACAGGATCAGATTTCGATTGCACACCATGCCCGTGGCCGCCTGCTTCAGGTACGACTGAATCTCGCAAGATCACATGATTTCGTGCTCGTTGACCAACAGGCCTGGTCCCTGCAGCACGGAGTTCGTCATTCTTTCAAAATAAAAACACATTTGGAATTTCCTGCAGCACTGTTTTGAACGCCTGCCTCAGAGACATCAGGTCATGGTCGCATTGAAATAGAGGGTCCGAAGCGGCGCCGTATGCTTCCGCTTTGGTGTAAGTTTGCTCTTGAAATTATTATCGTTGGTGGTAATTCGTTTCTTACCTCGGGTCTTCGTGGATTCCGACCTTCTGTTGTATTTGTAACACGACGATCTCCTCTATTTCGCACTCGACACAAAGGGTTGCGCACCAATCGTCAAACCTTTTTTATATTCCTCCATGCAGGAACTCCTTCAAAGGTTTTCCCATTCATTGCAGATGGCCAGTGTGCCATTGGAGACCTTAGTCGCTATTGCCAAGGGGCATTTGCGAGTTCACTTGCTGTTGGATCTGCAGGACTAAATATGGTCCCCTGACCCGTAGAATCCATGCCGCCTGGCACTGCGACGCAAATGGGATTACCTGGTTCATATACAGACGAATTATAATCACAAATCATGAAAACACCAATTTAATCACCTGAGACACATATAGCTAAATAGCATGGTAAGCTAACCACTCTGGCCCACAAGATCCAGAGCTTAATACAGCCCGCTGAGCCGCATCAAGTTATCTACGCGCTCAATCCTACATATCCACCATGTGATACACATGCATATGTTCCGCCGACGCCACCCATGTCTCAGCCCTCCAAAACCTGCCCTGTGTCTTTCGACCTTGAAGAACCATGTGTCAATATTCCAAGCATCAAATTCATCACGTCTATGCATTAAAAAACTTAACTACGTGGCCCGAAAGTTTTCCATCACGATAGACACGATTTCCGCAGATTTTTACTCTTGAAAGAGAATTTATAAAATGGGGAAATGTTTTGTTCATTGGGACATTTCCTGTGGTGGTTTTCCTTACTTAGACTTGCCTATTCATTGCATGCTTGCATACTCATTATACTTACATACTCATCACTTGCATACTTACACTTGCATACTTCCATTAACATTGTTTGACATACACCGATGAATTTCTGCAACGCACAGCGTCATGCTTTTGAAAGCGCAGACTTACACCAGGGTATATATGGCATTCAAATGATTTTCCGAAAGATCCCTTCGTGATGCTTTCGAGAATCATACCAATAAAAAAACCTCCATACGTTTGATGCCGCTCAGGCCACCGTTCATCGTTCCTAGAAAAGCCTCAGAATGCTCATCCTTCAAGAGAAACAGAAAAAGTAGAACTGCAAGTGCTGGAGGAGTTATGGTTCCATCCTTTCGGCTTTCCGAGTGGATTGAAGGAAGACAGATGCTTCGGGAGCACGCATGAGCCAGAAGTTTCTGGACGTCATGGATGAATACAAAATAAAGCTGGTGTTGGTCCCAAAGGAGGCTCATTTGAAAATGGGTAGGTACTATGGAAAGATTGTATGCAGTGAGGCGTCTACAGTTACTGAAGATGAAGAACGAGATGCCCAATGTTTATCTGCAGCAAGCAATTCGAACAGCATGCATACAGCGCAATCGCCTACGCAACATTCATGGATCATCACCAGCGGAATTGGTCTTTGGCAGAGCTCCCAATGCATTGGCAGGTCTCATTGATGAACTTCAAGATTCACGACCAGATTTGCCAGCAGCAGCTCAAAATTTTATAGTTCTCCGGACTATTGCAGCCAAGACTTTTCATGAAGCCAACAACGATGCCCTTTGAGTCTTTCTCTTTTGGCAAGACAAAGGTCCGACCATGAACCTTTGCCACTTGGTTCTGGACCTTCTTTTGTTTGTATGGTTGAGCCAAAACCTGTGAGCAAATCCGAGAAGTTTCGACCTTATGTTTACTGGTTAGCTCATGGTGCCTCTTTCGTTTGTGTCGCTTCTGAATACATTCGTCCAGAGAACGGTTGGCACAGTTAGAGAACATGCCAGAGACAGCTCAATCCACACCAGTTCAAACCCAAATTCTTGAAGCCTCACGTCCTGTTCGCGGTCCCGTTGGGTTTTTGGATTTGTCTTCTCAGCAATCTCCTTCCCTTGGGGGTACCTCTTTTGCGAATGCAGCGAGTCAGGGTGCATCCATCGTTTCGGCCTCGGATAACACTGCAACCAATGCCCCGGCATCGGAAAACATTGCAACCGATGCCGGCAAAATGCACCAGCCACATTGGCAAGTGTTGGCTGAGAAGAGTGCAGGTGAAACCGGAGTTGATGCGGAGATGCAAGAGCCAGAAATTCCAAAAGAAGAAAAAGAAGAAGGTGCCAGACCACAGAGAGAAAGATCCAGAAATCCACCAGATGAGAAAGCCAAAGCCTTTCAGTCTTACAATTTGTCCCGACAGTCAGATGGAATGCCTCGAGTTGAACGCGGTGATGCAGCCTTTGAGAAACACTGGGAACAGATGGTGCAGCCCATGGATGAAGACGAAGATTTGACGGCTGAGTCATTCCATGAATCCAAGCTCACGGACAAAGAGCGACAGGAGTTCAGCGAGGCGACGGACAAGGCTCTATGTGTTTGGCTGGAGAACCAGGCTTGGAAGGCTTTTCCTGAGACGGAGGCCAGGTGAGGTCATTCCAGCAAATGGAAAGTCTTTGCAGCAGATGTGAAAAGACGTTCATGCAGTCCAAGTCCATCGATGAGGAGACCCGCATCTATATCAGACCCACTGCTGAGATGAGGAGACGATTGGAGAGACTCATGGATCTCAAACCATGGCAGCTTTTTCAAGGCCACCAAACCAGCCCTTGGTGACGTGAGGGCACCAAGGCAGTGGTATGAGTCAGCAAAAGATTTCCTGATCAATGAGGCCCAGTTCCTTCAGCATCCATTGGACAACTGTGTTTTCCTGAGCGTGAGGATTGCATCGTGTTCTCATTCATCGTGTTCTCATTCTCCATCACTGGCTGGCAGAAAAGAACTTGCACAATGCTCAAACACCACCTGTGTTCTTTGCAGGCAACGTTCTGCATGCCAATGAATGTGAACTTGGCCAACATCATCAAAAGCTCGGAACCCCCTTCGTGCTTCGAAGAAGTGGTTGAGGAGGTCGATCGGAGTTTCGATTTGCCTTTCCTAGCTGTTTTGCCCGGAGATGACTTTGGCTCCGCGCTAGGGCGCTTGAGATGGGCTTGATATGTGTAAGGCGTACTCGAGTTATCAACTTGGTTGTCCACAAGCCCACGAAATCTCGTCCAAGTTCACACGAAATCGAATCACCTGTTTTCCATATGTCGTAGCACGCAAGGGCCCTGTATTGATCCTGAGATATGTCGGTCGGACGAAAATCACTCAAACACATTATACGATATGCAGGAATTGGCACAGGAGGAAAGCTTTCTCGTTCGAGACCATATCGACCGTGTAAAATTCCTTTTGGAAAAAAACAATATTTTGGCCTTGACGCCATTGCTCTTTTCACCTGTTGTAAAAATCCCTCTGAAACTCGTATGAGCGATGAATGAGTATGGTCAGGTAGAGCAACCAACCTATTGCCCGCCGAACTGAAAGTGAACGGTGTCTGCCACACCTTATCTTTGACTTCCCAATCACTCACTCTTTGTCGAAAGCGCTCCATGCCTTCCAACTGCTCAAGCCTTTCTGTTCTGGCCAGCGTTCCAACAACTCAATTTGTTCTTTCTGTTTCTTCACCTTTGCACTCACCTCAATCATGAAGAGCATCCTTTCATTGCAATGACGATTCCAGAGACGAATCTGGTCCGAAATGCAACCAGAGGTGTCCTCAATGTCCAACAATTTCTTGTAAGACTTGCAGCGTGTATCTGTCCAGTTCTCCTTAATCATTACTCCTCTCATCGCGCTGTCGATCATGGGGTGCTGGTTATTGAGGACTACTTCATTCAGAATTTTCTTCCACTTCCTTTGTCCTCTTTCTCAACACTTTCTTTGAATTGATACCAGCGATCCCACTCTTCTGGTGATACTTCTGGATCATCGTTTACGGAAGAGCTTCCGGCATCATCATCATTCACCTGGTTGTTCTGTGCAGCTTCCATCTCTGCAATGGTGCCATGGCTAGGATCCGAGTCAATTTCTGGAACTTCATCGTTGTCATTTACCTCATTTTCTTCGAGATCATGATTTGCAAGTGTTCGAATACCAAGGTACATTGTTGATGGGATTCAAGGAATGGATGCAATGGAGGATATAACCGGAATCCGTGAGGAGACAGAAGTGCAGAGGACAACACATTGTTTCAAGAGCAGGTTGCAGAGCTTGGCACAAAAAATTCAGGTTCGGCAGTTGGGACTTTGGTCGCAATTCCAAAGTCCTGTTTTATGGAACATCATTGGAGCAAAGCATTGGGTATGACAGCCTGAAAGAATATGTGCAGAAGATCAAACCGATTACCTTGGACAAGCAGAGGAAGACCATGAGCGACGCACCAGTGGAACCCAAAGAAACGAAAATGCTGAGAGCACTTATTGTCACGTTGGCTTGGCCGGCAGGACAATGCCTACCTCAGTTGTCCGCTTCAATTCCATTGTTGCAAGCATCGTCGAGCAATCGAACCGTTGGTGACATTGTGCAAGCTAATAAGTTGTTGAGATTTGCCAAAGACGTTGTTCAAGGCTACAACATGACCTTGAGGCGATATGGATAAAGCTTGTCGGAGATGCGCTTTGGTATGTACATGGACGCATCATGGGAATCAGGCCTGACGGCTCTTCCCAAGGCGGGCACACCATCTTCATCGGCACAGAGGATGAGATGAATGCAGGGAAGCCTTTTGCTTTGACCATCATCAGCTGGCATTCTCGAAAGTTGAACCGCATGTGTAGGTCTTCATTGTCGGCAGAAGCACAGTCAGTAGCAAGTGCAATTGATGAAGTTGAATCGACCAAGATTTTCACTGCTGGGATGGTCTGTCCCGATTCTGCAAGGTCTGTGTCTGCAGATCTGAGGCTTACAGAGAAGAGAACAGAAATAGAAGTCGCAATTGTGAAGGAAAGGTTGGCTGCAATTCTTGAGAGAAATGAAGTGGATGAACTCGGCACAAAAAGTTACAGATGGGCTCACGAAACCAGGAGAAAACATGTGGAAGAAAGCAGCACAGATGGCAATCCTTACATTGGCAATACAAGATGCAGAGGAAACAGGTGTTGAAGCAATTGATACAAATCAGACAGCATCGGGAAACACTGAACTGATGACTTCAGAATTGTGTTGACATTGTTGGTGATTTTCTTGTTTTCACTTACGCCAGGAAAATATAATCAATCAGACGTCTTTGGAGAGAACCTTCCTATTTTTTCTTCAGGCCGGAAGGGACTCTATCCTGCCGGAAATGATTTTTTGGCACCGAAAGGAATGGCATCATCACAGATCAATTTCCTCAAAGTAGTTGAGATTCTGATTCAGAGATTGATGAAGTTGAAGTACGACAGCCCGGACAGCCGAGAATGCCTGGAACAGTGCGGCCAAATGCCTTCGACCTACAACTACTACCGCAGGAAAAGGTTCAGGAACTCACCATCCAGCTCTCACAGCTAGCCAATCAGGGAGATCTCATCAAACGTTTCTCCGCTCTCAAGCCCATGAATCGAAATCAGATCCCGGACGACTCCCAGGTGACGATACACGGCGCCTCGATAAGCGTCGACCCATTTGTTCGAGCTTTTCAACACCGTGAGCGGAAACGGGATCTGCCAGTTGATTCTGCTGCGCTTAAGACCAACAGGCCTGCAAAAGTCCTCGCTTGCTATCGCAATCGCCCACCGTGTGAGACGCTGATACGCCAACTGCTTCGCACCAAGCTTTACAATTCATCCAATGCCTGCTACATCAATGCAGCATTGTTGGGGCAGTTTTGGGCCACTTTGGCCTATGAGGGCTTTGATCCTGAGCTAACCAGCAGGATGCAGCAGAATTTTTGGGTTGGCTTCGAGGACAACACCTCCATAGCCATGTTTAGGGACAGGAGTCCAATGGCTGGCAAATACGCCTGGCCCACTCCACCTTGGGAAGCTCTCGAAAGGAAGATTCAAAGCTCGAAAGCTCTCGATGGCGGGGACCTTCTTTGGTTTGTATGGTTGAGCCAAAACCTATGAACGAATCCGAGAAGTTGCGACCTCATGTTTGCTGGTTAGCTCATGGTGCCTCTCTCGTTCGTGTCGCTCCTAAACACATTCGTGCAGAGAACGGTTGGCACGGTTAGAGAACATGCCAGAGACAGCTCAATCCACACCGGTTCAAACCCAAATTCTTGAAACCTTACGTCCTGTTCGCGGTCCCGTTAGGTTTTTGGATTTGTCTTCTCAGCAATCTCCTTCCCTTGGGGGTACCTCTTTTGCGAATGCAGCGAGTCAGGGTGCATCCATCGTTTCGGCCTCGGATAACACTGCAACCGATGCCCCGGCATCGGGAAACACTGCAACCGATGCCGGACAAGATGCACCAGCTAAATTGGCAAGTGTTGCTGAGAAGAGTGCAGGTGAAACCCGAGTTGATGCCGAGATGCAAGAGCCAGAAATTCCAAAAGAAGAAAAAGGAGAAGATGCCAGACCACAGAGAGAAAGAAATTCACCCGCCAGAGATGAGAAAGCCAGTCATTCCATGAATCCAAGCTGACGGACAAAGAGCGACAAAAGTTCAGCGAGGCGAAGGACAAGGCACTCCGTGTTTGGCTGGAGAACAAGGCTTGGAAGGCTGTTCCTGAGACGGAGGCCAAGGACGGCGAGGTCATTCCAGCAAGATTTCTGCAGAGATGGAAACCTACGAAAGAAGGAAAAGTGGCGAATGCCAGAGTCATCATCCAAAGATTCCGTCACAAAGATGTTCTCAATGAAGAGCTGGATCGTGAGTCGCCGACTTTGAGTAGAACAGGTCGCATGTTGATCCTGCAGTGGGCTTGTCAATTGGGATGGAAAGTCTTTGCAGCAGATGTGAAAAATGCGTTCATGCAGTCCAAGTCCATCGATGAGGAGACCCGCATCTATATCAGACCCACTGCTGAGATGAGGAAACGATTGAGACTCATGGATCTCAAACCATGGGAGCTTCTCAAGGGCACCAAACCGGCCTTCGGTGACGTGAGGGCACCAAGGCAGTGGTATGAGTCAGCAAAAGATTTCCTGATCAATGAGGCCCAGTTCCTTCAGCATCCATTGGACAACTGTGTTTTCCTGAGCGTGAGGATTGCATGCCGAGGAAATCATGATTTCTAAGTGTTCGAATACCAAGGCAAGCAATACATTGTTGATGGGATTCTTGGTTTGCATGTTGATGATTTCCTTGGTTGTGGTGACGGAGTGCATGCAATGGAGGATGTAACCGGAATCCGTAAGGAGACAGAAGCGCAGAGGACAACACATTGTTTCAAGAGCAGGTTGCAGAGCTTGGCACAAAAGTTCAGGTTCGGCAGTTGGGACTTTGGTCGCAATTCCAAGATCCTGTTTTGTGGAACATCATTGGAGCAAAGCATTGGGTATGACAGCTTGACATTGAGCCTGAAAGAATATGTGCAGAAGATCAAGCCAATTACCTTGGACAAGGAGAGGAAGACCATGAGCGACGCACCATTGGAACCCAAAGAAACGAAGATGCTGAGAGCACTCATTGGCGCGTTGGCTTGGCCGGCAGGACAATGCCTACCTCAGTTGTCCGCTTCAATTTCATTGTTGCAAGTATCGTCGAGCAATCCAACAGTTGGTGATATTGTGCAAGCAAACAAGTTGTTGAGATTTGCAAAAGACGTTGTTCAAGGCTACAACACCATCTTCGCACAGAGGATGAGATGAATGCAGGGAAGCCTTTTCCTTTGACCATCATCAACCGCATGTGCAGGTCTTCATTGTCGGCGGAAGCACAGTCAGCAGCAAGTGCAATTGATGAAGTTGAATGGACCAAGATTTTCGCTGCTGGGATGGTCTGTCCCTACATCTCCATTGCCGATGAGAGCGTGCTCCAGATGTTCGGCCCAACTCCTGCTTTGACAGATGCAAAGTCTCTTTTCGATTCTGCAAGGTCAGTGTCTGCAGGTCTGAGGCTTACAGAGAAGAGAACAGAAATAGAAGTCGCAATTGTGAAGGAAAGGTTGGCTGCAATGCTTGGAGAAATGAAGTGGGTGAACTCGGCACAACAAGTTGCAGATGGGCTCACGAAACCAGGAGCCAAAGACAGTTTCTCGCATGTTCTCAGGCGAGGAGTTCACTCATTGAGGTTTGATCCAAACTTCATTGCAGCCAAGAAGGTCACAAGAGAAGAGAAAGAAAGTGAAGAGAAAGAACACGATGAAGCCGCCAAGATGCTTTTCCATGGTGAGCTGTTGATGACCGAGGAGATTGCGGCTGGAGTATGCCAGAAACCAGGTTGTGGGAAGTCGCTTGATGCTTCACAGCAGCACCACCGGTATTGCAATCGAAGGCATTTTTACAAGCACTTCAACCAGCGCAAACTTGGTAAAGACATGTGAAAGAAAGCAGCACAGATGGCAATCCTTACATTGGCAACACAAGGTGCAGAGGAAGCAGGTGTTGAAGCAGCTGATACAAATCAGACAGCATCGGGAAACACTGCAACTGATGACTTCAGAGTTGTGTTGACAGTGTTGGTGATTTTCTTGTTTTCATTCATTGGCATGCAGAACGTTGCCTACAAAGCATACAGGTGGTTTTTGAGCATTGTGCAAATTCTTTTCCCCCAGCCAGTGATGGAGAATGAGAACACGATGGAAGAAAATGAGGTGAATAACAACGATGAAGTTCCAGAGATTGACTCGGATCCTAGCCATGGCACCATTGCAGAGATGGAAACTGCACAGAACAACCAGGTGAATGATGATGATGCCGGAAGCTCTTCCGTGAACGATGATCCAGAAGTGTCACCAGAAGAGTGGGATCGCTGGTATCAAATCAAAGAAAGTGTTGAGAACGAAAGAGGACAAAGGAAATGGAAGAAAATTCTGAATAAAGTGGTCCTCAACTACCAGCACCCCATGATCGACAGCGCGATGAGAGGAGTAATAATTGAGGAGAACTGGACAAATACACGCTACAAGTCTTACAAGAAATTGTTGGACATTGAGGACACCTCCGGTTGCACTTCGGACCAGATTCGCCTCTGGAATCGTCATTGCAATGAAAGGATGCTCTTCATAATTGAGGTGAGTGCAAAGGTGAAGAAACAGAAAGAACAAATTGAGTTGTTGGAACGCACCCTGGCCAGAAAAGAAAGGCTTGAGCAGTTGGAAGGCATGGAGCGCTTTCGACAAAGAGTGAGTGATTGGGAAGTCAAAGATAAGGTGTGCCAGACACCGTTCACTTTCAGTTCGGCGCGCAATAAGTTGGTTGCTCTACCTAACCATGCTCATGGCTCATACGAGTTTCAAAGCGATTTTTACAACAGGTGAAAAGAGCAATGGCGTCAAGGCCAAATTTTGTATTTTTTCCAAAAGGAATTTTACATGGTCGAGATGGGCTCGAACGAAAAAGCTTTCCTCCTGTATCAATTCCTGCATATCGCATACATGTGTTTAAGTGATTTTCGTCCGACCGATATATCTCGGATCAATACAGGGCCCTTGACGCCACCCCGTGCTACGACATATGGAAAACAGGTGATTCGATTTCGTGTGAACTTAGACGAGACTTCGTGGGCTTGTGGACAACCAAGTTGATAACTCGAGTACGCCTTGGCTAGAGACTTTGTGCTATCACCTGCCACTTCGGAGCATAGACGACAATATATTAATGGACGACATGTCATTTGTAGACCTCCTATACACATATCAAGCCCATCTCAAGCGCCCTCGCACGGAGCCAAAGTCATCTCACCAGCAATGTACAAAGTCGGGTCGCAGATACTTCCCTTTGCGACGCACACGACAACCGTCGCATATGTGAATCACATGATAGAAGCCATGTCGACAAATTCTGAAGGTCTTGGAAGTCGAATCAGAATATTTGTAACACGATTCTGTACAGACATGTCGAAGCAGCGAAGGCATCAACGAATGTAAGTCTTGCTAAAATGCAGTCCGCCAAGCATCCGCATCCAATTCCGGCACATGCGGATCACACAGCAATGACCGCAAACGATACTTTGGAGTGGACGCCACCGACAGCTGGTTGATGGGTGTTGCAAATATGCTCTGCTTACCTGTTGTTGTTGCTTCCACTTGGAACTTGGGTCGCCGCCAGTCTTCCTCAGAAATCCACAGCAGATACTCTTCTTGTTCAGGTGTTTTCTCTTTGAATTGTTCCAGCAGTTCCTTATCCGAGCCACCATCACCCCTGAAGAGATCACGCGCCACCTCCGTGATCTTGACAGGTGCATCCAAAATATCACTTCCAACACAACGTGGAGCCGCTTGCACAGAAGCATGCGAAATGGATTCAAAACTTGTCACCGCCAATTGCATGAATTCTTTCAAGCGTTGTCGCAGTTCGTGCTGCTTGGTGCGCAAGATTTCCGTCAGTTGACTCAAGACCTCCAGGTGACCACAAACCAACCACACCAAGATGTGGGGATGTAAAGACCCACGACCCTGAGCTTCGATTTCGCCACGAAATGCAAGAACCGGCCCAACCATGCCATGCCGCAGCGACACCGTCGCTGCACCACTCCCGGCACGCAGCCCTGACAGAGTTGCGGCGGCAATCCAGGGTCTCTGGCCGCACATTCAAGACGTGCTGTAAAAATAACCTCATCAACATTTCAAATTGCACGACT
The DNA here is from genome assembly GCA_963970005.1 of Durusdinium trenchii. Classification (NCBI taxonomy): domain Eukaryota; class Dinophyceae; order Suessiales; family Symbiodiniaceae; genus Durusdinium; species Durusdinium trenchii. Next base: position 104,048 of record CAXAMN010017781.1, read on the forward strand.
TGCCCGACTGGATCCTGGGCCACACGCCGAAGCATATCTTGGTATTTTGGCAAAGTCGACGCCATGTCAGCACTGACCGCTCCAAGGTCAATCTGTTCTCCTTGCACGATCAAAAGCAAGGGGTGCTGAATGTCGGCAACGTTTGGAGTGACGAAAATCATCGGCGGACCGAAGGTTTCCATGTAGGCACATCCTTCATGACGGCAGAACTGACGATGGCCGTCTGTGCCCGTTCATGGCATGCAGGGCATCCTTGACCTCTCGAGGTATGCCCGGGGTGGTGTGCAACTGCTGCAACGACGCACCCGCATCTTTGCTCACTCTCGCTGCCTGCGCCAACTTTTCAGCAGACAATCCTCGTAGAGTCTTAGCAAACACCATGCCACCATTCTTCAAGAAATTGTAGGTTGCCGCATGTTGGTCCGTCAAGCGGGACACTGTGGCTATCATGTGCAAGGCCATCCAATCGCCACTAAAACGATTTTGCACAGGACTCTCGTGAACATCATCACTCAAACTGTATTCCAATTCCTCCCGCAAAAGCAAACATGCAGCCCACTCCCGGGTGGCCAAAGGTACCTCTCGATCAGGATACAAGTTCGCAGCATCACCATATCGCCACAAGCGTGGCCGGGACATGGTCCAAATTTTCCAATCCAAAAGACTGAGTGGTTTCTTGCCTCGAGCCACCACCAAATGTCCAGGTCCACTGCGATCTACCTGGCCGGATCGCTCCCTGCTCGCCATCGTCACGTCGACTTCGGCTCCCACACCGCTTGCCGTCGTCACGTCGACTTCAGCCAAGCTGGGCTCTCCATTACTGTTGGTCTCACTTTTTAGAAGCCACCTGGACCGGCCCTCCACAATATCACGAAGTTCTTCTTCCAATTTGGTCCTCATGCCTGCGTGGGACACCTTTTCACACGACTCATGAATTTCATTGCAAAATTCTAAAATGCGCTTTCGACCAGCCTGATCCACCCACTGCGATCCTTCATCCTCAACCAAGGCTTCCATTTCAAGAGCGACAGATCGTGCGCCCGCTGCTTCTAGCTCTTCCAGTTTTTGTAAAAGCACCACAATGCGATTGGACAGGTCCAATCGTTTGCTATTGAAATCAGAGACTTCAGACTCCATCGCAAAAAGCACGGGATCTTCATCCGGTGTCGTGCGTTGTTTTGTGGCATTCGCCGGACCTTCTTGACGCATCACTCCAGGACCTCCTTCTCCGACTGGAACTGTCAACACACAATCCAAAATGGGCTGCGGGACTTGTTGATCCACCCACTCAGTCAACAGGTCTCGGTTGATCTCAGTCACGCCCTCAGCATACACTGGGTTCGTGTCTCGCAAACAGTTGGCTTGATCCACAAACAATGCTTTGTCAAGCTGAAACTGAGCAATCCTACGAACTGCAACTTGCCCCTCTTGCTGGTCTTGTGCTTCTTGCAACTGAGTACAAAACGTCACAGCCAAAGCATCATTGAATTGTTTGGGCGGCAGGCTTTGGATGGCGTTGGTTGCATCGCCATTGTGAAAAACAATTGCTGAACCAACCAAACCCGTCTGGCGAAACACATGATCCCATTGGTGATCGTTCTGGGATCCTTGGGTCTGCTGTTGGCCAGACCGCAAGACCACTTTGGTGGCCACAGTTCGCGCCAAAGCCAAACAGCAATGGATCAATGCGGCCCAACCACATATCGTTGGCCAAAGCGAATCTGTACAAACTTGGCTTCTTTCCGCTGAATGCAGCGTCACAGTCGGAACAAATGCCGACTAAAGCCTCACCACAAACAGCTGCCTCCGAAACACGGCGTTTGTGCAACAGCACCAACTTTGGTTTATTCTTGGTGCCCATATTCACTGCAGGCGCTTTCAATTCCTGTCCAACGCACAGTCGCTATCACAGCTCTGAGGAGTAATCACAATTATAATAACCTATCACCACGAAAGCCATCCATTATTCGTATCACAGATGGATCGTCACGTCGACTCTCCCTTGCAGGTCACAATAGATGCTAGTATTACAAATGGCTCGTCACGTCGACTCGCCAGTACCTGTCATACTACATAATGAACGTTAACTGCTATATTTTTCTCAAAAAAATATCCAAAGCATATCCAAAGCAAAAGCACAACAAACGATATGACCGCAAACAATCTCAAACACTATGACAGCAAAAGGTACAGAGCACGGTATTCAAATGATCGTTTTGCAATTCCGGTTTCCATCATGAAGACCACATACATCTTGCATCTGATCGCGCCTCCAAAGGGATCAAAGGCCATCTCCCATGATATCGAGCAACGCCAATGAGTTCCCAAACTGCATCCGGATTCTGCATGAAACATTGATCCCCTTGCAAAAATACATCTTTCAAATCTTCCATCCAAAATGATCGAGCACAGAAAACACAGGCACATCGACGTCGAAGAACATGTTCCAAACAAGCTTCTGGTTGCGACACAGCTTCAACCAGAGACCTTTCCCAATCCATGGCTCCCAGTCGCAAAAAGGTGGCATAGTTGCTCACATAGTGCCTCACCTGTCATCAACATGAGTACATAAGAACATGTCCCAGCATCGGAAACCATGTGCTTTACACAGGAACATCAAACAATTTCAAGCACAGTAAAACACACAACTCTCACCTCCTGAGCAGTAACCACATGAGGGCATAGAGATTCCAGGAACCAACAAGCATTTCGATAGTGTTGGAAACCACCATGCACGGCATCAACGTGAGCAATAAAAGCATCACGATATTCGAAGCCTTCCTGACACAACAAGCAAGGCTACGCAGCCACAACCGTTGGTTCATGTAGCCATTCACGCAGGTCCTCTT
>CAXAMN010017792.1:33626-56590 GCA_963970005.1 Durusdinium trenchii
TGGTTTGACGTATGTGTTTGCATTCGGGTTCGTGGGCTCCATCTTGTCTATTTTTTAACAGTAAAGTATTGGGCACCCTTTGCATGCGTCTGGTATAGAAACATATTCGTGGAGGTCATAACATGCTAATCATTCTTCTGCCATGGTATCGCTCTTCAAGGTTCCCTATTGCTACACACAGCAACTCGTCATAGGATGTCTTGGCCCTTGCTTGTAAGTGGATAGATAAATCGATCAACTGATAAATACATTAGATTGATCATGATGGACTATATAAAATTACAGTTCATAACAGAAAGCAAGGCCACACACACAATGCAACGAGAAGGTCTATTTATAATATACTGTACTATATTGACAATTGACACAATCACCGCACCACCTGGGATGGCTTGGCATCGTGTTAACAAGTGGAGGGTTGGCATCGCAAGTTTGACCAAGCAGAATGCTTCCATGATCACCTATAAATCATCCAAACATCCTCAAAAGGTTGGCCAAAAAACTTCTCCACCCTAGCACACATGTTCTTCACCCTAGCTCCGTCACCCGTCAGTCCAAACCTTGCAAAATGGCATATCAAAGCGAGCTTCGACCATGAAGATCCTATTACAAAGAGCTGCCATCCACATCACCGATGACTTCCCGAAACGCCCAAGTAACCGCCGAAACTGAGTTGATGACACATGCACACTGAAAAGACCGGCAAACAACACAAAATGCCGTCCTTTCCAAACTCACCAAAAAAACAACACACATCTGCAGTTCTTTACTGCAGGAGTTTGCAAGCTATGACTAATTATGACTCCAAAACCTTGTTTCCCCACACTGCAGCAACCACCAGAAAGAAAGGTTGGGAATATTGCAAGGCACTACCAAATGTCTGTGGAATGAAAATTCACAAATATTTATCAATAATACTCTGTACGTATAGGGGTGCCGGACACCTTTCATCTTCTACCGATAGACCTGGTCTGCACCCACACCCGCGAGGGTGCCGCGAACACCTCGTCGCCCAAGGCACCGAGATGGCCCGCGACAGCGTCAGCGTGCGCGTGCGCGAGATGGCACGCTGCACGGACACCGGCGCCTCCAAGCCTCGAGGGTCGGGCGATGGGTCGGTGGCGGTCGGGAAGCGGCCCAGCAAAAGGAGTCATTGGGGATTGACGGGCCAAGTGATGAAAAGGCACATGGTTGAGCAACATGGGACTTGTTAAGCAACATGGGACTTGTTGAGCAACATGGGACTTGCTGAGCAACATGGGACTTGTTGAGCAACATGGGACTTGTTGAGCAACATGGGACTTGTTGAGCAACATGGGACTTGTTGAGCAACATGGGACTTGCTGAGCAACATGGGACTTGTTCAGCAACATGGGACTTGCTGAACAACATGGGACTTGCTGAGCAACATGGGACTTGCTGAGCAACATGGGACTTTGTTGAGCAACATGGGACTTGCTGAGCAACATGGGACTTGTTCAGCAACATGGGACTTGTTGAGCAACATGGGACTTGCTGAGCAACATGGGACTTGCTGAGCAACATGGGACTTTGTTGAGCAACATGGGACTTGGTGAGCAACATGGGGCCTGCTGAGCAACATGGGGCCTGCTGAGCAACATGGGACTTGCTGAGCAACATGGGACTTGCTGAGCAACATGGGACTTGTTGAGCAACATGGGACTTGCTGAGCAACATGGGGCTTGCTGAGCAACATGGGACTTGTTCAGCAACATGGGACTTGTTGAGCAACATGGGACTTGCTGAGCAACATGGGACTTGTTGAGCAACATGGGACTTGTTGAGCAACATGGGACTTGTTGAGCAACATGGGACTTGCTGAGCAACATGGGGCTTGTTGAGCAACATGGGACTTGCTGAGCAACATGGGACTTGTTGAGCAACATAGGAATTGCTGAGCAACATGGGACTTGTTTAGCAACATGGGACTTGCTGAGCAACATGGGACTTGTTGAGCAACATGGGACTTGCTGAGCAACATGGGACTTGCTGAGCAACATGGGACTTGCTGAGCAACATGGGACTTGTTCAGCAACATGGGACTTGCTGAGCAACATGGGACTTGCTGAGCAACATGGGACTTGTTGAGCAACATGAGACTTGTTTAGCAACATGGGACTTGTTGAGCAACATGGGACTTGCTGAGCAACATGGGGCTTGTTGAGCAACATGGGACTTGCTGAGCAACATGGGACTTGTTTAGCAACATGGGGCTTGCTGAGCAACATGGGACTTGTTTAGCAACATGGGACTTGCTGAGCAACATGGGACTTGCTGAGCAACATGGGACTTGTTGAGCAACATGGGACTTGCTGAGCAACATGGGACTTGTTTAGCACCATGGGACTTGTTGAGCAACATGGGACTTGTTTAGCAACATGGAACTTGCTGAGCAACATGGGACTTGCTGAGCAACATGGGACTTGTTGAGCAACATGGGACTTGTTGAGCAACATGGGACTTGCTGAGCAACATGGGACTTGCTTAGCACCATGGGACTTGTTGAGCAACATGGGACTTGTTGAGCAACATGGGACTTGCTGAGCAACATGGGACTTGCTGAGCAACATGGGACTTGAGCAACATGGGACTTGGACTTGTTGAGCAACATGGGACTTATTGAGCGGTTCGTTCAGTTCGACTTATAACATACTTTTAGCCTTTTAGCCATTAAGTCTAGCCACCCCGACTTAGAGTGGACTTAGCTTGCTTTCTTGAGCTTAGTAAGTGGTTAGGTCCGACTTAGACTTAGGGGATGGACTTAGTCAGTCCAAACTTAAGTCTGGCCTCTGAGTCCCAGCTAATTTATCAGAAACCACTTGTTTCATGTAGAACATCCACACAATTTGTGCATGTTGATTTTACCTATACGCTAGTGATAAACAATAACTTTATCACGTAAATTGTCAGAAAACAATTCTGACTATATGGTGGTTGATCAAAATTCCTTCTTGCTGGAAGGCCATTCTTCGCTAAAAAAGACATCCGCGAATCTTTCGCGAACTCCATGTTTAACTTTCGCGGGGGGTATATCCTCTGGAAATCATCTTGGTTTAGTGTTTCTACATAGCAGCCTAAGCACTTCCATCAAGCACCATTTTGGAACTGCAGACGAGGTTGAGGTGTTACAAGGCAGATTGGCGAGAACTCTCAATCACCACCATTGGATGAATCAGCAGAACTGGGGGCGGATCAGCTGGAAGAGCTATCAACGGTTGCGCTCATGTCTTGCTAGGTCTGTCGCTGCTTGGCTTGGGCAGGGGTCCACAAAACAAACCTTCACATTCGCCGCCTATGCTTTCGCGGAACTTTCGCGAATCTTTCGCCAAAAAATGTCGCGTCATTGGTGGGTTTCAAGGCGCACAGCGTAACAACCAGTGGCAGCAGCATGAGGAGGAGTAGTAAGAAGCGGTAGTGGTAGTGGCAGTAGCAGGAACAGCAGCAGCAGCAGCAGCAGCAGGAGTAGGAGTAGGAGTAGGAGGAGGAGTAGTAGTAGCAGTAGTAGTTGCTGTTGTTGTTGTAGATCACACAGCACTGTTGCAAATCACTGATGATGGTATCGCCTCTTCATGTATTAAATTTATAGTATAATAGACTCTTTCGCAAATCTGATCTTTCTCCAAAAAAAAAACTTTCGCGAACTCGAGAAAAAACTTTCGCGGACAACTTGAAGAGGCTCTCAGTGGCATAGGCCTTATGTCGACCTTTCGATCGACTGCCATATATTGTCACTCTAGTATATTGTCTCACAAGGAGACGACTTGTCAGAATCAAACACATATTCTCACAAATGATACTGTAAGTCCTTTACAGTAAGACTAAAGTGCCAGGAAAATCTGTCAGAACAATTCTAATAGATACTCCCTTCAACCTTTAAGACTGAAGAAAAAAGGGGCAATCTGTCAAACAAAAGTCTGACGAATCTCCCGCGTTCAACTGAAGTAAAAGGACTCGTTACAAAGTTCCAGCAACAAAAACGAGTCGATCGTTGACAAAAATGATGTTCTGGTCGACCAATTGGGACCACGTCACCCCACGTCCTCCCAAATTTCCTCGTCTGCACAAGCACCATGAACCCCTTGGATCATGAGGTGACACCGATGGTAAAATACGTTGAAAACGAAGAGTCTTTCAATTCTATGTCTTTCTTCCAAACTAATGTAGAACAGCCAATAACATATGGATTGAATATGTTTTTGACCATATCTAGTTGCTTCTCAAGAAAAACACGATTGGACATGCTGCTCCGGCGTCGCAACATGAAACTCTGTATGTGATATTTTGGTCCACTCTAGGAATTGAACCTGATTTTGACTTGTCTAACAAAGGATCTTGGAGCGCTTCTTCCTGTGGGCACCCTCAAGCAAAGTTTGTGAGTTGTTTTGAACTTGGCTCAGGCTTAGTACGTTCGACCTAAGAAAAAAACAATTAAGTCTAAGTCCAAGCTAGTCCAAACTACCTATCAGTCTCCAGACTTCGCTCGACTTCGCAACCACAACTACGACTGGGTGACGCGTCCCCCGGACATGAACCATAAGGTCACCCAGCTCCGTCCAAGAGCTGATCTGAAAACAGGATCTGTTGGAGGGTCTGGCAGCCCCGAAAACTCACATGGAAGTGGAGAATGGCCCCGTGGAAGGCCATTTTCCACTACAAACAGGTGGTTTCATGTCATTTATAGGTCAAAGAATAGCCATCCCTTCACTCCATGTGCACACGCCTTCACTCCTCGGCGAAGAGTTCGCGGTCTCCTCGTTGCTCAGCAGCCTGTTCGTCCGTCCGGTGGAAGGCAAACTTGGACGAAGTCTGTCCAGGACCCGGGACAGAAGCGGGGAAGATCTTGATCACCCACCCCAAAACTAACACCGTGACTAAGAAGGTACGACTGGAGCCCGTTGACGGGAAGCTGATGGATGATGCAGTTGATGTGGGAAAATCCACCGGAAGCCCGATCGGCCGAAGCGTCTCAGTGCATGGTTTAGGGTGAGGCAACTTGAGAACCCGGAACCCAAACCTTTGTCAGGTCGGTGAAAGCCTCCTCTTTTTTCCTGATCTCAGGTAGGTGGCTCTGTTGACCCTGTTCAGTATCAACACTCCACGTCTATGTAGTCTATGTGGCCAAAGCCTCCATCCTGGGGCTGTGTGCTGTGTGCTTCCTAGTCACACAGACTTGGTTCTCTGGATGCTTTTTGGCTCCTGAATTCCAGCAGGCTTCAGTGATCTCAGGCAAACAAATCCAATTTTGTTGCCGACCTTCGTGGTTCGTCGGTTCGCGTTGAAGATATGTTTCCAAAACACCGCTTTCGCGGGCTCAGCTCTCTTGGCCCTTGCAAATCGCTACTTGAAAGCCAAGTCTGTGAATCACCATTGATCCAAAGAACCTGATAGACTCATATAGATCCAAATATGAAATATGTATATCCTGTTCCGACGAATATTCATGGCCAACATCATTGAACATGTTCAACCCAAAATTTTGTGATGTGATGTTTCATGGGTTCCGCAATGTCGCCGCTTCCGCGGGAGCCAAGCTCCGCGGAGTCCCGTTTCGCATGTCGCCGCTCCGCCGAGTCCCCGCGCCGCGCGAAGGTCTCGCTGGGGCGAGGGAAGTCCGTCTCCTGAGGCGACAGGAAGTCTGAGATCCAGCGCCAAGACAGGCGAAGTGACCTGTTCTTTGAACCGGGGGCTGGGGTACTGTAAAAATGTCTATAGAAGATTCTGTCTACCTCTATGGTGGTTGCCATGTTGATGACCAAGGCCGGATTTGGTGAGAATATAAGACCTGATCCAAACTCATAGTATTTCTTCGCTCAAATTAGATGCTGCTCGTGATACGACAACCAGTGATAGCTACAGGGAAACAGTTTCTCAAACCATTGAAATTGGATGAGAGTCTCGACCTCTGCAGTTGGGTTGTTTTGTACTTGTGCTGCGCCGCTTCCCTTTCTGTTGAGAGGTTCTCCACTTTGGACATGAGTTGCTTGGTTGCTTGGGCGATCAACCGCTCGCAGTGCCAGAACGATGAACCGATCCACCCTCCGATCCAAGAATGGGTGTTTCTGGTGATGCGTCCCCCACTTGGAGGTCGAAACACAGCGGGAGGGCGAGAGGGTGCTGTGTCCTGCCCTGCTCATTCCGAAAAGCAACTGACCAAGGTTCCACCCGTCCACCTTCTGCAATCGCTTGAGAGGGAGCTACGAGTACAGTAGTTAGTCGGGTAGCTCACAACAGGTCTGCTACGTTGGAACGCACCTTCCTCCTCTAAATGTTGCCCCTGCTGGCTGCTACGTTGGCATGGCATCTTCCTCCCCTAAATGTTCCATTCGGATGGTTCACAACAGGTTTGCTACATTGGAATGTCCTTCCTCCTCTAAAATTCACCCTGGAGTGGCTCATAAAAGGTCTGCTACCCTGGCGTGGACGCTGACTCCTCTAAACTCTATCTTCGGCTGGCTTACCAAAGCTATGCTGCTTTGGACTGCCTTCTTCCACCTCAAGTAGCTCAGAAAAAGTCTGCTACCTTGGAATGGCCCCTGCCTCCTCTAAATTTTGCCCTGGGGTGGCCCTAAACTTTATCCTTGGGTGCCTCACACAAGGTCTGCTACATGGGAATGGAGACTTGACAAAAGGTCTGCTACAGTACGTTGGAATGACCCCTTCCTTCTCTGAAGTCTGCCCTCGGGTGGGTCCCTCCACCCTCCTCTAAATGTTTACCTTCGAGTCGCCCACTAAAGGGTCTGCTACCTTAGACTTGCGCTTGTTCCTCAAAAGTGTACTCTTGGGTGGCTCACTAAAGGTCTGCGTTGGCATGGCTCCTGGGTCTTCTAATTTGAGTCCCGGTGGCCTGCAAAAGAAGGTCTGCTACGTTGGCACCTACTTAAATTCTTGACTCTTGGTGGCTCATAGAAGGTGTGCTACGTTGGAATGGGGCCACTTGCAGCAGTGGAAAGGCTCTTTACTGCGCTGCTGGCGCAGTAAACGAAGCTGGACACTTGCAGCAAAGGTGCAGCGTTTCAAGCTGCCTATTTGCCGTTGCAGAAGCGAAAGCAAAGGCAGAAGCAAGAGCGATTGCAGAAGCAAAAGCGAAAGCACAAGGCAAAAGCAGAAGCAGGAGCAAAGGCAAAAAACTAATTCCCAGAGAAAAACTGGTTCCTCCAGGTTTTGACCCATCCCTATGTGCCTTGCTTGACCACTTCAACTTGGTGCAGCGCTTCGAAGCAAAACTTCGGAGTCTCCCAGAAGCACCCGGAAGCTCCTCGCGCTCCGGTGGCTTTTCCTCGGGACAAATGTGCCGTGCATCGGCGGTTTTTCCACCGTCGCTCCGAGTGAGTCATGCAGCATGTTCTATGCCCCAAACGGGATCCAAGTAAGTACCTTCTCAGGTCAGGTAGGCCCTCCTGGCACCTACACAATGTAGACTCTTGACTAATAACCCTCCATTTGAATGCACGAACTTGGGACCGTCTGAACGGGCGCCCACACCCTCCCTTCCCTGGTATTCAGGGGGGTACGGGTGGGCTTGGGCTGGAATGTGAGACCAGAACCGAAGAACAGAAAGTACGACATGTACACTACCAACTACGAAGCTACGAGCACCTGGGACCTCTTCATATGGGGGTTATTAATCAAAAGTCAAAAGTCTGCGTTAAGAGTGTCTCCGTCCTCACCTAACCGTACCTGAGAAGGAACGAAAATGGATTTCTGGGGCGCATTCTCTTTCGGGCCACTTTCTACTCCACGCAACCCCTGGAAATCCACTAAGAGGGATCCCCGGAACAGTGACCCTCAAAAGAATCACACTGACTTAGGCCATGTTGCGCCCCAGCAATCTGACAACCTGGCAAATTAGAAACATGAATGCTTCAGGTTCAAGTTGTCAGGATTTCTATTTCAGCTTGAGTCTGAGGAAACATGAATCACTTGTTTTGAATCCACGTGCCTATTTCAGCTTGAAAAAATTCTCGAAACCGTGCTCATGACACCGTGCCAAACTGGGCCAAACCGGGCCTGGACCAAACCCACGAGCCAAGGCCGAGGTGCGAAGAAGGTCAACTCCGGCAAACCTCGGTCAACGCCGCGAGGGACACCGGACGTTTGGAGGAACGGTGTTTCATTTTCTTGTGGGGGGGGGGGATAGTGGGGAGATAGTGAGGAGGGTGGGTCACCTGAGTCAACTGAAGAGAGGACAAAAGGATCCGCATGAGGAAGTATGTGATTCCAATGTGTATAGGCCACTCACTAGGCCACGGGATTGACTTTCTGGCTGATGAATTCACATCCCTTTTGATGTTATTTCATGCATTTTCATGCTATTTCAAAGTGAGGTCGAGTCCAAGTGTTCGCAAAACAACAAAACATAGCCGGCTGCGTTTTTCTCCATGCTGGTGGGTCACCTGACAAAATACCCGTTGGACATCGGACGTCGAATTCCGTTGAGAACTCCTCGAACTCGGCGTCCGGACGTCGCTCGCGCTTTGGCGATACCTTGGGCCTGATCTTTGGCTGACCTTGGCTGGAGGAACAAGATCGGAGGAACACATTTGTCATTCCAAAGGTTGACACACCCAAAAGGACCGGACAAAAGAAGGTAAATATTGGCACCAATGAAAAACACATAGAACATCACATCATGTGCTGGAATTTGGATAGTTTTCTATTTGGGGAGCACATGAGAGCACTTGGGATGGGCCGCCTAGGTGTCATCAACCTCTAAGAGATTGTCCCAAGCTGCCAACGTCATTGGCAGAAATCATTCCTCAACACTACCTGCAGTCTCAGTACGTCCGTACCTTTGAACATGGGTACAGATCTGTTTTTGGGTTCGGGTCATGTCCTAATTTCGGTACTTGAAGTCGGGCCCAAAGCAAACCATCTCTCTTGTTAGTAATGCCAGGAGCTACTAGTAGCTCCTCGTTACTAGCAATGGCCTCCAAGCTTCTTACTAGTAAGGCCAGTTTCGCCCCGTTCGTTGCGTCCGATCGCTCCGTTCGTAGTTTCTTGCCTTTCTCAAAAACCGTTTTGCCCTCCATCTTCGCTCGCCTTTTGGCACCCAGCGGCCCACGCTGCCCTTCTCCATCGGCGAGCGCGGCGCGGTGGCACAGCGCTCCGTCGGTCGGGCGGCGCGGATCTGCCTCGGCGTCGGGTCGGGTGACCTGTTTCCGATAGACCTGGAGCCTCAAAGGACCTCGGCAAATGGGTACAAGTATACCTGTCTTTACTAGGGCCATCTCCCATGCTCTTAGAGTACTTGAAGTCGGGTCCAGGTCGCACTGTGAGGTTTCTCTGTGTTTCTCCACTTTTGCTGGCCAAGTGTGGCCACTTCCCAAAATCCAAGTCGCTCCCAATGCCGTTGGAAGATCTGCGCCACTTGGGCGCCGTTCGGCGGCAGTGGCGGCCCCTTCCCTCGCACGCTGGGCCTCAGCGGCAGCGGCTACAGGGGCAAAAATGGAGGCAGGGCAACCCTCAGAAACACTGCAGTCCAACTCCGTAGTGCTGATGATGGCAATCCATCCACTGCCGGAGTACTGGCTCTAACTCCTACCTCCATTCTGAATGGCCTGCCAACCAATCCAACTCGTAGTCATATAGGAGCGGAGTTGATCAGCGAGACCAGGAGCATAGGATCAACACTGAACAGGCCATGTTCACCGCCTGAACCACTCCACAGAGTGTAGGATCTTGATGGATCTTGCCCTTGTTGTATCTTGATTAAGACTCCCATATTGCAATATGTTGATTGAAAATGATTGAAAAACATCTTCAATATGGGTGGTTATTAATCAAAATCCTACATTAGCTCGACTCACCTCGGAACCCCTCCGCGCCAAGCTGCAAAGACCAAGCCTCGATCTTCACCGTCCAATCACGCTCCTGTGGTGCCGGCGTTGCTTCGAGCCGTGGAGATGACCTGAAGCCGTTGGAGCTGAGCTGCAGGCTGCAGCCCTCTGAAGCACAAGAGGGCTATACAAATTGCTGTTTAGGCCACAAAAGGACCCCTGTTGGGAAAAAAAACATATCTATATATATATATATATGACATATGATAGGTATGCATATGAACATAATGATACATATGAATAATGCGTATATGAATATGATACGAATGGAATATATTTCCTGGTCATTTCTACCGTAAGAACTACCCCATCGGTGCGTTCTCGTCCTTGGGCTCAGGCGCGTCGAAGAAACGCAGCGTGGAGACGGTGGAGACTGGAGCGCAGGGACGAATGTCAAGTTTACCAATGAGACCATGGGGTGGGTGAAACGGTGTTATAGCTTGTGGCATAGCTTGTACTTCCAGAAGCCACCTTTTTGATCCTTCTTGGAACTGATCTCAAACCCCCCCCACAGTGCGGTGGTTGAAACAGGGTCAATGTAGGAATTAATATATATATATATACAGTATATAGCGCGGAGTGTCTGCGGACGCGTCCACGCATGGAAAAGCACGGGGAGGTGTCCACGCGAGGTGTGGGTCAATCGCTTTCGAAGGCTTGATCCGGATTGCTGATCCTGATTTGAAGTGACTTGCTCTGTGGGTCTGGTGGGTCTGTGGGTCTTGTGGGTGATCGAACCGGAAACTTATTATCAAAAGCATGTGTCGGAAGCGGACTGCTCTCATCAAATGTGGATGGCATGGCGCATCCTGGAAGCAGTTGACCACCAACATGGATCCTTCCAATGCATCAGGTCTTTGCTTCTTGCTGTGTGCACAACAAATAAGGGCAGCCGAAGTCGGCAACAAGTAAGGCAACAAGTCATGCACATCTCTCTGACTCGGCAGCCGAGTCCAGTCGGAATGGTAGACCCTTTCGTTCGACGAGTTGTTGTGGCAAAGGATGGCTCCCGCCCGGAGGGTGAACCATGGAGCCCACTGACGTCCCTGACCAAACCAAAACGAGCTGACGTCCAAACCAAAACGACACAGGGATTTGGGGCAGACCGTCGTTGGAAGTGTATGTGTGTGTGTGTGTGTTGTTTTGTTTTGTTTTTTGCATGAGCATTTGCACTACTAGTCATCGTCGCTGGTCAAATGTCCTTCAAATTGGCTTAGTATGGCGCATGCTGCATTAGCCAATAATATCAGCAAAGAACAAATTCCTCCCTCACTCTCTCATGGTCTCTTAGTCCATGGTGGGGCCATCCCATATACCTTTCCTTAAAAGATCCTATCTACAGCGGCAGGGTGGAGGACTTCGTCCGCAAGGCATGGAGACTCCATATGTTCGAGCCGGACATGCTCAGCAAGTAAGACTTAAGCGAAACACACAAGGCACAGGTTTGAGCCCATGTTCTGTATTCATTTTGGCTTGAAGGGCACTGGATGGGGCCAGGGGCCCCTGGAAACCTCGTGGAATCCTTCAAATAAAGATCATTGAAACATTCTGCCTGGTGCCAAATCCTGGTGGCAAATGCTTTTGTTCATACACGTGCCTTGGCTGTGTCGACCACGGGACGCCAGTCCTTGGCCCATGTCGACGCGAAAAGCCGACTCCGTCAGGGAAAAGCCACAGCGACCCGTGAATGGTTCTGAAGCTTGGATGATTGATTACCCTCCAACTCACTCACGTGGAAATGAACAATTGTCTTTGGGAAGGCCATTGATGCTATATTCCTCTACCAACCAGGGTGGTTTCCAATTCCATGCGATTCCATGCGATCTGTTCATCGGTCCTGGTGGTCCTTCAGCACCTGTCAGGGTCCTGGTGGTCGGGTGCTTTTCCATCGGACCTGACAACAAGAGTTCCCAAGATATGCGAAGCAAAGGAACAAAGCCTTCTTTCTCCAACCATCCGGAGGTCAAAAGTCCCAGGCAACATCCCCAAGAAACACACTGGCGCCACTCATTGTTCAAACGGACTGTCAAACACACCAGCCTTCCAAGATCTGTGTGGAACATAGCTATTTCATATAGCTATTGCCTCCGACCTTTGCCAGTTGTTGATCCTGGGCAGGGTGTTTTCTCTTACTCTGCTTGTTTCCCTGCAGCTGCTCAATGGAGTGTACCACGGGACCACGCCCAAGTCCCATCGAGTAGATGCGCCGAACGATGCGATGATGCGCGGATCCACACGCTGGTGGGGACCGGAACATGGTGATTGCATTGAGCTCCATTCATCTATCTGTGGCCTTGGCGATGTGGTTCCCACAAATGGTTTGGTCCCACAACGTGCAATAACCACCCCAGGTCATTGGATTGAAAAAACCCAGCGGAAAGGAAGACACATCAAAAAGCATGACATCTAGAAACCTGGAAAAGGAACCAAACATGAACATGGGCAAATCTCCCATTTTTGGTTGATCTGATACCTATCTTGTGCCCTTTGATTCTGGCACTTTCTATGCGGACGTGTGAGTGGGACTTCCGTGCCGCCGAACGAGTCCATGGTGTCCGACAAAGCGTTACGGCCTCACCAAGGGCCTGGCATACGCCGGGCCGCCTGGCAGGTCTCAAGTCCTTCCAAATACACTGGGACTCACTGGGAAGTGGATGGCGCCACCTGTTTCTAGAGGAAAGTCGTCTTCCAAGGGACCATGCCATCCACTTCCATGTTAGTGAGTCAGAGTGTATTCCTCGAACGTGGTGAATTCATTGTCCTCCACTGATCTGGGGTGCCAAATCATCGTCTAAAACCTATCTCGGTGGCACGAAAAGGCGGCGCATCCGGGTACTCTGCTCCAATTTAAAGCACGTATGCCAATCATCAGCTCAAGGAAGCGCCCAAAAAAGTGACCGACATGAAAAGCTCTCTGAAACCATAGCATACCATAGGCACCCGCAAACACATGAATGGCATGGCGGGCAATTGATTTATGGCTTCTAGGCACAAAGGGTACCACTCCGTCAGTCTGCAATCTGCGGCCAAACTCTCCGATCACCTCGTTGAACCCACACATTCTGCACTATACTCTTAATCAGCACTGGCAACTGGCTGTAACGGCCGGCAAGGACAACTCCCTGTCCTGCTTGATGAAGGCCACTACTTCGTTCAGCCCGCCCACATTCAATCTGAAATGCGTCGTGCAATATCAGGCAGCACAATCGCCCAGCTTCTGGCTATTCTCCTCCAAATCAACATCTGTGCCAATCCGCAAGCACAACAATGCTCTGCCTGTTGCCATGGGGTCTGGATCTCGTAAAGGCGGTCGCAACCTGTCTCCTGGCTGAATCGCCATGCTCTGCCTCGGCAATGTGTTTTTCAAGCAAACCAAAGCCTCATCCATTGGGACATGGTTTCTACCTCATCAGCTCCCAGGCTCACTCACCCGTTCCAAAATCCTCATGTTCGGGGAATTCATCTTCCCCCATTCCTCATGTGACCAACCTGCAGCGGCGGATCTTCGTTTCCGCTCTCAGAGCGGTACTCGTCCGCTCCCTTTCGCTCCGCCCACGGCCGTTGACGCCGAAAGAGCGCGGTTTCCAGCTGCGCGGTTTCCAGCAGAATGGGCCGCTGAGAATTGCAGCGTTGGGCCTCTGAGTAGGAGGAGCTTTTTTCATAGCGCCGGCAACTTGGGGTGGCATGGTCCTCTCAGCTTCGAAATCTCGGGAAAACGTTCTTCCACGGAAAACTGTGCGAGAATGGGACAGCACCCTACAAAGGCCCTATGGATCCGCGGTTTGATCGAAACTTGTTGTGAACTCTCTACATGTTGTGATAACTAATATATATAGTGGTAACCTACAACTATCAGCAACCCTTACACCCTTTTTGTCCGGATTCCAATCTTTTTTGTCCAGATTCCTATCTTAGTACCCCAGTGGTGTCCAGGCTGCTGCACAAAACACACTGGCGACACAAAAATAACGCCCCACCTAATACCAGGGCCCAGCGGATTTTTTCGCTTTGGTTCGGTACCAGGCCTTGTTCAGCCACTAGTGATCATATGTGATACTTGCTGACTGTTACAGTTCACTTCGTTCAGACCCAAGGCGGCTATCCGATCTCTCGTAAGGCAGCGCCGTTCCGCCCAGCGTCGTGCAAGAGCCTGCCGAGGCCTGCGGATCGGTGCAACGGATCGGTGGATCCCAAGATGACCTGTTCCACAATGGACCAAACAGGATCATTTTTGGATGGACCTGTAATGGTCCTTCGCTTAACATTATTCAGATTTGATCCATCACTCATATTTGTGATGCAGAAAAAAGTAGGTGTGTTTATCTTATTTTTTAAGGAACCTATCATGGGATGGGAGATGGCTCACCAAAAGCCCGTGTGACCGTCTGCAAGGGACCAGGAGGGGTCGAGCCATCAAAATCGATTCTGTATGATTTTGTCATATTTAGGTCCAACTCAGCATATAGTCCCTAGGGCTCCAACCATATCCCAAAACCCACCCCAACCATCTTCTCAGGAGGTAGTTGGAGCCCTAGGGAGTATTGTAGCTGGGGGGCCTTTGAGTTGGACCCCGAGCAAGAAGCTTAACGCCAAAAACACCACCATTCGTTGGGCGTCTCCCAGTCGTCTCAACTGCGCCCGTCGTCTCAACTGCACAGTCTCGGTCAGACCCCTGGTGTTGAAGCTCTAATTCCAGGTTGAAGAACCCTATAGACTATCCTATAGGTACCCCTGTAGGGTCCTATAAAGACACAAGACACCTCGTAGGAGGCTACCTGGTGTTGAAGCTCTAAGACACCATGCGTTGTTCGCAGTTCCAAAGAACGGATGACGGTCAGTCCGCTGAGTACGCTGTTTTCGTGCCCCAAACAGCGTCCCACCCGGAGCTGACAACTTCCTGGAGTTGACCGAGATCGATACCTTAGAGAATGGTTGTAAATCTACCGGTTAGTTGGTTTGGGTCATGTCATGTCATTCTAGAGTACGAACTGGAGGGTCCGGGTTATGGCGTTTGTGATCTATCGTGTGTCATATAGACTATTTGTGTTGATGTCAACCCAACAGCAACAATCTTGCCCTGGACAAGTCACACACACAACAATTCAGCCCATACTATTTATATGATCCAACATATATAGTTATATATTGCATATACCCATTCCCCAAGAACATACAGTATTAAAAAAAAAATACACACACACACAGAACTCTGAATAGAGGCTCCAACGGACCATCCCGATGGCCTTTGCCCCCCCCAAGCTCTGCCTGCGGAAGGCACCGCTGCCTGGCAGAGCTTAGTGAAGCGGTTCTCTCGCCGCACACACCCGCTAAGGGGTCGACAATCTAGAGCAGAAGCCATCAAAAACCGGGTTTTCCCGAGCATCAGCAATCATGGTCTAAGTTGTTTATGTGAAGAACCTCTATATAGTGTCAAGGCTTGCCACAGGACGGAGAACCTAAAGAGATATCATAAGTAGTACTACCATATAATAAGTATAAGCACCAAGTGGTGTATAGTTATACCAGCTGCTTCCGTTCGGGGTTACCTGGCCGGACAACACTTCACTGCTTATAGGTCACCAAACAGGACACCCAAACAGGAAGCGCTAGGATATATATATATATATACCTGGAACCCATGTGACCTCTGTTTTGATAGGAGTAAACCATATTTTGGGTGGTTGGTGGTCCACAATAGAGGTCGAGCTCAGGTTCCAGGTATCTCTCTTTGTGGGGCCCGGCGCCTCGAGGCCCGGTCGCCTCGACAGGTCGGTCGAGTATCGTGAACGAGAACCTGTTGGCAGGTTCTCGTCTACTGTATATACTAGCCATATAGTATATATGTGCACTTGTGGCTCGTGTTTTCCAAGTTAGTGGAAAAGAATTATAGGACTGTAATTCAAACAAACATGATCTATATATATATCTATATAACAAATGGGCGTGCCGAAGTTGAGCATCATTAGTACGCCTATATATATAACTCAACATCTTCACCGAGAAACCACTGAGCGCCCGCACGGGAGGAGGTCGGAGAGGCGGGGGCTGACTCCACGCCTCCTGCGCGGTGGATCCGTCAGCGGTTTATATATTCAGCATGCACCAAAACCATTGGAGATCCATATTCTAGCTCAAACCAAAACCAACACGACCATGTTCGCTATGGAACATCGTCGGAACTCACCTTACAGAATCCTATAGACAACATTAGACAACTAATAGCAACTGAGTGCCCTTCTACAAACACTTGGCACTCGCAACAAACATGCATGAAACTTGAAACATCTTGGAACCGAATGAAGGAAGGAATGAAGCCAGTAGAACCAATGTATGCAAGTCGCTGTGCTTGAAATTTGCTAAGTGTTCTTCATCACAAACACTGCCACCAAAGCCCATATGCAAGGACCTTGCCTGTCATGCTTCCTGGCCATTTGGGTCTCCTTTGTGGCTGTGTAAGAAGCCTTCTACCCTGGTGAAAGAAAATGTCCTGGAGTGATTGCAGCTTAACCCTCCATCGGCGACTTCACCGCAGCAATTGCACTCTTCATCTTCATCAAAATCAACCAAATCATATACTAAATCATACAAAATTTATTTACCTTAGCTGCCCAAATTAAATGAGGCCGCTTGCATTTCGAAAAGAAAAGTACCAACTCAACGCACATCAACAGCTGCTAGCAACCCCCACCCCTGAATAACTCACTTCGTTCGCAAAAACTAACTTCAGCCCAGCCTACCGCTGGCCGCTAGCCTACAAACTGGAAATGCCTTGCAGTCGTTCGTGCGCGATTCCCTCACCACGGACCTTCGGTTCGTGACCGTACCTGGAGATCCCAGCATGTTCGGCCAATCACATAGTCTAAGAACAGGTCACAAACAAAAGACCCAATTCTAGGTCACAAACTCCAGGTCCTGCAACACCTTGCCCATGTAGGGAAACCTATGCCAGTCCCAGCTGTCGATCACGTTTGGGTGATCACCTTCCGCTTCGAAGGTCTTGGAATGTCCACGAATGTCCTACCAACTCGCGAAACGGTCTACGAAACCGTCGCGCGTGTCATGCGTTCTTGCGGCCGTTGCCGTCCTTCCCGCGACGCGTCCCGGGCCGTCAAACCGGCCTTTCAGCGCGTCGAAGAGCGTCGAAGCGTCACGCGTCGAAACGTCGCGCGCTGACGCCGACCTCGGTGGCGGGTCGAGGACGCGGTGGAGCCGTAAATGGGAACCCTGGGGGTGGCAAAGGCACGGTGCGAAAAAAAACAACAACATCTTCAGATGGCTGGATGGGGATGGATGGGGGTCCAAATAAACCTCCCAACTTGGGGATCGTGCAATCTACTCTGAAACCACTGTCTGTTTGTTGATGACAAGATGACAACAAGTCTTGCGCATCCAATGAAGCAACATCCGTCAAGAATCCTCAATCAATTATTGTACCCTATGTTATACACCCGGACTTTCAAAGTGACCATCCTTGAGATCTCAAGACTCCGGGCCCGAACCCCCATGGACAGGCTTTGCTTCGGGTCCGAACCCATGGTGGACACCGGAAGCGAAACACGAGATCCCACCAAGTCGACAGCCCGCCGGACGTGGCACCGGCTGATCAACAACACTCAGCTGCGACACCTTTTCAAACAGACGTTGTGACGTTGTTCAGGCCATACTCTATTGAGAATCGCGCGAAGCGGCCTTGGTGGTCGTGCTGCAAACATAAAACATCATAAAACATCAAAAACGATCAACTCCCGCTGTGTCAAGAGCAAGCTTCTGCGCTCTGTTGGTTTCCCTTGAAATGATTTCCGATGAGTCAAGAAAGAGGAAGGTGCTCCTGGAGCGAAGGACAACAGGATCGCCTACCAGCACCGAATGCTTTGCACCCTTGAAGAGCCCCTTTTGCGGTGTATACCTTTCAAAGTCTCACAACGTTGCGAGAGACCAGAAAAACGAGAAACATTTTCTGGCGAACACGATTAGAAAAGTGTTCAAATTCTCCAATTTAGGTTAAAACTCCAAATGTTTCAATGCTGACTTGTCTCCTATGAATTTCAAGCCGAGAGCACAGTTTCGACAGAAAAACATCGTACGACCATTGAACGCTCATTGAAAAAGGTACGCTGTTGGTTTCTTGTGGCAGCTGTGATTTGCGGTTAAGACTGCTCTGAAAATGAGCCACTTCAGCCGAAGCGTGAGCAGAAAGCAGCTCAAAGACTTTGCAGAGATAACATTTTGAGAGCTGAGACTTTGCACGTCAAGTCCTCTTGGGTGATTTACTGTCCTGAAAAGTCAACCCTCGAGAAAACAAAGAATCTCTTTCTGCTCTTTCTGATCTTTTTTGCACATAACTTTCTCGAGGTTAAACAAAACGGGAGAAGTAAGAATAGTTTCTAGGTATCCAGGAGCAAACAGAGAAGAAATAACATATTTGTATCCAACGTTCTGCTGTTTGGTTTTCGAAGTGAAGGTAAAATCATGTAATTGTTGACGCTGTCTATAGTCATTGTGCTCAAATGGGATTCGAGAACCTCATCCAACAAGCAACAAAGCAACACTTCCTGACCATGCAACTCCAGAACGGTTGAGAAAGCTGAGAAAGGCACGTCCTATGTTGATGGTATCAAGAAACCATAACAGTCTGTCCTCAAAGCTAAGCAAGATCACGGGTTGCAAACAAAGACTCAGCAAATAATTATCGTTCAACTTGATGAAAACAAAACACCAAGTGCCGGGCTTGGACGTGCCACGATTGACTAGCGCTTCTTCATTTTCCTTAATCCACTTTCCATCCTGCAAGTCCATGAGAAGCAAGGTGCGACAAGTTGAGGCACTGGTTTGAAAGGTGCCATCTTGGCACAAACAACGGCTCCTGCTGTTGGCTAAAAATGTCGATCTCATCCGCATCGCATTGGACTTTGTTTGGCTTGTCCTTCTTGATGGCCTCAGAGCAAAACAACCTTTCAATGTAACAGATACTTGTTTTCATCACTCACTACTTTGTGTGTCTTCTACTCAACATCAACTAAGGCACAGCATTGGACATGAACGCAGACGCAAACCATGAACTCACAACACATGTTGTAGATGCGGACGATGTGTCATTTCTCTTCTCAAAACTGTCTCAAAACAAGATGAAAGAAAATCCATCTGAGGCCAGCACATTTTTTAAATATGCCTGACGACGTTCAAGTTGAGATACACAACATCGTATCCAAATTCAAGTTCGGCCGACCATCCAAACATCAAAAACATTCTTTGCAAATACGTGTCAGGAGTGCAATGTTTTGGGGCACTGGGTCAATTGGGAAAGCATTGCCAGCAAACTCAAAGCCACCACTGTCGTCCTGCAAGGTCAACAGCCCAACAGCCTCAAACTCAACCCTTTCCAACCGTGTGCTACTCGCATTTACTTTCCAAAGGGCATAGCAAGGGAACAATCAAGGGCATGGCAGAAATTTATACAAAGTCTTTAGTCTCAAGCATTTCAATTGAAGGAACATATTGGGAAGAACTATCATGACAGGAAATGAAAATGGCAACATCTGATTGCTTTGGGGGTGGATTTCTTGTCTGCAGCTTTTGCTATACCAATCATGCGTCTCATGTGGAACTGTCGTCAGTCCTTCTGGAGCTGCCTCACCCAAACAGCTTTGGTCTGTGTGGCAGTAGTGCCTAGCAGGGTGCAAAGATGGCAAGTTTCCGTTGCTGTGCAAGGTCTCGGTAGCTACTCAGACTTAAAAACATCAGCAGTCAGCAATAAACAAACCACTGCTTAAATCCCCAGATGTACTGTGCATAGATATAGGTACGATAGGTGTGAACTGCTTTGCTAGCGTCTGCACTTGAAACCGAAGCCTATTCTATAGGAAACGAAGTACATTTTGCATTGCACAACAAAAGCACGACAGAACAATATTTCCCACGTTGGTCTGATGTCCATGGTTCTGTGTCATGGTGTGCAAAAGCTAGAGCAGAATGGGTGGTTTTCCAACATGAAGCGTGGCACAGAGTCAGGCCTGAAAGCTTCAGGTCTGCCCGCAATGCCTGCAATTCCTCTCCTGAAAGCTCCAGGTAGTGCTCCAGGTCTGCCCGCAATGCCTCCAATTCCTCTCGAAGCTTTGTGGTTTCATTCAATTTTGCCAGGACCGTGTCTGCCGATAGGTACGGAATATTGATCAAGATTCCCCCTTCGTCCAAGAATTGCCTTGCCAAGTTGGTCTTTGTGAAGTCTTCTGCATCCGCCCCGTCATAAACCAAGCATTTTCCGGCACTAAAGTTCTTGGATCGCATGGTGCTGACGAACGTCTCCATCAATCTGAGGGATGTTGCATTGTCTTTCATTTTTTTCACCAAGGTTTGGGTTGTTAGCCCGATTTCTGCAATCAGGAAATGTGGTGCCTGTAGTGTTGCGCAGGTGCTGTTGTGCATGTGCGTCATGTGGTCTTTGGCAAAGTCTTCCCAAGCTTCATATCCATCTGCTACACCGAGGAAGTCTACACCGAGGAAGTCTACCGAAAAGGCCTCGAGCACCGGAGAATACTTGGTGCCAAGCTTTTGCGTGGCATGGGCTTCAAACAGGCGACCCCATGCTGTATGCGCAGCTGGCAGTACTGATTCCAGATTCCTTAGGTCAAAATCCCATTCGGTCATCTCGGCGCAGCACAGCGTCCGCTTCCGCAGCGCAGCGTGACTTTGCCTTGTCCCAAACATAGAGCCAAACGCACCTCCACGAAGCAGCTTCGTGATTATCAAAAGCAAAATCCACAAAATCCATGGCTTCCGACTTATGGAGGCAGTCATAAAAGCACGATCCTGCGAACACGGCACGCATTTGAACAAGAAAATATGTTGACTGCGCCATTCTTTTTGTGGAACTGGCCTATGATCATGGTTGTCTGCACGGATTGACACATACACATTGCTGATATCACGCTTGTCGATGTCGTATTGAAGTGTCTTGTCGCCATGCTTGTCACGTCTTATACTTTTATGAGCCAAACTCAACTTTCTGCATGAGTGCGAGCTGCTGTCCATAGCATGATCAGCATCTGAAGTAATCCAATGCGAAGGTTGGACTTCTTAGAATCTTGGATTATGATATCAAATGTTCTACAGATTCTACATCATAGCTTGCATTTGCAAATGGAACTTCACAGGGACATATCTTTCACCAATTTTCCTCAGATTGACCTTCAATTGTCCAGTGTTTTCCTCTCGCGCCTTTCGACAAAGGCACAACAAAACTGCGCTTGACAAATCCATCAAACCATTCGCCACTTGAGTTTTTGCCACTCCTTTTTTCGGTCGTTGCCGCGGGGTGAAAGTCTGTGAGCAGCTCTGCGCACGGCTTCTGCATCAGCTCCGCGTCTTTCGGTTGCAGACCTCTCATCTTTTCCCAGCCGAACCGAAAGACGAAGAAAGGAAATGTCGCAATGGAGAGGATAAATGTGCAGTGGGAAAGAGAAACTTATACAATATCATGTGGTCAAACTGTCATGCTCACTCAATGGGTCAACAGTGCACTACAATGGTTCAGTGTTGAACATCAATGGGCCACACTGCTTCAAGAAGATTCAAGAAGCACCATTTAGACAGAAAAACATCGCCACACTGCGAACGCGTTTCTCACGAAGAAGCCAGCCTCTATGGAATGAGGTATCCATAGCAGTCCAACCTGAATGATTGGTTAACCCCCGCACTTCAGCAAGGCACTCTACTGAGGGGAGGACTTGGAGACTCTGATCTAAGTGAGAAAAAAAACAACTTCACGGCTGGCATTCCAGAGGTCTTCTGAATTCTTTCCCTTGGCCTTGAGTCAAAACACCCTTTCAGTGCCTAGCTCACCATGTTTTCCGAAGACTTGCAGAGATCTTCTGCTCCTACTGCTCCTACTGCCAAGAAGGTATCCCTTGATAGCTTTTTGATAAAGCCAAAAAATCTGTCACAAAAAAAAGGTACCCCAGTGCACACCCAAAAAGCCTCTTTAAAAGGACAGGGTAGGGAGGTAGCGAAAATTGCACCGGCATAGACCCCTGGTAGAAATATCGTTGTATCTCAAAACGATTTTGACAAAATGGGACATG
Organism: Durusdinium trenchii; assembly: GCA_963970005.1. Classification (NCBI taxonomy): domain Eukaryota; class Dinophyceae; order Suessiales; family Symbiodiniaceae; genus Durusdinium; species Durusdinium trenchii. Next base: position 55,561 of record CAXAMN010017792.1, read on the forward strand.
AGCTAGGCTCGCTCCCTGTTTTTGCGACAAAGACTTGCTTCCAATAAAAACAATAACCTCTACTAGCTTTCAGCTATCTGGGGAGAAGTAAGAACAGTTTCCAGGTATCCAGGAGCAAACAGAGAAGAAACAAACTATTTGTATTCAACGTTCTGTTGTTTGGTTTTCGAAGTGAAGGTAAAATCATGTAACTGTTGACGCCTCTATAGTCCATGCGCTCAAATGGGTTTCGAGAACCTCATCCGAAAAAGCAATAAAGCAACACTTCCTGACAGGTTGCAAACAAAGACCCAGCAAGCAAGTATGGTTCAACTTGCTGAAAACAAAACACCAAGTGCCGGGCTCGGACGTGTCCCGAAGGCTTTCCGACATCTTTTTTTCCTTAATCCACTTTCCATCCTGCCGTGAGCAAACTGGAAAACCACAATCCGCAGCAAAAACACAAGTTGAGACACTGTGCTGAAAGGGTTCGGGTTGTGAAACAGCAAGACTGCAAGACTCTCCTTGAGGCTGTAGATGTCAATCTTGGACGCGGCAATGGACAGTTTCTCCTTCTTTTCGATTGCCTGAAGCAAACGACAGTCGAGTCTCAACAAGAGCAGCCAAATCAAACTTGAGACAAGGCAACTGCTGAGCATATGGCTTCTTTGAGGTCATCAAACTCAGCAAACTGCCCAGAACCAAAGGATGACGTCTTGACTAAGGAAAATCGTAAAAACAGCAAGGTACAAGTACAGGAAGCATGACGAGCCAAAACGATAGCAGAGCTGAGGTCCTTACATTCGCTAACTCTCCCTTGACTTGGAACGCGTTGCCAATCTGCTTGAATTTATCTTGGTCCTGTGATTACAAAGAAAAACACACAAGGTCTTTAATAGCTCGCAGAACACAAGTTATACCATCACGTTTAATTAATATGTTCTGGCTTTCATCACTGTCTGCTTTGTCGTTTACTCAACGTTATATAAGGCCCGCATGGGCACAACCCGGTCTGTTTCCACAATGTCTTGTTTCTCAAGGAAACGCAGTG
>CAXAMN010017792.1:66296-83102 GCA_963970005.1 Durusdinium trenchii
TGGGAGGAGGGTTTTGGGTTACCAGGTTGCGTTTAGGAGTGGTTTGCCGGGTTCCAAGTGAGGTTGGGATGGTGTCTCCGTTGTCATCGCGCGAAGAGCCGAAGCAGTTCTCGCTTCGTTCGCGTGGCCCCGAACGCGTGCGTCCGCCATTCTGAGAGCCTCAAGCTTACCGAACTGACCGTTTCCACTCCCATGCTGACGGCTGTGGAGTTCTTTGAGCTCTTCTTGCCAGCTACGAGGAGTACCGTGGAGACCGTGGAACTTTGCCTGCAGACTTGGCTGGAGCTCTGCAAGTTGCTCAAGATGGTGTCGTTCGGGGTGAAATATCTGAGTTTGCTCTAGACTTCTACGCTGCAAAGCCTTTTGAAGTTGAATCCGACAGCAGTGCTCTCTCTCTCTCTCTCTATCCTGCGCAGGAGAAGGTGGATTCGCAAGAGGACGTGGCATTGTCGCCTCGCACTTTGCGAGCGTTTCAGGGCACACAGGAGAGTGCATCTTTGTTGAAACTTTCTAAAGGTGGTTCTAGGTATACCATGGTAGGTATACCTATCTTCAAAGCTTTTCGACTTCGAGAGGCGCAGAAGGGTCGCCAGGAGCACAGTCAAGCTCAGTGAGCAAGTCGAAATGGATTCCACGAGCATTCGCAGGTTTCACATCTGCAAAAATGCCAGCTTGGCAAGCTGCCATTGCCGCAACAGCGTCACACAAACGCATCCTGTCCTCAGTTCTTCGATGTGCATAGAGGACAGATCCTCCTGGCTCCGCCGCCTTATGTGTTGTTGACACGAAGTCCTCAGCGGCATCTGGACGTTTGGCACCTGCCACATCAAGCAATAGCTGAATGCTGTCGTTGATTGCTGAAATCTCGTGCTGCTCATCATATCCTGAAGCATCCAAGCAAGTAACGTGCTCCAACATAGCAATGCGCTGCGCCAACATATGTTCAGGAGACTTCTGCAACTGAGAATGTAAGCTTTGCTGCAGCACAAACTGTTAATCTTTTCTATGGCCTCCACAAAACATTCAGCTTCAAAGTTCAAAGGCCATAAGCGACGTGCACCTATGCCAACTTGACGTTTCAACATTGGACATTGGACGCCATTTCATCACCATCTTTTTCACACAAGTAGCTTTCCTCAAAATTGAGTTCACCTATGTTCACCTTACGTTTCCCACTGATTGTATCATCAGCACGCATCTCCGCATCGTCGTCACATTAGTCAAATTGAGATCACTCACACTGACAGTACCGCCGCTGCGACCAGATGCCGTTTTCCAAAGCCTCACTGCATCATATTCCTTCAAAGTCAAAGGCCCAAAATTCGTTGCCCTTTGCACAACTTCACGCAAACTTCTCTTCGGATAGTACCCAATTTTCAGACCCTCTTTTTTACGCGAGGTTGATGAACACCAGAGTCTACAGTGCATATAGCTCGTATTCGTACATCCTTGCATGATTTCATCCCAACTCATGGCTTCCCCACCCAGCCCCAACCGCTTCCTCGAAGCACCGGGCAGTCGGACGACCGACTGCGGTCGTCCACACGCATGGGCCTCGGTGGGGTCCGAGCCGGGACGAAGACATGCATAGCCCAGACACGACCCATGGGATTGGAGTGAGGGTGGTCACTCTCACTGAAAGTGACACTCCCCATGGGAATGGAAGCTATGGGACTGGTGGCATCTATGCCTATACATTGACTCCCCTGGCACCACCCCTGGCCGTTTCTCGGCAGTCCGGACTGGCAGTCCCATGGAGTGTTTGGGAGTGTTTGGGTAGGGGAGATGAAGAAGAGGCCGAATTGATACCCATGACTCACGCTCCGTGAAGGTCCCGACCCCGACCCCGACCCCTTCCGAAGGTCCGCTCCCTCAAAACGCGGATTGGTGAGAAAGACCGTCGACCCCTCCGGAGGATTCGGGTCCAGAGTCGCGTCTGGGTCAAGGTTTTAAGGGACCTTGCCATCCACATCCATGGACCGTGAATCAGCGTGTCGAACATCTCTGAAAACGAAGGCTTTGTTGGACTTGGTTGACTTATACCCGGGTCAGGATGCCCCTGAATGCATGGTGGCAGTGCGAAACAAACACTCAACATCCAAAGAGGAAACTTGATTCCAACAGAATGTGGGATCCGATTTGGACCTGGAAACACTGCGCCGTTTGCAAGCCGTTCAGGGTTCATCCCCGTCCAGAACTGGAGTTGAAGTCCCAAGTGATCCCAGACCATCCATGGAACAGTTATATACATTGCGGGCTAGGTAAATGTATGTAACTATTATTCCATACATGGATGGTGTGGGGATGAGGGGTTGATTGGCAGCATCTGCCTTTGACCCTGGTGCCCAATGACCGCTCTCAGAACTCAACGGGCCCGCGGCCCGCCATTCCGGAGTCTGGGCATCCCAGCAAAGTGGGGCCAGCCATCATGGCTGTCATGGCTTCGGCCGCTTCCCATCCAACCGTATTCCCCTTCGGGGACGGGAGGCCCCCCCCCCCAAAGCTACAATAAACAACTACTGGGACAACTATGGCTCTGATTGCTATGATGTCTCTCCCGGATGTATGCCTGACACAAGGTCCGCTTTCGACGAAAACTTCAGTTCCAGAAACGGGGGTAGGGATGGGTAGGGCATGGGAGGGTACTCAAAGAATCCGCAAGATTCATGAAGACTTCTACCATCTTCTAGCATATTCGACCTGGAAGCTTGGAGAGATGGAGAGTAAATGATGGCACAATCCCCAAGTTGGGTGCTTTGGTCCAGTAGTGGACCCCAAGAAAAGTCTAAGACGTCGGTGCCAGTGCCATATCAAGTCTGGACTTGGGTACTTACTGCTTCGTTGAAACACATCCATGGCCACCCGGCCGAGGCTCCACCGAGTTCGCCCCCCCCCTTACTCGGTTTTCAAAGTGCCGCGACAGTGGAGCGAGTTCGCGCAAACAAATGTTCGAGCTTCCATCAACATGTCAGGGACAAAAGAATAGACTCTTTCAACATGTATATAGATGTACTTAATAAAAGGCAGCGTATATTTCTTCCAAGTGATCGCACTGGTTTGAGTGATTTTGAGGGCACGATAAGGCCTGGGAAGGGTCACTTCAAGCATTAGGGACTCCCAAAAGGTCACTGTGAAGAAGCTGGTATATCATGTACACCATATATAGCTTACCCACCTGGGCAAACAAAGAACTAGCACCACTGTCCATCAACTATCAACATGCACGGATGTATGCTGCACGGATGCTTGGGGTGAGGTCGACAACGGGAACAAGTCGACACGCCTGAAGATTCCATCGTTTTAGATACATGATGATACATGTCAAATGAGAATACCCGAGTTACACTGAAATACACTGAATACGACCATGGACGACCCAAACGAACACCGCACCCATTGGGGAAAGCACCCGGGTCGTGACTGCGTTTTTCACGGGTCCTAAGCGCACCGAATTCTATGCCATAGGAGTATCTCTAGCACTACTATGCACTACCCATCTCACCCACTGTCATCCCATCATGCATGGTGGCTTCATTTGGAAGACATGCCTCCCAAAATTGGGGCTGAGTCTTCAGATTCATGAACTCTACCTCAAGCGTACCAGTTTGGAGGGTCCCACTCTTTAGCGCCCAACCTGTTCCTTCAAAAGGCATCACCGAGTTCACCCGTCTTTCACAAACATCACGGCCCATCTTTTCTCTGCATTGCAGGATCAAAAGCCTTGATACCTGAGCATCCAAGGAGCGAAACAAGTCACATCATGTGCAGCGAGGGAGTCATCTGAGGTTGTCAAATCAATTGCTGGGGCTCCAACGACATGCTCCCCTCAGGCTTCATTGGACTAAACCCCAGTCACCATGCTTGGTCACACCCTAGAGATGCAGTTAGCCCATCGTTAGTATTGGATCATGTTGGCCTTGAGAACATACAGCATTCCGCGTTGATCGCTCTTCGCCCATCTCCTCATGTCCCTTTCCCTCCCTCGCTGCTTTAAGACTCAGTCCCTGTTGAGGTGCTTCGTTTCTTTGGAGTGTTGGGTACCTACCAAATCCACCATGTGAACAACACCTGGTTCATCATGGCATGCACATGGTGCTCGGTGAAAACCAACAAAATTCTGTTGCATCTTTGAGGCCGTGCCCCTGGTGCTTTGGTTTGGGTGCATATGAATCAACCACCCAATTGGAACCACCTCTGTTTCCCATTCCCTTCAAGGAGCAAAAGCTGCGAGCAGTGCTTTCTCCCCATGCCCGTGCACGACGCTCCGAACGAGTTCGACGCTCCCAACGACCTGCGACGATCGCCGGGGCCCGGTGCGCGGCCGTAGGAGCGGAGGGGTGGATCGCCGGACCCCACGGGGCCGACGTTGGCGCGTGCGACCCACGACGGGGACCCGGTGCTCCAAATGGCTGCTGAAGGAGTTCTTGGAGTTGTAGCACCTGGATGCTGAGAACCAGCCAGAGCGAGAAGCTTTCGGCTCAGGGGGAAGCTCGCTGATGGAAGCCATTTTTGGGGATGGGGAAGATGATGGGAAACTGGTCTCATGAATGAAGGGTGGATGATGGTGGATGTCTTGGAGATGATCTTTCAACAGAATTGGAAGATATTGGAAGCGTCCTTTGGAAAGAATCAGGGAACCTCCTTGGCCTTCTAAGGCCCCCTCAATGTCCTCTGAAACATACAATGATCTTCCGCGCTCATGGGCTCTCCCGTATACACAATGAAGATTGGATGACCACGTCACCCTACATGGTCAGCATGCTGCCCACCGAAAATTGTGCTGGATTTTGATAGGGGCACTACATCTGTCACCCCACGCTGATGGGTGAGCTTCAACTGTTGAAACACATTGAAACAAATTGTCTGTGAATGGAAATAGCATGAAATAGCTGAACCACTGCTCAGCAGGACACAACATACCGCCGCATGTTGATGCATGTCCTAGATCACCAGAAGGTTCGTGAACATGGGCCAAAAGGTTCGGCGTTCGAAGCTCCGGACCTGCTGGGGGGATGTGTCAGGTGGAATGAACCCCCCAAATCAGCTTTTCCATGCTTTTCCCCTTCGTCGGCCCTCTAGGCCTGCCCTCTTATGATCCAGAAAAGCGGGGACTCGGGTCATGGTGGACCGAGGGCTCAACTGGAAACGTGGTGATAACACAAGTTCTACACCGGCACCGTTTCACGCACCTCCCAGTTCCATGGAGAAAGGACCTGAGCGCACCCTTCGGAATGCGCGCAAGCCCCCCTTGTGACCGTGCACCAACCAGCCACGCCACGGCCACCGAGTTGGCCAACATGGTGCCGCTCACGGTGACCATGCCTGAGACCGCGCGGCCGCGCAGCTCAGCCACCCAAAGCATGGATCGGCGCAGCTCGGGAATGGGTGGATTTCAACTGGACGTGTCGGTGACGGTCAAACAGGGTCAACAACAAAACAGGGTCAACCACGGGGGCGACTGGCAAAGCTCTGATCGTCCTCACATTTGATGAGGGCAAAAGGATTGAAAAGGGGTTTCTTCCTTGGTTTGACAGAGTTACAAGCCACAGCCACGTTCAAGTAGTGATCAGCAATCATGAGAAGTGGACCCGATCCTCCAATCAAAGAAATAGACCTGTTTTCACATCCCAACCCAACATGGTGGACCGAGCAGGCGCAATCCTTGGCCCTCTTCTTTTTTCCAAAACGTCCATCCCCTTCAGGCATGGAACCTCTCTGAAATTCATGAGGTCTCCCTCTCTTTCTCTCTTTTTCTATCGCCTGGCGATACCCAAATCCGCCCCATGCAGCTATATGCATGTCTATTTTGCCCCATTTTACTCGACATGGACTTCGCCACGTTCCCGGTATGAGTCGTTGTGTCTTTCTTCCAAACTCACGTTTGAGGAATCCCCAACGAACCTCTTTTGGGTACCCCAGTCCCACATCCCCAGTCTCACCGTCAATCAGTGGCAGTGGATTTGTTTACACTCCGTGAAATCATAGTTACATGGACTTCCCTCGCCCCTTGGAAGACTCTTTTCCTCTACCAAGAGGGGGTTGTCAACTTCCATAATTGTAATTGTTGCAAGAGTGCACTCCCTGAAATCATCGAATCCGACCGGACTATGGTCTTCGGACGGAAAATGGTCATCCTTGCGGATCTTACAGGACTATGCCGTCCACTTCGACGATTTCAACGGGTGTAACGAAATCAACCATTGAGAGAACGCAGGAGCTGAGCTGCGGATCCGAGGGGGGCTGGAACCAGCCTTTAAGGGGCTTTTGCGCCGTGCTTCAGCCTTTGAGCATGAGACAAAGACAGAATAATTATCTTTCCGCCCACAGGGGCACATGGATTTGCATTGGAGAGTGGATGGTGAACATATATGCCCTTTGCCATCCCAGCGAATTGAGTTTGGAATTCATGGATCTTGTTCGTAACATTCAACCGACCGGCATGGCGAGTGGGTCTCATTGACCGGCATGACTTGGCATTGGGTCTCATTGACCGCCTTCGGCGTTTTCTAAGCTACGTAATGAGGACCTCGAGGGCACGTGACGACTGACCAATGCGTCGGAGCGACCAACACTTCACGAAGTTGCACTAAGAACTTCCCCTTTCCATTGCCAGCAGTTTTCATTGCCCTCAAGAGAAAGCAGCAAACTGCTGCTTCGAGAAACAACCGTTGCGAATTGGAAAGGACACCAGTTGCGGCAAGTGAAAACGCGGCGGATCACTGAAGCTGCCGTGAAGTCGCGCATGGGCTCCGGCCCAGGTGGTGCCAACTCCACGTGGCTTCCGGTGCGTAGCGCGACCTGATTCCACGGGGCTTCCGGTGCATTGGAGAAAACACACCGTCCTTGGACTTGCTGGCACAACAGAGAAGTTTTGGAGGCAGTTGAAGCTTGAATTCGTAAAAATTTTGCTGGAATTCAGATATCTGATATCATAGCTCCTGAACCACATGATTCCTGTAAATATCCCGCCAAACACTTCACGTCTGTCATATATGCCCATCAACCCCTCAAAAAAAAAACAAAAACAATGTAGATCGGCATATATATCAAAGCACCCCAACTGATCGGCATATATAAACCAATGTAGGCATAATATATATACCGAGCCCTAGGGTTTATCATTCCTTTTGAACACCCACCATCTCCTCGAATCGGCCATGCGACGGTCTGCAAGTGACTCCCCGACTCCAGGCACAAGCGTACCTTGGCGTGTCAAGATACGCCCAAGTAGCGCAAACGAGCAAGGGTGCTTGGGCCAGGTTGCATAGGTGGACAATGAATTGGAGCAGTTGTTTTACTTGATATGCTGATAATATACTGATAATACTAGAGGCATATAGGACAATTGAGTTCATTTTTCTTGATATAGCGAAGGTTTTCCGTCAGTTTCTGAAGTTTTTTGGAAGGGCGTCCTCAATCCTGGCTCATTCATGGTGTGTTTGTTGGGGTAGATCTTGGTCACAGAATGAAAGGTTGGCGATTCTGTTGTTCCCTCCTCTCCTTTGTCAAAGTGACATACTTTTACTCAGTGTTGATATTGTGTGATCCAGCAAAGTCCTCATGCTGAACACTCCACCAACATCAGGAGCCAAACTGGCGAAACTGTCAGACCATTGGAATGCGAAGTCACTACCAGACCTACCAAAGCTGTACATCAATAACAAACAACATGGTAACACGAACCCCACACAGCCGTATGGTGTGGGACATGACTTGTCAAGATTAGATGATCTGTTTGGGTCTATCCTAATACCTGTAAACAGTGGATGATGATGGTTAGAGCAGGCCGACAGTTCAAAACAGTGATTTGCTATTTGCTGACTGTTACAGGTAATAGGACAAACCCAAGATATATTTGTTATTGTTAGATGTTGTTAGTATTGAACAAGGTCATTTGAGGCCAAGCAGCCTCAACAGGATGCTCCCAATCAGTTCCCTATCTTCCATCTTTTTAATTCTTTTTTGGGGGAGCATTCATGGAGAAGTTCCTCACGGGCGGCCGCACGGCCGGCCCGCACACCAGTGCGGTGAGCTGCGAAGTCGCCGGGCAACAGGAGCTCCAAACGTGCTGTTTGTGGCATCGGTCCGGCCAGCAGCGCCTCGTTGCCGGTGCGCTGGGGATGGGGACTCTGCAAACTCGGGGGTGCGGATGTGTTTAGGGCTTCTGAGCTGTTTGGAAGCTGGAAATTCCATCTGAGCTGTTTGGAAGCCTGAGATTGGCATTGATGAACGGAACTGTGCAATGATGGATTTCCGAACGATCCGTGCCCACCTTCTGAGGAAAATTGTTTGCTGAACTTCAGGACTTTTAAAGGGTCGTACAGTAGCAAAATGAGGGTCTTTGGGACGTCTTCATATACCGGTGAAAAAGCTTGCCGGCCTTCAGCAACTGAGTCTCCCCATCGCTGGAAGGAAGGCCTCAGGCAATCAGGCACAGCAAAAGCGAACCGGTGATGGAGTGTGTAATCCCAAACCATCCATGCATGGAATAGTTACATTTACCCCATCCAAATGGCCCAAGTGTATATAACTATAACATTATATATATATATATATTAATATACACATGCAGTAATATTCAAGTCCCATGGATGGGAATTGTTTTTGCATTCCTCTTCCGGGTGTCCTTGGGCCGCGGAAAATCGTGAACGGTTCGTTGCATCCATGGATATGCATTACAAATATTGCAAAGACCTCGGCCGGGGTTGGTTGCATCGTTTTCACCATAAGCAAAACATCTGATCATAAGAACCATCTTCCCACCTGAAGATCCAACGTGATTGCTGTGAACACACACACCACCACCAGTCCCTACAGAGGTTAAGTGACCTTATAGAACCCTACAGGGGTACATATAGGATAGTCTATATAGAGTTCTTCAACCTCTGCTGGTCAGTCTTTTCCTGTTGGAGACGATGAAAAGACGAAATCGCTCCGCTCCATCCCAACTTCAGAGCGTGATGTGGCGGATCAAACACGACCTTTGGGCATGTGAGGGTGGAAACCGCTCTCGGCAATTCGGCTCCGCTGCGCCGGGGCGCTGCTTCTTCGGCCGGCCGCGCCCACGCTCAAGGCTCTCACGGAGGGGACCTGGGTGAAGCAAAGCTGGAGGGCCAGTCTGGTCGGCGATCGGTCAAAGACCCAAAGGCCTGTCTGTTTGGGTCCATCGGGTTTCTGTGATGGGATCCAGCCGTTGGGTGTGTGTAAGTGTCGCGAAGGCCACATGACAACCACACAACAGCCTTCCAAATGCCACGTTTGCCAGTGGCCTTCAGACCGGGTTTCACTCATCTCACGCCCAGGACTTGATTCAGCAATGATCCACATGCTCAAAAGGTCGTTGGACCCTTCAGTGGTAAGACCAACCACCTTCTCAGGGTATGTGGACCCCTCGGGGGTTCCTAGCCTGGGCTTCACGGAAAAACAGTTGCCCGTGGTACTTGCAGGTGTGGTGTAGCCTTGGGAATGCCTACTAGTTTACCAGTCAGCCGACCAGCTCACCCCAGCAACTGCGCAAGAAACAAATCACCTTCCAGTGTTCAAGAATCAAATGATCCTGCCCAAAAACATCTGCCAGTGAGCATCCAAGCAAAGCAAATAATGGGCTACTGCTTCCCATACAGTCTTTACCTGTTTCCTTCCATGACGAGTAAACAAACATAAACAAGCTTTGGCAACTTTGCTACTGTCCAGTGTCAAGGATTTAACGAAAAATCCAAACATGAAGCCTCAACTCGACAACCAGCAAACAACAATTGGCCACACGCGTCTTCCCCGAGTCGACCAATCGTATAGTGGTGCCCATCCCGGAAACATGTCACAACGCCCGGACCGCCTGCGAATCGAATTGCTGCAAGATGCTGCAAGTGGTGCAATATGGTGCAATCAAAACCGCTAGCAGTGGAGAACATGATTCAAACGCACGGGTCACAACAGGTCAATGTTCAGGTTCCTTCGAAGTCTGGTCCCACCGAGCAACAGGAGACACCGAACGTGCCGAGCGCCGAGCCTGGACGAGGACGAGGCCAGGAAAAAGAGCTCTAAAATGAATACCCAAACACTGCATGTATGGAATCTATGCCTACATTGGGTGGTTTTGGGGGTCAATGTAGGCATATATGGCATACATGGAGCGTCTGGGACTGATAATAGTCAAAAGATTATCATTCCCTGGAAATATCATGGAAGTGGATGGCACCACCGGCTTGGTCTTCGGAAAATGGTTCTCCTGTTGGGGCCAGGCCATCCATGTAACCATCATAATTCCTGGGAGTGTATCTCAGTTTCATGGTTTCGATTTCTAGCTTGCTTTCTACAAAGTTTCGGTTTCCAGTAGTCTCTAAGCCTCTATAGTTGCTCGGTTTCTGAGTAGAACTCGCTCCTCACACGTCGGTTTCTCCGTTCACATCGACTCGTTGGTGCGCCGACTCGTCCGTCCGGAAAACCAGGTGAACAAAGTCTTGAAAGCCACAGCTGTGGAGCTTTCTCACGCGAGCTCACTCTAGGAGCTTGATAAAATTTGATAAATATATTTGACCCTTCTTCCCACTATGTATATATAACTGAATAATGCTGAATATATGTAAACGGTACAGTTTATACTATTTTATATTAAGAGAGAGAGGGATAACTTTTTAAAGCAGCATAGTCATAGTCATAGTCATTTCATGAGCTTGATGAGCTAGTTTCACCACAAAGCTCCCCAAGCTGAAGGGGCCTCTGCTCGCTTGTGCCCGCATTTCTTGCAAAAGGCCGCGTCCTCAGGCTGGTGAGCTCTAACAATACAAATAACACTGACTTGGCTCTATGCACTTCTGTACCTTCCCAAGGTTTGTTGGAAGTGGACATTTCCTACTAGAATAACTATTGAACAAACGACACCTCATGTCAAAAGAAACCCATGCAGCCCGCTGAATCTGGCCGAGAAAAGCAGGTCGACGAATCAGGGAGGCGACACAACTCTGGTTGAGAAAAGAAACCCGTGTTGTCTTTGGTGGTCGTTGAAAAAATCCTCTCAAACATATTCAACCTATCAACAAGGCCAACACCAGCCTTCGCAGCCTTGCGCAGCAGTTGTCCTCTAGTGTCCACCCAGCTGACGACCCAAAAGTCACATGCAGCTCTGGTTCAAGATCCCTTGAGCGACAGCATGCGACGGCATGCCATAGAAACTTAGAAGCATAGTTTTAGCATAAACACAGTTTATATTCTTTAGTTTTTAAGTCTTGCACAACTCGACATTTGCCAAGCATCATCATCGAAAAGGGCGCCACAGTTGGAGCATGTGGCCTGGGCCATAGTTGGAGCATTGGCAGGAGCGTGTTGGCGTGAAAATGCGTGTTGTCTCATATGATATCGTCCAAAAATTAAGGGCTCAGGACTGCTCCTGCAAAAGCCTGTCTTACCAGCCAGGACCTTCCTGCATGCCTCCTTAAACCGCCTTCAAAATGGGAGCCACTGTTTGAAATGGCCGGGCTGCAGAGTGGCAGTAGAACATTTGTGCAAAGCGAGCGACTGCAGGAACTGCGTGCGGAACCCCTCTGGCCAGGCTTCCCTCTTTACTTCACACTCTGTCAACCCATGATTTAAGCTTAATACCAGCTTCCAGGGGGAGCTCTTTTTCGGCGTTTCTATTCCTCTTGGCCCTTCCAAGGGGTGTCAAATGATAGCCTACGGTTCCAGGCCTGCATGCTCGCAGTCGGGGCTGAATGTGTTGAAGCTTGGCCCAGCATGGCCTCAGGTGGAAGAACTGAACTCCGAGCCCCAACGACCCCGACCCACCCCAAACCATCCATGGGACGGTCAATGTAGGCATAGGAACAAGTCTAGTAACAAGTGCCTTACTAGTAGTAACAAGAAGCTACTAGGAACAGTAGTAACAAGTGCCTTCTTGTTACTACTAGTAAGGCACGTGTTACTAGAAGCCATGCAGATGCACTTGTTCCTAACTATTCCAGTCCCATGGATGGGCACATTCTCCAGCCGGACCTGAATCTGGACACGCCCTTCTCGGGTGAGAAGGAGCGATGTGTACAAATGCCACTGGTGCTCACGCATGGAGCAACCACAACCATCTGTGGTGCCCTGGTTACCTGGTTCCTGCAAGGTCACTCATCTCAAATTTACTGGTCTCCCGCTAAATCAACAACTGGAAGCCTTCCACATGACATGACTTCGGTATAGGTCCCCATCCACCAGCTAAGGCCGTTCGTGGTGTTTTCTTCTTTTTCGTCCCTCGTCTACACCTCGGTCAAACCATGTCACAACTCCCACCTGCGTGGGTCACGAGTCACGACGTTTACCGCGGGCCAGTCGGTCACAACGTCGTGAAGATCTGGAGACCCCAACGGCGGCCTGGAGTGCCGCCTCTTTGACCGCCTCGCGAGGGCCTCGCGAGTGCCACATCCGAAGGCCACGATAGACCAGCCCCATCCGCGAGGGCCATTGAAGATCGGAAGATCTGACACTTGCGTGCAACAAGAATTCGATTTGCATGCATTTGTATCTTCAAGGGGGGGCAAAAAAGTCTTTGGACTTCCAGGGTTTTGGGGGATGTCTTGGGTGAAGGCGGTGAAGGGTGACATGGGCGACTGTAGCTCTCCTACCCTGCTAGCAGCTGTAGCTATCCTACTCTACTCGTACCTCCGATGGGGTCCACCACCAGGACTACCGCAGGGTACCGCGGTACCGCGCCTGACAGGATGATCAAACGGCATCCAGAGCCAGTACCGAAGCCATCCGCGCCTGGCGAGGCGAGGTGGGGCCGGACAGACTTCTCTGATGAAAACTCTAAGCTATGGAGTTGATGGGGTGAAAACCACAACAAAAGCACTTACAAGATCTTACGAATTGGAATCCGTGGTCGTTTTCACCCGGAGAAACATCTATCCCAAAAATGAGCCACCCTGAGTCCAATTTTGACTTGTTCTTGAAGCCATTCATGTTGGGACCCGGTGCCAGATTTTGGACAGTTCTCAGGCACTCACAGGCGTAGCTTCACCCAGATCCAACACCCCAGCAGTGTGACATCCAACCCGAGTGTGCTGGAGACCGGCGCGTCGTGACCATGCCGGTTGATCTGGCCACATGAACGGCCCCCAGGCCCAAGAAGGTCAAGCTTGCATGGTGGGCTGTGCTGACCCATGCCATGAGCACGCATAGAATGAAGAAACCCTATGGATCCACATGCCCTCTGAGAAGGTGATGTGTTCGATTTGGGTCCAAACACCTTCGACTCGGAGCTACTTGGATCCCTAGGGCAGGAATAGACATCATCGTTCGCCCCTCACGTGCAAATGACACTTGCACCTTCAGGGCCAAGCTTCTCCACCTGCACCCGTGCATTGGTCTTGTGCTGCAAGCGACCTTGGGAAGTCACGCGCCGGAAGCACGCCGTTGGGTCGAAGAGTGAAAGACCTGGAAGTCCACAAGGTGGAGGATGATCATGACCAAGTCTCGGAACTGGCCATCTACATGCTTACCTTCCAACAGGTGGTTTTGGGACACCCCTTGACAGGTGAGCCAGGCAGCCTGGCCTACATCTCCATTCAAGCATGCAGACTTGAACATCATGTCTCTGCCCTGGTCGTCATGCTACCAGAAATGGTCACTCGCCGCATGGCGGTGCCATGTGTAACCCAACTTGGAGGGCCTTTGGCTGCCAGCTGGCGCACCGAGGAAAGGCAAGTCCTCATAATGGGAGACTTGGATTCCCCATCATGGGCCTTGGCCACCTGAAGACATCAAAACATCCAGACCATGAAGAAACCACGCAGAACAATATGTTATATATATCAATGAAAATCCTCCCATCCAACATTCCACAGGAGTTCCTCTCCAAATTTGACACCACTACCACCTCAACCTGCCATGTTTCACACCCAACAAGCCGAAGACACGAAACGCCGTGCACCCCGCGTTTCGCGGTGGCTTTCTGAGCGTTCCCAGCTCATCTCCAGTACAGCGCTGGGCGGCGCCAGCAACTGCGTCTCGCGCGGTGGACTCGCTGGAAGCTCCTGGCGGGTCCGCGGGCCCGGTGCGGTCCGGCAGACCCCAACGAAAGCACCCAAACACTCCAGGTAGGCAGAAGTAGAAACCTCTGGCTACGGCGCTCTCACAGTGCCAAAACGAGCCAACATCGCACAGACGAAGACATGTTGAAAACATGTGGAAAATCCGTATCTGAAAAATCCTTCAACTGACCCATGACATCCCCTGACATCCCCCGTTGAAACCACCACCCCCCCGGTGTGGCAGGTGGTCCGAGTTCGGAAGACCCAGGTCTCGTCCCGGTAAGGTCCCCGAACGTTCACGGCAAAAGAGAAGTGGTTAACCCAGGTCTTTTTGTGCATGTTTGATCATGTGTGCGGATGTTTTTTTCGGAGAGCTGACGGTTTTGTTAAAAGGATGATGTCAGGTTGATGAGTGGACTGGGATTGATGAGCATTTGAGCTCAAGGTGGTGGTGGTGGTGGTGGTGGTGGTGGTGGTGGTGGTGGTGGTGGTGGTGGTGAAGGTAACACAACACCAATTCCAGGAGCCAGCAGCCAACACTCATGACGAGCACAGGCCACTTGAGCAACTGATTGTCATGCATTAGTGGCCTTCCAGCCCACTGACTCCTATTGATTCAGCTAGGTAATATGTAGACTATAGATGCTGTGCAACATCCTCTTAGCTTGCCATCAACCTCTCACCATCTTTCCTTCGCCGTCAATGGAATCTGAGGGTTGTCCCTTCTTAGCGGGGTTGTGAAGAGTGTGATCTGTAAATTCACCCAGATGAGACAAACCAACAAGGAATCCTTCGGCCTGCATATGCATCAACGGCTCGAGTGGGAGAGACCTCCCAGCCCGAGGTTTCTTCAACTGACCCCCAAAACATCCCACAGCTATGTTAGCAAAGAAATAATCCAAATCCAAAGAACCCACATGCAAACCCAAAGAATCCATGTGCTGAAATACATGTTTTGTGCGTTTTTTGAGGGTGAACTCGGATAAAGATTCAATACATGCAAAGGACCACCAACAAATACAAATGGAACTTGAACTTGCAACCCTGGTTCTCACCTGAATGGTGTCCAAAAGGAGCTCCACAGCCTTTCGCCGCTCGCTACTGCTGCCACGGATTTCGATGATCCGTAGCGGGCCGCCGGTCCTGCGAGGATGCTGCGTGGGCACGGTGGGTGGCGCATCAAGTGATCGATCTGAGTCAGTGGCCATCTATCCATGTCATCGACGGCTTTGTAAGGTTACCGCCAATAGACCCCCAGCATGCAACAAGAAGAACCAAAACAAGAGGGGGCAAGAAGCAACATAAGAAAATCAGCATGCAAAAAACAAGACACAAAAACAAAAACAAAACAAACAAACGAACACCAGAACAAGCTAAATCCAGTCACATACTGCCAACATGTGACAACCTCAGTAAATGACAAACTGGCAGCTCGGAATGATACCACCAAACATTGAACGGCTGCTAGCTTTCACAATCCAAATCCAGGTTCCGGAAGGGATGATGATGTTCCCATATATTCTTGGCAGCGTAACAATGATCCGTCAATTTGCTTATTTCAGTAATTGGCTCCTGGACATGCGTTGGAATATATGATGTTGATCTTCCAACAAATGCAAAACATCTGAACTCCACACTTGGAAGATCAAGGTGTGCTTGCTGTGAAGCTGAGCTGTGTTGCCAAGTTGCCAAATGCTAACAAAACTCCAATGGTCAGGTTTTTTAGCATCGCCCAACCTCTCGCCTAGTTCTCCTCCCTGTTCTGGCAGTTCCCACAGGATACCCTCCCTCCAACAAAGCATTTGGTTAGTGGAGGGAAGCCGTCTTCCAGGGGCCCGTGCTCCACTTCCATGTTTGTTATGTTTGCTGGATGTAGGGATGCAGGGTACTGTAATCTCCGCTTCATCTCCACCTCCTCGATTCTAAGACAAGTGGCTCACTGGCCACTGGGCTACACCGCCCCAGACCTTTCTGGATGACTTCAGCTCTTCAAACGTCCGACCCCTCTAGACCAACCATTCCACTTCGAGTTCCGTGTAAAACTCCGCATTCAGCTCTTCAGGTAGGTCGCTGCACACTGTAGGGTTCCGAACTACCTCCGTTTCGAAGGTGATCGGGGTGGATGCCAGGGGGGTCGAGCCCCCTCCACGGCGCGTCGGTCGAGCCCCCTCCAGGCCTCGCCACCTCGAGCGACGCGCCGCTCTTGGCCCGGAGTTCGTTGACCTGAGGCGAGGTGTGGGCGAGAGACGTGTGGAGGGGAGAAAGTTGAGGGTGGAAAGAACTTGGAATGCGAGTGTCCGAACTGAAAGCAAATCTTTTACTTGGGATCTGCGCCAGCTAAGATCCTGAGTACTTACAGCATATTTCAGACAAGACCCAACAAAATAGAAATAAAAGGACTCATGTCGGAGACCCTCCCTGCATAATGTTGGACGCTGATTAGTAATAGCGCCCTCTGTAATGCTAACTTTTTGAAAAATAATGTTTGACCCTGTTTGCTTTAAGGGTCCTCTATTATGCTATTTTGGGGGGATCCAACTTTTTATTATCAAAACAATATGTATGGTTAAGTGTATTTCCGTTAGAAAAATAGAAACCGTCATTACTACTAAGCCAATGGTTGGCTTGCTGAGAGTATTGATAAGTATCTATAGTTCTTCTTCAAAACTGATAGCGTCCCAAAACCATCAATTCCCTACTCAATTTTTTTATGTAAAGATTGCTCCTAAACAAGATTTCAAGGTAGTAGACCAGGAAGGCCCGTGATCC
Organism: Durusdinium trenchii; assembly: GCA_963970005.1. Classification (NCBI taxonomy): domain Eukaryota; class Dinophyceae; order Suessiales; family Symbiodiniaceae; genus Durusdinium; species Durusdinium trenchii. Next base: position 83,078 of record CAXAMN010017792.1, read on the forward strand.
TCAATAATGAATTTGTTTTAAGGGT